>CM073769.1:53140029-53663145 GCA_037158775.1 Hetaerina titia | reverse complement strand
GAGCTAAATGTTAATTTTTTCGGCAGAATCGAGAAAAATAACTGTTAAGACTTCCAAAGACATCGGAAGCCTTCGTTTTCATTATTTCAAGGGAACTAATTGGATCCATTTTGATGCCAACTTCCGGCTCTCTTGGCATCTCCTCTCGGCCCACTCGTTGGAAAAATAACTCGGATCCTTATGAAGGCCACCTCTTTTCCTCTTTCCCCCTCTTCAAGCCCTCATGAGACATTCTTTCCGAATCTTTTGCCATTTTTCCCATTCATCGGTCCCTCTCACCCACAAACCCAATAGCATCGTCACTTTTCCATTCCCATTACCTCCCATTATATTTACTCAACAACAATCCATCCATCCTCCGACTCCACTCTCTCTCTCTTTCAATCTCTCTCTCACACACCACTTGCCACAGCAACTGGCGGCCGACGCATGTTCCACGGGGAACTCTTTAAAGAAAAGAAACGAATAGGAAAACAAAAACTCCTTCATCCTCCTTCCCATGGCTCCTCCTCCGCACTTCTTGTGATGAGAGAGAGGAGGGAATGAGTGAGAGAGAGACAGAGAGTAATGTTCAGCCTTCGAACTCATTTGCCACACTGGACGCTAAAGCCACTTCCAGTAGAGCAGACGGTCCGGGGACACCACTGAATGTGAGTGCGTTTCTGGGCTTGTCTCTGTGCGCATGTGGACTGAGTGTGATGGTGTGTGTGGCTCTACGAGCCCTTGTGTTGATTTTGGGACATTGGCGATCCGAGACGCACACGCGAAAGTGGTCGAGAGAGGTGCTTTTCCTCCTCCCTTCCTGTCCTCCCCTACATGAAACCCTCCTGTCCTTCTCCGACCCACCTTCTCTTTTCCCCGCTCCCCGAAATACGTGTTCCCGACCATGTGGAGGAGAGAGAAAAGGGGAGGTCGGAATGCTCGGACTCTCTGTTTCTTTATCCCACTCGGAACGGGGGGATTTTCGGATGCGGGATCGAGTGTGTGTGGGGCGGATTTCGAGAAGCGAGGATACCTATGGGAACGACGGTGGAGTGGCGTAGTGTTTTGTTTCGGGGATGACAGTCTTGGTACGGTAGCGATGCGTTGTTAGGGCGCGGGAGGAGGGGGGCCAAAGAAGAGGATTGATTGGAAATGAATGAGGATGAGGATGGTTACCCAATTCGGCGCGGCGTAGGGCGGTTGTGCACGAGAAGTGCCGTAGCCGTCTATCTGGCGCACGTGCTATGCGTAACGTATGCAGACATTTGGAGAGCGGGTGCATATTTTTCATTTCATCCCCGATTTCAAACACAGTGCAAAAAATCCCAAGTTTTTAAATTAAAACAATATTCGTTTACCTTGATCGAATAAATCTCGGTTGGATATTTTGAATAAATTACTATAATTGTTTCAAGACGAAAATCCTATTTGAGTGATTTTTTTCTAGCCATGCTGTTTTCAGTTTCGTTGAAAAAATTTATTATACCGGTATGTTCAGCATGTTTCATTTTTCCCTACATTTCTTTTAACATTCCCATCCTATTCCTACCCCATTCTTGCTTGCATAACTATCTCCACTCATCACAGTCTTCAACATCACCTTGCCAATCAAAACACTATGCATCCTAATTCCCAGCCTCATTTGGATTTCTCTCAAAATCTCCTTCCCTACTTCACCATTCTTAGCACTTCCGTCTTCGCTTTCCTTTATGCATATTGAGCCTTTTGCTGTCGCATTTTTCTTCTTCTAAGGTGCGTAGTATTACATAATTTTGATCCAAAATTGGTACAGTATCCACGACCACCAGCTATAGTTTCTCAAATCTAATTAAACATTTTCAATGTAGCTTTCTCTTTAACTTTAAGCACATAGTCTTTCTTTGGTTTACATTTATTCTCATACAATGCCTTTTGTATCAATTTTCCTATGCGCTCAATAATGCTCACAAGCCTTCGGCTAAAATGAAATCTAGGCTTAATTAACCACAAATCTAACTGATTTTTTTGAATCGTTCACGTACCTTTGTCAATAGCAGTGTTTCAACCAATTGTTAAAATAGCGCCCTATTTCCTGCAGGGTTCTTATTACTTTCACCACGCGATCATTCCTCTATCCTAAAAAGACGTCCTTATAGTCGCCACACGCAGTAAGAGACGCTGCGCAGACTTGGTTATGCTATCAATCACCTATCTGTCGTGGATGACCATTGCAGGAGCAATAATCGTTGCTCCCACCAGGAGATCTCCAGGGTAATTCTCCTTTGGTGTGTGAAACAGCTCCCTAACGTCATCTCACGGCCAAAGAATCGGGGCACTTGGTTGCATAATGACCCACAGATCTCAGTATAAATTACGTTTACTAGATATTTCAAGCGATTAGAGTGTCGGCCCAGCAATTCGAAAAATCCGGTGTTCAAGTATCGGTCAAGGAAATACTTTTGTGCTTGGGATCTGCTCGATTCCACCTTCCCCATCTCTCCTGTGTCCATCTATTTTATGTGTCCCTATCCCTTTTCCTTGTTTATATTCCCATGGAATATATTTAAACCATAATCAAACCGAAGGCCAGTTTTGTAGGTGATTGTTGAGTTCACTCAGTAATAAGCTCGACGGAGTGTGAAATTCACACATCAGAGTAGGGGGCCAGCTAGGGGTCCCAGTGTCGTTTATGGTGTCCCAGGAAGATCTGGTACCCGAAAAATCACATAACTTGTAGCTTGGGTAGAGCTGTAGGCGCCCAGGGAAGTTTACCACGAAATCTTACCCGACCCCTGCGTTCAGTATTCCAACGCTCTACCCTTGGACTACCGCGACCCACATAGAAATATATATATATATATATATATATATATATATATATATATAAAATGTAAATTCACTAATAGTCATAACAAACACAGAAACTAAAACATATAAAAGAGGGACTCACTGGTTCTCGAATTTTCGGTGGTGCAACTACCTTTCTCAAGAGGAATTAGGAACAGAACTCTGAGAAGAGTTATATATATATATATATATATATATATATATATATATATATATTATATTATATATATATAAAGTCACTTTCTTGAAAAATCTTGAAAAATGAAGTCCCTCTTTTATATGTTTTAGTTCCTGTGTTTGTGTCGACTAGTTATTCCATTTACATTATTGTGCACGTTTGTGGGATTTTCAAGAAAGTGACTTTATATATATATATATATATATATATATATATATATATATATATATATATATATATATAGATGATTTCTGCGAAGTAACACGGAAGTGTTGAATAAAAAACTTAGACAGTAACACACAGCACGAGAACACATAAAAAGAACACTCACAATAATATCTTGATAATTTCGACGGACTCGAACTCCGTCTTCTTCGGAAGATAAGATATGACTCATTCTTGATTTTTTTGATATGATATGATTTGTTTTGATATGGCTCATGACTGTTCTTTTTATGTGTTTTCGTGCTGTGTGTTACTGTCTAAGTTATATATTTATATATTTTATTTATTTATTAGGTAATCTACCGGTTAAGGTAGGTTTTTGGATGGACACAACTATCAAATAAACATTTTGTAACTCCAAACGATACCCAATCCAGCAACGTAATCTACATCAGGTCCCTCTTCATTTCCGTGTACCTCCTTCTTCCCTTCATCCCGTCCAACATCCCTATCCTATTCCTGCCCTTTCCTCGCTTGCCCAACATGTTATATATATATATATATATATATATATATATATATATATATATATATATATATATATATATATATATATATATATATATATATATATATGTATATGTATATGTATATTTTCTTGGGAATGATAATTGAGGTGGTTTCCCGTTGCCTTCTTCAATAGTGTTTTTAACGTGACACCATCACTTAATGGCCGCCCCACTGGGGTCAGACGCCATTGCAGCCGCCTCACTGAGGAACAGACGCTGCGTGGACTACCTTTCGTCTGGCTCCTAACCTTCGACCTATCTGGCATGGGTGACCCTTCCAGGAGTAATTATTATTACTCCCGCCAGCACAGCTCTAGGGGTCATCGGAACACACAAGCCCTTCCACCACGACAAGGTTGTAGTCCATGGGAGAGTGCGGATGGGCAGTGTTAGGAAGAGGTGTGAGGCAGGGTTGCCCATTGTCACCGGTACTGTTCAACGTATATGCAGAGGAAATGATTAAAGAGGCATGGGAAGAACTGGAGGTAGGAATGAAAGTCGGAGGGGAATTCGTAAAATCGGTTAGGTTTGCTGATGACCAAGCATTAGTTGCTCAGTCAGCCAAGGGGTTGCAAGCATTGTTGAGTGAATTGGAGGTTCAGTGCGATAAATATGGGATGAGAATAAATATTAATAAAACAAAGGTTATGCGATTTTCCAGAAAGAAAAAGGCTAAGCTAAATATTAAAATAGGTGGGGAAAAAATAGAGCAGGTAGAACAGTTTACATATCTCGGAAGTGTTTTGGACGAACACGGTCAAAGTCGTAGGGACGTAAGGAGAAGAATTGCGCTAGGCAAGGAGGCTTTCTCAAGGAGGAGGGAGTTGATGACGGGGACGTTGAGTAGGGATGTTAAGACAAGACTCGTAAAAACTCTGATATGGAGCGTAGCTATGTACGGCGCGGAAACGTGGGCGCTGAAGCAGGAGGATAGACGTAGATTGGAGGCTTTTGAAATGTGGGTGTGGAGAAGAATGGAAAAGGTGAAATGGACCGAAAGGAAAACAAATGAGGAAGTACTAGAAATGGTGGGGGAGGAGAGGGGTTTGTTGAGAGAAATCCTATGGAGGCAGGAAAAATGGATGAAGGGCGTATTGAGCGGTAGTGGAATGTTGAAGAGGGTAATAGAGGGAAGAATGTTGGGCAAGCGAGGTAAGGGTAGGAACAGGATAGGGATGTTGGACGAGATGAAGGGAGGAAAGAAGTACACCGAGATGAAGAGGGACCTGATATAGATTAGTTTGCTAGGTGGGGAGTCACAAAATGTTTATTTGATAGTTGGGTTCATCCAAAAACCTACCTTAACCGTTAGATTACCTAAAAAAATATATATATATATATCAAGCGCAAATATATATATGTATATATATAGCATACATACTCGTATGTGCGTGTCTCACCTTTACCCAAGGTAACATTATTTGCTTGATACGTAATTCCCTTAATTCAATCAGTTGCTACGCATATATATTGGGTAATTTAAAAAAAGATGATTTTAGGGATGAAAATTATGAATGATAAAATTAAGGAGGAATTAATTAAATCATTTAAGCTATAGGAACGTTTAATAATTACAACGAATTAAATGGAAAATGAATGACTGAAATTAAATAAAGAAAATACCTCGGAATAATATGGATATGAAATAAATAACGAAGAAATATGCCGTAACTATCAGAAGGCGAAACTATTTTTGAGCATAGCTGCAACAATATTTTACGTGTCTTATGCTGAGAGTCGGAATGATTATTTCATTTTCGTCCCTCGATTTCAGCCTAATATGTGAATTGGACTCGCCGTTTACTCAGTATTCGGCATATTATTACATCACGTATGAAACCGATATTCGGGCTACAACTGTGTTTATTGCTTTTTAATGTAGTAAACTTATGTAATTTATTTAGAGAATTTACGGCGGTCTATCCTAATCAAGATTGAAGCTTCCTCCCATATCTTTAATGCCAACGTAGAGAGCTAAGTTTCTACTTATTTCGTGTTACGGATTTCATTTACTTTGCAATCCAATTGGGTGAATTTCCCGTAGCAAAAATGTGCACAAAGTCACTTGACCCATGATTTTGTAAGCAAATTTCTTCAGCTTCATCCTTCTATCTGGTAAATTATATTTTTACGAGATTTTACGAAAAAAATATTTAACCAATAGCTCTCCGTGGTATGAAAAAATAACAACAGTCCCGGAGAACTGAGATCAATAAACCGTGACTTCTCATCCTTGAAGTACTTCTGAGGACGGGGGAATGGCGCTTCGCTGGAGGGAAAACATGTTTAAAATAAAGCGAGAGAGGGAGCTAAGATGGGGATTTGTCGTAAAAGGGAATCATGAGATAAGGAGCGCGAGTTTGCAGGGAAGGAGTGCCTGACCGCCAGGCTCTCTTCTCAAAACCCTGCATTTCTCCGAACCCCCTCCCTTTTCCCGGTAGGTGTGGAGCAAGAGGAAGATGAGGGGTGAGCAGAAGAGAGGTAGAGAGAAAGAGAGAGAGAGAAGGTCTCCTGAAGGCTGACGTGATTGGCTCCCTCTCTAAAAAGGGAGTCCCTCCAAACGGTAATCTTTTGGCTCGGTTTTTATCCAGTTTTCCAGTGACATGATCCGTGAGTAAGAGGTCAAATCCGGTACAAACAAGAAGGGTCACGTCTTCTGGGAAAAAATGGCGCGCAAGCACACGGATTGGCGAGACGGGAGAAAATGGATAAGAGGTGGGGAGTGGAATTGGGGCCAGGAGGACGAAGGAGGGTGGGGAAAGAGGAGGAATTGAAACGTGGGCGGGGAATCGAGATGAATTAGCCAAATGGAATGACATGTCCGAATGAATTCAGCTGTCTACGCTTGTGCACACACGAAATTAGCTCAAATATCTGAGAGATTTTACCAATTATCTCAATTGCGTTGATTTTTGGAATACATAGCAAGGAATTGCAAATATTGCTGGAGCCCGATATACGAAAGCCAACTTCTAGTAAACCAATTAATTAATAATTTTTGTAAATGGGATAAATGGGAGAGATTTAATAGGATAATATTAATTCTAACAGATAGGCATATGATAGACAATATTCCAGAGCCGAAGTAATGGCAAAATGACCAAATTTACGAAATTCGAGTTTAGATTATCTTGGCTCGTATATTTTGTATTACGTAGGTACACAACAAACAAAACTCCCACATGAATCTATATAGTAGCTGAAATATTTCAAAGAATATTAGGGGGAGGTGAATATAAGAAATTGCAATAGTAAAAAAAATGAAAAGATTTTTGCTCGGAATATGCACACGACGTTAGCAATACAAAATGAATCACGATAAAAAACGGAAAATAAGATCAGCATATATCCTAAGCACGGTACTGCGCCTTCAAATCGAGTTTGGTAATAGAAGGTTGAGTGAAAAAAGTGATTGAAGACCCTGGTCGTCGGAAATCTAGTGCTGTGAGCAACCAAGGCTCCCTTATTTCTCTCCACGCGTAGGTATTCCATTGTATGCAGCCGGTATGTATCATCTCTTGAGGGAATACGTAAGGTCCTACCGAGGCTACTCTGCTATCTAGACGATCAAAAGCGACCGAACGAAGAAGGACCGAGAGCAGAGAGCCAGTACTTCTGTACAAACGCCTCCCTCCCTAATCTTAACGGTCGTTTGGGTCTTTGCTATTTCCCCGCCTCCCTTTCCTCTACCGTCCACTTCTCCACCCACACTCACTCCCAAAAATCTCCACTTTAGCCCTTTAAAACGACCGCCTTGGCAAACGGCTTATTCTTATTTATAACCGCCCACCTCCCTCCCATTCTTCTGCACCACATGCAACTCCACTCCCTCCCTGCTCCGCTGAATATAAACCCTCGCCTCCCATCCTTCCGCAGTACTCTCCTCCAGTTGAGGTGGCCTGACCCTTTACGACATATCTTTGCGGGTCGTCCGTTATCGTTAATGGGCGAGCGATCTGCTATTCCTTAGAATGGACCAACGTTCCCCTTCCTCTTTCCCACTCTCTATCTCTCTGCCTATTTCGCTACCTTCCATACATTCTCCTCCCACTATCTCCGTCGCACATGCACCGAAACCCGCCTCCTATATGGCTTTTAAGGGTTTTATTCGGTTATAAATTTCTCACGAGAAAGGGTTTTAAGAGACCGTCCCCTTCTCCTCCCAATCTCTCCCCCATCCTATATCTCGCGGTTGTATTGAGTAAACCAGGATTTCTCTTTTTTATCAATTGTAAGAGCACCCATAACGTAAGAGGAGCATTTCCTATGGGTGCAACAAAGAGTGGTCTAAAAATACTTCAGTTTTTATTCCACATTTCTTGGAAAGGGCTTTTCTCGGAAATTGCATAGACACCTACAGAGAAGGTTAGAGGAAGAATACTGTCATTTTCCCGACACACAGGCTATATTGGTCTCGGTGATTGAATATATGGAAAAATATGTTAACATGAGAGAATTTATTAATGAAAAAGTAATAAAAACAATAAAACTTTACAATTGGTATACTTTTTTTAAGCTTGAAAGCGTACTTTTTAAGTCTCCCCAAACATTTGATACAGTAATGAAGTAACTCTACATACGTGTACTTCACAATTATTAAATTCCCTATGGCCACGCATGACTAAAATCTTAAAACTCTGCATTTTTGTGTAGAAATCCAGACTGAATTAACCGAATTTGAATTAAATGTCGTGCCCACCAGGATTTTAAGACGGTCACACTTGCCACTTTTGGGCCTATACCCCACTGTGTCCTCAGAGTTATATTGGGTGCCATGGAAAACAGGGAAATATCTTTTTTCCATGATTAGCAAATGGAATCTGTTTTCACAAGTAAAATCATTGTTTCTGAACTTTCGGAATAAAGTTACCAGTCATGAGGAAACCCCGAGGAATAATAGAACTAAAAATTCAATTATTAGGTAATCTACCGTTTAAGGTAGGTTTTTGGATGGACACAACTATCAAATAAATATTTTGTGACTCCCCACCTAGCAACCTAATCTATATCAGGTCCCTCTTCATCTCTGTGTACTTCTTTCCTCCCTTCATCCTGTCCAACATCCCTATCCTGTTCCTGCCCTTACCTCGCTTGCCCAACATTCTCCCCGCTATTACTCTCTTCAACATTCCACTACCTCTCAATACGCCTTTCATCCATTTTTCCTGCCTCCATAGGATATCTCTCATCAAACCCCTCTCCTCCTCCACCATCTCTAGTACTTCCTCATTTGTTTTCTTTTCGGTCCATTTCACCTTCTCCATTCATCTCCACACCCACATTTCAAAAGCCTCCAATCTACGTCTATCCTCCTGCTTCAGCGACCACGTTTCCGCGCCGTACATAGCTACGCTCCATATCAGAGTTTTTACGAGTCTTGTCTTAACATCCCTACTCAACGTCCCCGTCATCAACTCCCTCCTCCTTGAGAAAACCTCCTTGCCTAGCGCAATTCTCCTCCTTAAATCCCTACCACTTTGACCGTATTGGTCCAAAACACTTCCGAGATATATAAACTGTTCTACCTGCTCTATTTTTTCCCCGCCTATTTTAATATTTAGCTTGGCTTTTTTCTTTCTGGAAATCGCATAACCTTTGTTTTATTAATATTGATTCTCATCCCATATTTATAGCACTGAACCTCCAATTCACTCAGCAATGCTTGCAACCCCTTAGCTGACTGAGCAACTAATGCTTGGTCATCGGCAAACCTAACCGATTTTACGAATTCCCCTCCGACTTTCATCCTACCTACAGTTCTTCCCATGCCTCTTTAATCATTTCCTCCACATATACGTTGAACAGCACCGGTGACAATGGGCAACCCTGCCTTACACCTCTTCCTAACACTGCCCATCCGGACTCTCCGTTCCCCACTCGCACCTGAGCAGTCTGAGACATGTACAGGTTGCGGATCAGTCTCCTGTCCCTCCAATCCATTCCTATTTTCCGCAATACACGCATTAATTTTTCCCAATTCACTCTATCAAACGCTTTTTCGAAATCTACAAAACAGGCAAAAACGTCCTGGTTGTATTCTATATTCCTCTCAATTAGTGATCTCATTACTGCAATGGCATCACGCGTACCTCTTCCCTTCCTAAACCCAAACTGATCATCCCCTAAGTAATCATTTGCCTTACTCTCTATCCTTTTGTTTATGATCCTGAGAATAAATTAGCTTCTTGGGATATCAAACTTATTGTTCTGTAATCCTCACATGATATAGCCTTTGCCTTTTTTGGAATAGGAACTAACACCGATGTCACAAATCTTCCGGCCAGATTCCTTCTTCATAGATACTACGAATTAGTCCATATAGGGCCTTCTTCCCGCATTTTCCTAAATATTTCAACAGTTCTACAGGTATGTTGTCCACCCCAACGGCCTTATTTGTTTTTATCTTCTTTAATGCCCTTTCTATTTCATCATCGATTATGCCTCGACCTAAGCTATCTTCTTCTACGTCATGTTCCTTTTCTGTGTCTAACCTTCTCGGCCTAAGTTCTTTACCATACAGTGTTTCTATATATTCCTTCCATCTCTCTTGGATTTTTCCTGGTTCAACTATTATTCAATAAATTCAATATTAAACCTATAAGGAAATGAATGATTAATTAAATAAAGTATTTAAAAATATTAAATAAGGTTTAAAAGGAGCTTATTTTCAAAATGGAAAAAAAGATAAAATAAACGTGTCATAACTAGATGGACACAAAATGATTCTGCCTGTGATCCCATATTTTAAAATACCCTCGGTTTTATTATCTAAATGTTTATGGACAAATGTACGATCGTAATCTGGGGGACCAGTAAGGTGAGGTGACTTATGTACAGGTTTTATAACCCAAGGCCATCTGGTACATAATCCCAGAGGTGACAGGATTTTTCAGAGGCAACCCGATTCTCAATTGGGGTGTTTTGTATATTGCACATTAAGTATGTACGCCATCCGTTGGATGTGACGGTTAACTGTCGACGTCTTTGCGCCTATTGTTAGAGAGTATGATAATTCGGACACCGGGTTTCTCTTCAACCATTCCCTGGAAAATTAACCCTACTAATTTACCCCTATTCCTACTGGTGCTAATAACCTCAGCTGGCGGTCATCTGCCCTAATAAATAATACCAATAATGTGGCTGAAGTAATAATAAATAACTATTTTGAAACAGTTTACTTCATATGTCAATTTGTGTGACACGCCCATAAAACTGGCATTAGAAATCTACAAATGTTTTCTCAAAAGCGTTTAATCTGCCTTTTTATTTCTATGTTAAACCATTTTTATGGTTAGTTAAAAATGATGCTCTTTAATACTGATCCTAGAGACAGAAATTCTGGTTTAAACTCATAATGGCAGCGTAACAACTTCAGAATAGTATCATCAAAATAGGAACACTTTTTAATAAACAAATAAAATTTCTAAATAAACACGAAATGCAAGAACTCGGGATATCATTTAGCATTTATTCCCAGTTTTGAATATTGCAAAGTTATTTTTATGAATAAACTTCACTTAATCCGATGTGAAATCAAGTTATTTTTTGTTACGTGTGTTTTCGTCATGCAGAATGCTCAAAAGGCATTGCCATACATTCGCTGTAAATATAAAGTACTGAAATAAAGAGTTGATATTTGCCCCTTTAACTGTAACCTCGTCATCAATTCCGCCAATCCTTGTGGTTCTATGTGTGGTGAAGGGTAGTAAATACGAGTGGTCTGAGTTCATCGCCCCGCAGCCAGTCAGCAAGCGAATCTGCAGAGTTAATGCACGAGGGTCGAGAAGTTGTCGTCGCACAGAGACATCATTTCTGCTCGATTAAGACCAGCATTCTCCTACATCTTCCTTATCTTCCTCCCTAACTTTTTTGCTAGAGCTGTTTTATTTTACATGCTCGGTTGAGCATCGCACTGTCTTTATTCCTCGGCTCGTAAAAAAACTAAGATAAATAGAAATTTCACCAAACAGAAACATCTTATTCGCATTTTTTTCATGGAAAATTTTTTAGACAGGAATGTGTTTTCTGTTTATTTTGGAATAATTAACTTAAAGCAGAACGAATTTAAATGAGTTAATATACTTAATGAGTTGGTTTTTTTTGGAAAAACTCGTATAAAAATGGAAATATTTAAATAAGCTAAATATTAATTGCTATGGCGAACACTCACCACGCTATCTTTTTGAAGATTTTAAATCAATACATTAAATTGTAGGGATATATTAGAAATATCTGTAAAAACAAGGATGTCTACCTTGGGAATTAATCTAAAAAAATTAATGTTAAATTAGTTTTTAATTATATTACGTATTGCCCAAATACGTGGTTACTCGTAGGTTTCCCTTATATTTCTCGGAAAAATTCAAAAGAACCAATTTGTCCTTTGCATTAAAATGAAATAAAACAATTACAAAACACAAAGTACGTGAAGATTTCCATGATAATTCACACAACGTGTTAAAAATGAAATGATAATAAATTTGATTATTAAATTTTATCCTTTTGGATACTGGTCGGGAATCACCTCAACATTTCACCCACGTTAAATTTTGAAATCAGAAATCAATGACTATCAGGAAATATGTGATAACATGACGATCATTATTACCTTTGCACATGTATAATTCATCTTGTCGTTTCTCCATTGTTTCTATTGTAAAAAATAACTATCCTGCGTCACCAATGTCATCCTAATTCTTAATATGAAAAGTAATAGAACCGGAAAGTTGTATTAAACGTGATTACTCGATAAGATGAAAGTGAATGTTATACTAACTCACTAATCTGGCCTTTCTTATCAAATAGACCTTCGGGTTGAAGACCTTGATTATTATTGCTTATAATATCCTTATAAAAGTACAGGCGTAAACAACTATGATATTTAAAGCAACAATTATTTCATCCTCAAAAACCAGGGTATGAGGATATATCAATAAAATGTGCCAAATAAATTATTAAATAAAAAATTATAAAATAAATTTTTAACTACTCATTGATTGCAAAAATCTCCGCAATTATTATAAATCATATTGTAAACATTTTGAAGCGTAAATTGATATTTAGTATGTTATTTGGAAGATAAAACAAATGCTTAAAATTTCTAAATTATTTAAGCTCTAACACTAATTTTTACAATTCCAGGCAGTAATTTCTATGCTATATAACAGTATTAACACAGTTGAATGCTTCTTATTATAACACGAAAATATAAGCCCGAATGTATCAAATTTAAATTAGAATGCATGTAATTAGAGAATGCTCAAGTGATAGGTGGATAAATATGGAGCAGGAATGGGCTGGAGTACGCATTGCAATAAGGTGTTAGTTGATAATTGAAGAGAAAAAAGGGCAGGATATATGAAAAATGTGATACAGTTTTCTTTAGTGGTTGCACTCAAGGAGCTTGCACACTAGGTTTTCTAACGGATGAAATAATGTCCAACGGTGATAATGTCAATATCAACGGTGAGCAAACACAACTAGAGAACAATATTTTCAAACTGAACCACAAACAGCGACATTCTAATATGCCGAACTCCTGGTATAACAGGAATTGCACTACTTATATCATGGTAGTATTGCAATGGGTATCAAGGAAATATACACAATAGGCCAAATTTTCTTTGACAAAACCGTAGGAAATATATGATCTACTAGATAAAATATTATCCTTGCCTCAAACATATCTCCATCTTCCAGTAAAATGCATTAATCAAAAAATTGTTTATCAATATTACGGATAGTTGTAAACAACGTAAATACAATCTGAAAAAGGAGGCTTAGAAAAATTTTGGTCAGGAAAAACAATCAAGGAACATGTAGTTCCGCGGTCGTAAACTTTGGTAAAACCTCCAGAAAAGAGCAGAAGTTTCCCATAAAATAGAAGGGGGTATAAAAAAACTATAAAAATATTCAAAACTAATGTAAAATAATATTATACCGTTACCGAAGCCAAATTACGTGTCTGGAAAGTGGCTATAAGGTTGAAGAAATTGCATTTGAATTACTCAGCGCTGATTTTACAAGATAAATTCCGAGAAAAAAGTGACTCCACGGAATTTGGAATTTCAAACCATCAATAGGCACTAGAAAAAGGCCAGTTATCTCGGACAGAGCATTGACGCGACGATGCTGTGACGGGAGGCCGGGGTGGGAGTGGAAGAGTGAAGGTGAATCGGCGTGGACGTGGGTCGACGAGAGGGAGGAAAGGAGCGAGTGGACGAAGGGTCATGAGGACAGGCGGGTTGGAGTTTGATGAGGGGTAGGATCAGAAAAAGGGAGAAGGAGCGTGCATCGGGGAATTCCGCAGCGGAATTGAGAGGGTATGTGTGCGTGAGAAAGAGGGAGGGGAAGAGTGAGGAGAGAGGATGGGAGCGATATGGAGCTCAGCGGGGAAGAATGGAAAAAAAAAGATTGGAGAGGAATGGTGGGAGAAGGGGTAAGCATCTCTCTTTCGCGGCCGGAGATTTATGGTTGAAACGTAAATCTCAGAGAGGGAAAAGGAACCAGGGTGGGGAGAGGAGGTAACTACAAAGAAAGGAGTGAAATATGGAACTAGAAAAATGGAGAGAAAAAGGAATAGGAGAGGGATGAATGGACATAAGCATCCTACTCGGGTCTTCATTGCATCTTCTCTACAATGCATTTCCCAAAGAGCCTTCATGTATTTCTCTGTACAACGACTAGCTGCATGGATATTTCTCTACAAGCATCATTGATTCCTGGAAGGTGTAGCGTGTCTACACAGTGGACCGTGAAGTTGCACGTGGTCGGGAAGAGAAAAGTTGGACGGTGCATAAACTGAATGCTTGGGATGGTATGTTTTTTCCCGAACATTTTGTCACTGAGGTAGTGCACGTTTTGTGGTGAGAGTTTATGTAAAAAATTTCTATCGTTGAATTCCAGTAGTTCGGAGAGTTTCATCCATTGGAAGGAGAATACAGATTGTCATTTTCCTGAACAAATATGACGGACGATTTCATTAACTTAGAAATGAAGCAATGAATATCTGATTAACCTAAAACCTCAAAATCATACCTGAGAAAGAAAAAAAACTTTTTATTCGGCATGGCGAAACATTATTCTGGCAAATTTAGTAAATGTCTCAAACTCTGATGCTAAGCGGATGTGGAATTGAAAAAAATCAAATTTCAGAACCCAAATATGATACGACTTAGAAATCAACTACCAAGTAAATACGTTTTTTGAATACTCCCTGGGACGCAAATATTAATAGATGGGCGTAGAACAAATAATAATGTTCTTTCTGGTGATAAAATTTCCGATTAATTATTATTTCTATTTTTCTATCATCTATTACCCCTATTTTGTCAAAAATAAAATACAGTGATGATTGTAGAGTTAAGCAGGCATTTCATTACATTTTATTTTCATTCACGAGCCATTTATACAAGGATTTTTTCATCCTTATATATTGTAACCTTTTCACTTGAAGCGGTTTCATTGCTCCAATACAGTACTCTTTCGGGGTAAATAAAAGAAATCTACATTTGATGCCGATCAAGTTCTAATCTAAAAGTCGCCATCGTGTCATTGGGAAGCTATCATGATACCCTAATGGACCACTGGGATAAATAATTACACGCTCGTGATATATTTACGTGCACTCAACCATCCCTTCATTTATAGGAAAACCCTTTATTCTTTCCCTCCGAAGTAGCGAAGTCTCGCTTCGCGACTCACTGGAGAGGGAGAGAGAAAGGGAATTTAAGACAGAGCGAAGTGAAGGAGGAAGGAGGTCCTTCCTGATTTATAGAATGGCCATTCCATGCAAATTAAAGAGCATAACTTACGCGAAGAAGGAGAAGTGGGAGAACTGAAGAAATCGGGGTTGCCGGAGGAAGTAGGGAGAAGAAAAAAGATGGAGTCGAAATAAGAAGGAATGTGGTGTAGGGCGGGAGGGTAGGAAGAGTTAGTGAGGTGATGGTGGGGTGGGTGACCGGCGGAAGATTAAGTGGGGAAAGAAATCTGTAACGGGGGAAGACGGCGAATTTTTTCGCACAAGAACGGTTTTGTCGACGGGATGTAAAAGTGGAAGAAGGAGGAAGGGGACGTGGGATGAGACACCGTTCCATGTAGGCGATGGGACATGGGGTGGTGTGGCAAGGGGTGGAGGGGGCAGCTAAGTAATATATGCGGATTCCGGGAGTCACGTCCGAGAGGACATGGGCGGGGTGGGTAGAGCAGTGATGGGGGTGAGGCTGAGTGACAGTGTGGGCCGGATCGGTTTGGTTCGCCAAGGGAATCGGTAAGGGGGAAGGGGAACGCAAACCTTTCGGGATGAGGACTCCTTCCCCCTGCCATCCAGAAGGGATGGAAAGGGAACAGAAAGAATGAAGAAGCGGTCTCCGCTAGTTTTTTTCGTGAGGAAAGAGAGGGGGCGAGAATGCGCAGTGTCTTTGAGAATGGGTAAGGTTTGTTTTGAGAAGCGAGGCAAAGGGAAGGATTTCCGGATTGGAGGGTATAAAAGACCATATTGGAAAAGGGGTGCAAAGTGCTCCAGCTACGTGGAGTTCCATCAGGTGTTCAGGACGGATGAGACGTAGATAGGGAGGGAGTGCAGTATTTGGGAAGAGAGCCTGGAACAAGGTTTGTTGAGGGAGAAGAGTGAGTTATTGGTGGCGAGTGGTAAGACGGAGGGAAAGTTCGATGAAGGAGGATAGGGGTGAAGTGGAGATGAAGGGAGCAGCGCAGAGGGAGAGAAGGTTCTCGGCCAGAGCATATGGATGTGGACGCCTTTTGGTAATTAATACTCAAAGGCGGAAAAAGAGGGAGAAGGGAGGAGGAGCGGGTGTGGAGAAATAAGCGGGTGGGAGAATGATGTAGACCGGAGGGGAGGAAGAGATGGGTGGAAAGGATAAAAAGTAAAGTGGCGTATCTTTCTCTCTTTCTCCTGCTTTAGCTTCACCCCATGGCCATACTTCACCTCCGCTATCTTTTTGCCCACTTTGCGTTTTCGCTCGTTTTCAAGCAATTAAGTTGATCAGATGTCCTTCCTCCTTCTTTGACTTGACGTGAATTCACCGAGAAAAATATTTTGTCAGATAAAATTGTGCCAGACGCTGAAGATATATGGGTTTTAAACGAAAATTCACGACACTTGGTGGATGTAAATCATTCCCAAGTAGCAGTGAGCGTCTTCGCTTTGTATTCCCTCTTATCTCAGAAACTGTGTTGCAGATCTCTTTTGGGATCATATTTGTATACTTCAAAAAATTAACATAAAAATTAGCTTTAAACGAAACACTTTTATAACCATGCATAGTAACTTCTAAGAATCTTTAATTGTTCATTAATGGGAAATCGTACTCAGTAATATGCAGGCATGATATTGACTCAATCAGGAGAAAACACTTCAGTTTTAATATTTCTTCTATATTTACGATTAGCTCAACTAAAAAATCATTGATATTAGTAAAGTGTTTGGTCAAATGCTCGTATAATAACAAACTAGTAAAATTTCGGTACAGAGTTTAAGTTCTGCTCAACCCACTGATGGATATTTCATCTCAAACTTTATTTTTTCGTTTCCATTACAATCAAAAGTAAACGTAACTGGATTTTATCACCTTATTTGTCATGAAAATTCGCTTTTTATCCGTTATAATAATGATAATTAAATGTTATGATCAAGTGAGACCTGAGATTCAACATTTGCATTTATATGCAGACACATCGCAATGCTAATTGAATGGATGAGTATTAGGTGGAATATCCTGCCTATGAGGATTGATATGCATAAATTACGTGAGTGAACAATGATCATAAAAATGTGACTGATACGGGTACGTTCCTGAAGATGCTACAGTGTAGCGAAACTAGTAGAAAATAAATAAGTTATTTTATGTGGAAGCTGCAAAGTTATTTCTAAACTCCTGTTAATGATCATAAAAAACCTATAGTTCACACTTTATATCGGGTGCACCGTTCTTTGCATACCAGTTATAACGGAAGTAGAATCATGAATTCAGAAAATTGATGAATTTGTTACTAATATAAAGTATTCTAATTTGTTCTTAGTATAAAGTATTCTAATATATTTATAAAATATATAGTGGAATACATGTTGCATTAAAATCAAGCTTAAAACCATTGAATATGAAACATTTATAATTCCTACATCAAGGTAAAAATATTCAAGCAACATTTTCCCAAAAAATATTTGTGCTATTAATGTGAATATACGGAAATAAGAGCTAAATGATTTTGTTCACTTCTCTCATTTCATTTTCTTAGGAGGTGTAAGAAAGTGTATTCCAAGGTTACTAAAACTATTTGAATCAACAATTCTTAATTCATTTGCCCCTTTTCTCAAGGTTTTTATATAATAAATTGAAGGAACTCAAATATGCAAGAAAAATTTCAAGGAAAATAGAATGTTTATTTTTACTTTCTTTTTTGATATTATCTTTAATTACATGGAGAAACCATTTGTCTTTTCAATACAGCTAAATATATTGAAATATAAATTGTGGTAATGGGGATAACCAAACACTTTAGAACCCGGACAATGAAATTCATTTATCACCTAACAACTCTTGCATATAACTTAAATTCGCTTAAAGTCATATTTTCGTTTCTCTCAGCACTTTAACGCTTGCCGCATGAGATTAATTTCATCGGATGCGCGCCATCACCCTTCGCATTTATTTGCAATTCCAACCACGTGAGGATTTATTTACGAGGCCCCATACCCACCTCCTTCCCCCTCCACATATACACCACCACCACCCCGGAAGCCATAAGACCGCAGCATAGAATCTTCACGGGTTACCATCCACGTGCTCAATACCCTGCTCTCTCGCTTATATATTTCATTTCCCCCTTTTGATCTGCGGCAGGAAAGGCATTTACCGAGGGAATTCGATGACTCTGGGAAACGCCAACGACCGAGCAACTCCACTCAAAGCACTCCCCCTCCCCCACACTGTCCTGCAAATGGCCACCACCTGTTTCCCGTCCCGCTCTGGTCTTTATAACCCTCCCTGAATCCATACACCTCTACGTCACGCACCTACCTCCATTCCAGAAACCGCAGAATATAATATGGGGTAAAAGCACCTTCGCTTGATTTTGTTTCTGTAGCAATTCAGTCTCTCTTTCTCTCTCTCTCTCCCTTTTTCTCTCTCCCGCCTCTCTCTTTCCCTCTCCCCTAAACGCTTTTACGCGCAGTCGAACTACACCACGACACGTATGGATTATACCACATCTATTTACACGCGAAAGAATTTTTAACTGCTGCACGTGAGCCGTAAAATAATTAATACCATGAAGTGAAAAACTCGTGACAAAAGCATTGAAGTTTCAAGAAGGAAGAGATATTTGCTTATTCATTTATATCTTTATTCGCGAGATATTTTCTTTTGTTCATTATATGAGTACATATATTATTTAAATAAACAGTTGATTCATTCTTTTCACATAAAAGAGTTACGTAAAACATTAAAAGAAATATCAGTCAAACAAAAGCAGAATAACGATTTCATAGGCACAAATATTTGTACTGAATATATCAAAATATAACCAGCTATTATATCTCAACAATCAAAAAAATCAATATAGACCCCTTGCGGCTCAGAAATTAAAAATTTTGGGAGAAATGTGTTTCAATTTCTTTTAAATACGGGCATCGATAAAGATAAATAGAAATGTTAAGTATGATTTAGTTATTTGCTCTGTTATAATTGTACCTCCCATAACACAAACGATGAGATAAATTCTTACAGTAATATTTAATGCTGAAAAAGTCAGAACTTATTGTAGTGTTTTATATACTATTCAAATAAATATTTTTAATTAGCAACAGTTAAACACAACCTTAATTGTACAATTAATGCAAACAAATTAAATAAGATATTTCCATCCCTATGAGAAGAGGATACTAGTAAAAAAGTTCATATCGCTTCTTCATACAAAAACATTTAATTATTGACTAATGTTAAAAGTGTTTTGTGAAAAGTGGAAAAAATGTAATCAAATGGTTTAACGTCAGGATTATGATCAATTATTGAACGAACTAATGATATGTTCTTGCTTTGAAGCATGTGCAAATATTTTATCACGCTTAAAACGATTAGTGAATCTTAACAGACGCGCTGACTTCTTTAAATGAACTAATACTGTTGTAGATTGGGAAAGATAATCAAATAGAATGTCAAGTACACTGACGATATTTACTTAACAAATCCCCATAATATTGATAGAATATTTGAAAAAAAAATTATTTTTATATTTAAAATAAATAAAATTGATTTGTTTAATCTTTACAGTAATGAGATTTTTCATTATTTCAGGAATTCTAGTTATAAACTATAATTTCAATCCACTGATTTTCTCTAGGTATATAACTGCTTAATAAACTGTTATGTTATTATCATAATAGGGATGATGTGTAGAATTGATTGTACAACTAATGTATTTTATAAATAACAGACAGAAATCAATAATCAGAAATAGGATTCTTGGGGCATTAATACGGATAAGATTTTTATTTGATAGTTGTGTCCATCCGGAAACCTACCTTAACCGGTAGATTACCTTAAAAAAAGACGGAAAAGGAAAGCATAATGAAAATAGTTCGAGTAGGGTTATCTGTTTGTTATTTAGAAAGGCTAAGAACGATAAATGGGAATTATCTGTACGATTTAATTAAGTCGATATGTTTGAAATATTATTATGCTCAACGTGAAAAATAACCCCAATTCAAATTTTTAAAATTTAAAATATCGTAACCATTTACAGTAAACTTAGGTTCATCTCGCTCCCTCTTTAGCCCTCAGTTTCGTAATTGTTACGACGTAGCTAGTCAATCTCCATTTTTCGGTGCATGTCTTCAGCTACTGATGGAATGTACATTTTGTAAACTCAATAGGCTACGTACATAAAACTACGTATTACCGGAATTATTTTCTCCCTCCGAGTGCTTCTCAGCATTAGACTAATGGAGCATAAAAATATTCCTCCTTTCGACTTCTCTTTTGACGTAACAAATGCAACATTGGTCGTATAACCAAAGGTTTTTCTTCGTGGAAGTTTTGAATATTCATGTAAGACCACGAATAGAGTAGTGCCTTTCCACATGTTTGGCAGGGAGACATAGACTGAGAAATGCTAATGTGTCTGCGTCTTTAATAATAGTTGTTCTTGTTGAGTCAACTTATTTTAAGTTTGATGAATAATATTAGATATTAAGAAGGTCATATGAATTGAATATTTACCTCGGGTAAGTACTTCTAAAAACGAGTTAACTTCATGCCTGTGTAAGACCAGAAAAAAGGAAGACTTTTGGGGAAAAACCACGGGATCTTCAAATAACCGGGCATGATTGGAACGGTCGAAATAAGGGAAGAAATACATTAGAAAGCAAAAATATATTATAAGAAGTAGATGACAGAAGACGCAAAGGCAGGAAGTTATGAAAGAATGAATCGATTTTAAGGAAACAGGATTCCAATGAAGGCGATTAAGTATAAAGCATTATTTCCATGAGGAAGAGAAGGAGTGTGATAAAGCTTAGAAAGATGGATGAGAAGATTGAAAAACATGGTATAAAATGGAATAATTAAGTTAGGTGCCCCCCATTTTAATTCAGAAATTTATATTAATCACCAATGGGTCAAATTTGGGTGTAACGAAGCATAGAAAGGACTAAAGAAAAGTGTTTGTTATTGGGTTGGCGATATGAAAAGTCTAGAATATTACTCTTGCACACGTTTTTCAATTAGCATTTAAAGCCAAAGAATTGAAAAAGTAGTAATACGAGAAATGAAAGGAGCATTCATATGCAAGGGCATAAAATGAATGATAGGGAAAATATCAAGGATTATCCCTAGCAAAAAGAAATGAAGTGGGTAAATCTTTTCAATTTTTGATGAAATTTATTTTTCGTTGGGTTGTGTCGTAATTACCGTTGAAATTTACTATTCACGAAGTATGTTTCATACTTATGTATTGAATAAACTCAATTTATATAATTCTGTAACTTAATTTGTAATTTATGTAATTCTATAAGTCTATAACTATGAAATTTAAATGGCAACAGGAACGCATAAACAAATTCCCTCAGTGCCATTTGTGACCTCCCACGCTTCATCAATGAATTACTGCGGAAAAAACGTTTGGGAAAGGGAAATAAGATGTCATCTTAGGAAATTTCGATTGCACGAGGTATGGCGCAATGGTCGTTAAACTGGAAATGAACGGGCCATTCTCGTTAACTTTATGGCCGCCCGCGTACAGTTACATCGTAGCTCAGGGCTTCGAATCTAGCCCTCGGCACATGTGTCGTGTTATCAAATGACTCTTTGTGCCGAGGCAGCATTACGGTGCCGGTTGACCCAGCCTTCGGAGCAGCTAAGGCCAAAATATTACGACTTTAGCAAACGAGCAAGGCCTCGAGATGATGATGAAACCGAGACGAGTGAAACGCTCATATTCTGACGAAATGGACACCTTTGACTTTTTCCCCCTTGCATTTGAGCGGAGGGGAGAAGACTGTGAAAAGGTTAGCCAGTGAGCTTGGAGAGGTGGGGGTGACCGGAGCGCCACTTTCATTGTCGGAAGCAAAGAGAGGGAACGTGGGAGTGACATGAGGGTAGGATAAAGGGAGAGGTGGAAAGATAGCCCGCGACGTTATTGACATTGCAAGGCGAGGCCGGCCGAGGGAAAGGTGCCCTTTTGGGACAAAGCGAAACCGTAGCTAACGTTTGGATATGAGGCACCCAAAGTCCCCGGAGAAATGGGGCGGGAAATGGAAAACACCATCCCGCGAAATGAAGGAGTGGCTGGACGAATGACCGGGGGAAGAAGGGGTTCCGAATGGGGGAGAAGGAAAGGGAAGAGAGAGAGTGAAAAGTCCAGTAGGGCTTCGGTTTGCCCTGCAGCATCCCGTGTTTTGCCATCCGAATCAATTTATTTTGTCAAGAGTTCAGGAAGCGTTTCAGGGGAACATTATTGTCGGCTTAAAGGAAACGGTCGAGGAGAGAGAGGTTGTGGATCAGAGTGAGAGAGAGAGAAAAGGAGATAGAAAAAGAGAGCCAGAGAGAGCGACCAACATTGGAGAAAAGAAATTCCTTCCCCTTTTGTGATATGTGTAGGTATGTGTGTCGCTCCGCAGGGTCGCAAGAACGTGTACGGGGAGAAAATTAATAAGACCTTTTGGAATTCGCACGTTAAAACCGTGTCAGCGCGGGCCGTTTTTCCTCCCCTGACGCTCGTTACACCATGGTGCGTGATTTATGTCCGCCCGCTCGACACCAAATGATATCGACGGAATAGGTTCCGTACGACCACTGAGAGCGGAAGGAGCTTTTTACAGCGAGGCACGTCCCCGGTCACATCTGTTCGCCACATCTGGAGACATTTTCGGGAGTGAGGTGGGGAAGCTCCCTGCGCGATAAGAATGGGAATAAAAAAGACGAGGTGGGAGCATATCCTTGATTATTACGGATGTGAACTATGAAGATATTTTTTATGAAAGAATTTCTCAGTTTCGTCGAAAGCGGATGAGAATAGGTAAAAATTCCTCCATATGCGACAAAAAAGGTATAGATCCATTGAAAATTATTCTATTTCATCTGTGAGACCTCGGCGTTGCACCTTTCTATGGCATGAAGGATTAATTATTTTGAAAAAACAGGTAGACAACCTTAATTTTCCCTTTCAATTTTATTCTTTCCCAATATGACATGATCTATGTCGATTGAATCTTTGATTGACTTGAAAAAAATTGAAAAACAGATTTATTTCCTAGATAATCATTTTCGATGATGATTTTTAAAATTTGAGGGGAAGCGGAAAATATATGTAGAGATTTAAAATGTTTCATTGAAATGAGGCTGCTAGTATGTCTAGTTTATTTCTCGGTGGAACTTAGAAGTTTGGTCGTGTTTCACACTTACGCTCATCATAAAAGTGTGACAGATGAGCCACTTATAAAATTCTATGCTGAAATATTTCAAATATTCCCCAAAATATTGGTGATCCTAATATGAGTCCTTTTAACATGATATAAATGTTCCCTACACATATTCCCGTCGGTTGCCGGCTGCGTTTTGTGAAAAAGGTTTATAGCGACTCAAAAATATGAAAATCTTGCATTGATGTTTTTATATTATGACCTAGATTTTGAGGTGCAACCACATAAATATTTCTATGTTGTTGCCTACAAATATTTATGTGATCTACAAAATAATACATATTTGTTGTTAGGTATTGAGTCCACTGATGGTGACGGTGTTAATGAGTGGCAAAACTCCTCGGTCCCCTTTCTTTCGCCAAAATTCTCTTCACCATTTTAAACATTATTTAAGAAAAAATATTTTCCTTTTCAATTGATAATAACATTTCATGTCAAATCCTAGGCCACGAATAAAAACTGTGATGTGGAAACACCGAGCGAGTTAACCCCTCGTATGTTTATGTTCGGCGATATGTCTCTACTGGGATGATACCAGTGATGCTAAATGACAAGCCTTATAAGATTTCACAAGATATTTTGGGGGTGGATGTGATATGTAGCACCGGATGATGCTCTCGGACCTGTAGCGACGAATGTTTTCATGCACATGCAAATCGAGTAGATGTGGGTTATGTACCATTTTCCATTTGCACATTCAGTACAAATGGCTTGCGATTACGAAAACGACAGCCACTTCTATAAAAGGAAACACTGCCAGGGTTTTGTTGTGGATAGACCACAATGCAAAACGTGTTACAGTTTGTCACAATTGAAACAGTCATCTGCGAGTACAATATTACGAGCATGCGCAATGAGTTAACGAATGAGTTTTACTCAATGGGCATATTATGAATATTCACTTTCTGTAGTTTATTATTGCTTCAAATTGATTTAGACTGTCATTATAATATTTAATTGTACAGCACAATTATTTTTCATTAGTCCGAATTCATTATTTTACATGTACGTCATCGGAAATTCTACATTTATCGTTTCAAAAAGGGCATTGTTGTTCTCGTATGAATTCTGAGAATTGGAATGACACCAACCCAACTGTTTTAATATGATAAAACCTGAAGTTTGATGATAAGCAATCAAATTAAATACGACACAAAAAAGTTAAGGTACCTGCTGGGATGGAAACAATGGCAAAAAATACCATATATTATAGACAATCTTAGTTTCTCAAGAAAGTTAGGTAGTCAAACGAGTAAACAATTTATCAAATATCCCCAACATCATTCCCTTAAAAAATATACTTTATCAAAAACGAGACTAAAAATGTTCTTATTAATGCTTTGATAATTAAAATCATGACATTTAAAAAGCATTGTACTAAAGAAAAATATTGAATACGCAGCAAAAACTACCCAAATCCACAAATGGAAAACTATTTATATTATTTCAAATTATTATTTCAATTTCTATGTGAAAGAATACATTTTTATGTAAAGAGAAGTCTTCATAAGTATCGCAGCCATATAGAAAATCGATATTTTGACGCTCTATTGACATAGGTTCTTTCAGGGAATAACTCCAAAGAGGCATATGGCAAAAGAATGACGCCATTGAATCATATGAAATATGACGGTCGTATCGTAAATGGTCCACTATTCTGTGGCAATAGATCTGTAGAATATGGCTGTAAGGATGATGGGAAGGAAGCCGTTTGACTCGCCAACGGCGACGTCTGAGAATTTCTTTAGTGAGAGTCATAAGCATGAATAGTTCGAGGAGTTTTAAAATGTCCAGCATAATTCCTAAAAGAATAAGATTTGTTTGATTATAATAGCATGAAATGTCGTGTTTTGCGAATTAATTCTTCGTATTAATTGTAAAAGAGGAAGATGTTTTAAGTGTAAATTTACATTGCCTTATATTTGTTATGGCGAAATTTGTGTACATGAATGGTGGGTTGGCAGCTTGCACACTGTTTGATAAATATTCCACTAAAATGAAACAAAATTAGCTAATCCAAAGAAAGCTAAAACATAACTGCTATTTAACAACAGTATGGTGTATTTTGAAGAAATAATGGTCCAATATGATTCAAATAAGTGGTAATTTACTACTTAAGAAGAGTAACTCCCATCTTTCAAGCAGTCCCTTTTAAAGACTCTTCGTTAGTATTTCAATAAGAAAACAGTTTGACTTTTAATTCTCCATTATTTATTAATTCATGCTAAATCTTACCTCTTGAGGCCACTGTCGTCTGATTTCCTATTCATCCTATGCATTTTCCTGGCCATAATAACGCTATTTTTCTTTCTATTTCCCAAAAAAATAACTAATAATCATTAGAAATCCACTCTGTACCATTAATAGTTAAACATCCATCTGGTAATTCTTTTTACTTATTATATTCTTTGGTAAAATTCTCTGTTTCACTTTTCCATATATTTTATTTGAGCTCAATTTAATTGCACGATTGATCGTTAGCGCCTGCCTCAAATCAAGCGTAGCTTGCTTCTAGTATTATTTCATCAGATGTTCCAGTTATCATTATTTTCGATTAGCGGTAAACCGAACTCAGTGCAAATATTTCTCATTGTATATGGCTATTTTTTCGATTCCTGGCATATTAAAGGCACAATGTATTCCATTTTCAAATGAAACTATTTCAAGTTTGATTTATTCTCCTTTCTATGAACGTCAATTTCCTTTCATTGCATGTTAAGCTGAATACCGTGTGGTTAAAATATTAGATTTATTCCATCTTCTCTCCATAAAGCGCCATGACTGCTGTGATATTCTCCCTTACGTTCACATTATATCCTTGAAATAATTTTTCAAACTAAAAAATAATCATTTATACATTTTCTATTCGCAGAATTATCTGTGTGAAAGTGATTGATACCCACTTTCCTTTGATCTTTCCAAAGTTTCAAAAATAAACTGTTTTTAGTTTCAAATAAAGAATTCATCATACGCGCCTTTCTGAAGATCAATTTCTTATATGATGAGTTATACATTGGAATGGAAGGTATTTTCTGACGTCAGCGAGCATCTACCTAGCTCTACAACTTTTAAACACCACCATTTTAGATTCATGTCAAGTAATTCCAACTCCTGTGGTTTTCTACACGTTCTCACCTGCTCAGTCTTTCTCCAACTCCTGCTTAAAACTCCTACTGCAAACTTATCTCTTGAGTTCTAATGTCCTATTCACCTCCCTCCATACCAGATACCTTTTGAACGAAAAGCAGCCTTCCCCTACTGTTTATCTTAAATACATCATTTACGTTTCAATAATATATATATATATATTATTGTATTAATATATATAATTATCTGAATTAGACTAGAATATATTTTAAAATAACGTAAATGTGAATTTGAAGAACTACAATTTCTATGGTATTGAGATAATATGAAAATCAATATCGTGGTAAGCTAGATTTTATGAATAAAATTACGGGTTTATTTTTGTAAACATTTAAAATATTATAAAATGTTTAAAAAATATGTAAAAAATACACCCAAACTAAATTTAAAAAACAGGGTTTTTCTAGTATATTCATTGCAACGTACAAGTGTTTTAAATTATTAAATGGACGTCAGAGTTTTATATTGTACACATCAGCAAAATCAAGATACAAAGACAGATGTTAAGAAAATAATTCATTCAAGGACTTCAAAAAAGTAAACACTTTTACGAATAATGTGAGCATACTATATTTTAACTCGATAGAATTTCTACATATATATACAAATTAAACATAACGAATGGCTCAACCTTTGGAATGGGGAAACGTTAGCTGTTCCACTTGATCAACTTTTTTCTCACGATGGAATCTTCAGATTACACATGTAGCGACATGTTCGTATAGGAAGTGAATTAGAAAAAAATACAATGAGGCATTGTAATTCAAATATTTATAATAGAGTAAAACGAATTTTGAAGATAAAATTGGCATAAATATAAAAATTAAAAGGTAGATGAAACAAATGAAAATAAATCATTCAAAATTCCTTCTTTTTCAATATTATTTATTGCCCTAAGGGTGCTGAAAGCTGGATACTTAATATTTTTTTAATAATCCACATGGTCATTAATTTATTAGGGTCGGATTTTACAGCACCTCACTAAACTCAATCGTTAGATAACGTGGACATTATTTAATGCAGAGATTAGCGACTGATCCGATGCCATTAAATAATTCAAACGGCTTGTTGGCGAACGTCAAGATGCTAACCATATTAACTCTGTCTTTAGTTAACGAGCACTTTGAGGGCCATTTTGGTCTTTGGTAGCAATTATAAAATTGATTAATGGTTTTAACTGACGGTTTAAGTTGACCCTCAACTTAGCATGACACTATTAAACCGGGTCTAAGTTGTGACATTAATACCTGGGCAGATAATTTCCTCCTACTACATTTCATTTTAGGTTACTCTATTTAATTCACCACTCTGACATTTCCACGCTAATGGTCTTAAGTAAAGGTCGCTCTACGTTGAGTATTTCTCATGACCACCAATTATCACATCAAGAACTTCAAGTTTTATATTTTAGGGAATACAAAGTATGCTAAGTAATTGTAATTATATATAGGTAAAATTATAGGTTATACTAATCTCTTGGCTAACTTTTTAAACTTGATCATTCAGGAGAAGAGATTTCACTAAAATTATCGGCAGCATTTTAAGGGAAAACAGGAATAAGTAATTGAGTGGAACGAGAGAATACGTAAGCTGTTGACCCAATATGAAGTACATCCGCTACTATTCAACTCACATAAAAACACATATAATATATTCTCCATTATTTTACAAAATTTTTAAAATATTAGGGAGCTGAAATGGCAGAATAAGCCGCTGTATAAACCTATCTATAAAGCAGAGAATGAACTTTTATTGAACGTGAAACTTCGATGCGTTCGAGGTCTACTATTTAACTATATAATTGGGGTTCGCGTTACGTTTTCAATGTGACAATGAAACCTTTCGATTTATTATTTTAACATAAATTATGCATTTATAACAATGAGCTCGTAAACGTCTTTATACCTCACGTACTTGATTAATTAGACTTCTTCTTCGCTGATATTTTCAAAAATATACTATTCCATCGATTCAAATGATATTATATGAATAAAGTTAATAAAGAAACATTGTTTCTTTTTACGTTAAATGCCAGAAAATCCACACATTCATGCGTGAGAACACCAGCAAAACCATTTCTTTGAATGTTCACGGATAATATTAGACTGTGGACATGAAACCTTGGCCCAGAGTAATGCATGCCCATCGAATTAAACCCCGTTTCGATGATCACGCCATAAAGGACCGAATTCTATATCACGCAGTCTGACTTCTCTTTATGCGCAAACCGTATGGAATGGTAAAGAGAGGAAATCTGTGGGGGGTATCCCGGTGGAAATTCCCTTCGTTGGACGCCACCTGTGAGCCATGAACCAGAACTATCCTCTCCTGACCCGAACTCCCACTAACCCCCCTCCGGACCGCTTAAGTTATATCGTTAGAATGAACGCCAAACTGTTTGGAGTTCCTCCCTTACCTCCGAAATTCGTTCCGCTCGTTAAAAAAGAGTTGGAGAGAGGTCGGCCTCCACTTGGGTGCCTCAAAAGGCGACCACTCAAGGCCGTTTATTCGCTACAAGCTACGAGAATGTATGATGGTAATCGATCCGTCAAATGTTTTTGTCTTGTGCTCGAATGGAAGACGAAAATATGGAGTGAATTTTGGACTGCAGTCTCACCTCGAGTTTACACGTTCCGTGAGACGCACTCCTTTGCTTCTGTTACCAAAGTTGTGTCTCATAGGAATTGGAGGGGACAAAAAACTAAAGATAAAATCACATAAAAAAGAGCGGCATATTCTGAAGTACCCTTCGTTATCACTCGTATATACTAGCGAATCTTAAATACTCGCTTGGCATTCCTGCAATGGCAGCCGCGGTAGAGAATGCACGAAAAGAGATGATGATACGGATCTACGCCAAACTTGACTGACCATGCGAGAAATTTTACAATGTTGATCGATTCAGGAATTTTATTTTTTCGTTGGAGAATAGAATATTCACCTTTTCACATGGTTGCATAAAAAATTTCGGGAATTTTTTTTGGAAAAATAGATTTATTTTAGATATTGCCACAATCTCTAGAAATTCTTCAAAGTACATTCCTTCAGCGTCGACACAATTTTACCTGCGGTTTTTCCACGACTCGAAGACTCCCTGGTTAGGAGATTCCACAAGGTCCTTAAGGGTAAGCGTGCAAGCTTCTTTGACGGCACTTCAGGGTCACATGGTGGTATCCTTTGAAGGAGGATTTCACTTATGGAGTTAGTAAATAGTCTAGTGATGCTAAGTCGGGACTTTTAAGGGGATGGGGAATCGTCACGATGTGGTTTTTCGTCAGGTAGTCAACTCTGTGTTTGGTCATCCATCAAGACCTTCGGGACGAGTTTAGCGCAGATCTTTGGTGTCGCCAAATTATCAGTAATAATGGTGTGCACTCTCATCTTATCAATGCCAGCACGATCTGCGATCATGTACACATTGAACCGACGGTCTTAATGCAGCACTTCAATCACACATCAGGGAAAAATTTTCACGAATACTTTTTATGAAAACCTTGTGTACGAGGTAATTAATGTAATTTCGTCGAAAAGAGCTACTCCACGAATTTAAACAACAAATAATTTTGTTTGATCGTCTAGCTCACTCAATAGCAAGAGGTACGAAATTCTTTCATTCATGATAGACAAGCATATTTCTTTATTTATTTTACCTGAGGTTTTAATAAATTTTTGGTCATCAGATAATGGCATTACTTAGATTTTACGTGAGGATAGCTAAAATCCTCACCCGCCTGTCTTTCCGCGGTCAGTAGCTGGAAAGTAGTTCTTCTCTAGGTCTTGCCAACGGGTCAATCATTGAAATTGTTTCATTCATTAAAAGTTGTGAAAAATAAACAAGTTATTTGTATGCCAGGAAAATTTTAACTTTTTACAAAGTGAACACGAATTTTAAAATACTTTAAGGGCCCTTCTTGGAAATCCAAGCATTCATACAAAGCGATGAATTGGCATTGACATACATATTTACGGTGTATCATGACGTTGTTGGCTCCTGCAAGAAGGAAGGACATGTGCAAGGCTGTTTGCTGCAGTGCCCACCCCCGCCGCGCGTTAATCTTATTTGACACGAGCCACTTTAATAACAGACAACATAAAGCCCGCCCGTGTTCATTCTGAAAGAAATAACTTCAATAAAAACACATCCTCCTAGTGTTTGTAATTGCATTAACCAAACTTTGTGCAGAGATTCTGTCTGTGTTTCAAAAAAATGTTTGTTTTTGCTGCCCTAATTTGCTGTGGAGTTTTATGATATAAATTCTGAATAACCCGACACACTGGCTGTGAGAATTCTAAGAAGGGTATGCTAACATATTCCGTTCCCCTATATTCCTTTAAATTACTGATACACTCGTTTATACACCAATTCGTATTTCAATAACATTCGATTACTTATTTGAAGTATACTATTGTAATATACCATTTTGTCGTATGCGTTCATGAAATGGTACTTGACTCCTGGTTATTGCAATTGCGTTACTCACACAAGAAGAAATTAAAACATAGATGAATGAAAACGTAAATTGATAGTTTTATTTTTATCACATCAAATTAAACATTATGCCAACCATCATTGATGAATATCTGCCTCTAAATATGTATTAAGATATTTAGAACTTCAACGGATTATATTAATTTCAATATATTTCGACTTCAGTAGCCTACTAAGAGTATTATTAATACAGTGACCGATAATTATTATTAATTTTGATAAAAAATGAAACTAGGAACCAATTAACTGCAGAAATAAAATAAAATTGACCAATATAGATATTTTTTTCTAATTCTCCTCATAATTTAAGGATAAATTTGAATATGAGAAGAATTTAGTATATGATGCTACGAAACCATGATTATCGAATAAAGTATAGCATCAATAAGTAATATATTATATTAAAATTTAAATCCGTAAATAGATAATTAATAAAAATTATATATGTTTTTTCAAATTAATGCAAGTCCATCTCCAGATATCATGACAATAATAATGACAATATTATAAGCCGTTACCAAAAAAGTCGTTTTTACGGGTATCTTGGGAATTTTCTGGGCAGAATTGATATCGAAAACAAATGCAGCGTGAACATTGCATTTGAAAATTCGTTAGCGAAAATGGAATTGTCACTGGAGACAATCAGAATGTCGGTTGCTCTACTACTGAGATAAAAGTACTCTACTACTGAGAGAAACCCCTAGAGGTTTGGGATCTGTAATGGATTATTCAGGATCAAATCCATGGGCCCCAGTTTCCAGCAATTTAGATGGCAAGTAGCTGTTTATTTTGTAGCTGTTTATTTTGTAGCTGTTTATTTGGTAGTATTTTAATCATATTTCGAGTACTTTAGCATTTTTGCATCCAGTTATATTTACATTGAGCGAAAAAGTATACCAATAATCCTAATTGGATTCAAGTGTGTGATTATAAATATATCAAGTCAACGATGAAATCCTGACAGAATTGTTGTCACCAATTGACTAGTAGTCATTGTATTTGAGACATTAGGGTGATACTTAAAATAGGAATTAGGAATATTCAATGGTAAATCGAAACACCTCACTTAATCGACAAAGCTCTCAATCTTTCAAAATCCTTGGGAAAAGCATTTTCTTGGACAAGAGACATGGACGAATTAAAATGAGACGAAATATTTCTCAGCATCATTACCTCTAGCACGATGAATTCGGGCCAGCAGAAGTAGACTTAGTAGAAAAACGAACCATAGGAATCATTTTTACCAAAATTATTTTAAATTTTTACCAGTCAGGGACTATAAAGAAATTATTAAGTATTTGACTGAGGTAATGTAACGCATATTGAAATAAACTAAAAATTATAAAAAACGGTGAAATCTATGCACGAGATTAAACCTCAAAATTACATAACAATAAGCTAATTCTAATGCGCAGAAAAATTAGGTTACCCCAGGCGACGCATGGTGATGCCGAATAATGGTAATCATTAATCAAACCCTGAGGACAACTCCTCCTAACCTTTATTCTGGCCATTAATGAAATATAATATTTGGGAAAATGGGAGGGACATTCTGAAAGTGGGGAACACGGAATTGGAGAGAATTATTCCTGATTAAGCATTTATAAACTTTGAAAGATATGAATTTAATACATTTGTAACTAAAGAATTGAAAAATATCTCAATAGTGTAGATTAAAATCAGGTACAGGGGAGCTGAATGGTTCAATCTGATACTCTTGGCTTAAATACGCACCTCTGAAATCCAATTTCGGTACGGTGAGCGAGTTTTCTCCAAAAGCGGAGAGAGGATTACGGTCATTGTCTACCACAGAATCCATGATTCCCTTTGGGACCGTTATAACGGTCAACACGTCGGCTGTTTGAGAAATTTGACCTAACCGTTTAAAAAAATAGAGCCAGATGCTTCTCAATGGAAGTGTAACTCTAAGCTAGTTGTCAAAAAGTCTTATTTATTTGGAATGACGAATTATTTCTTATGATGCCCTCTTAATTCAATCAAAATCTTGAGATCCTATTAATATAACTCATTATTATACAATGACCGTAAAAACTTTGACACATTTGGTAGAAATATCTTCTTATTTCATTATACATCTCCTTACACTGGATACTCAAAGATGGCGAGTTTTCCCAATGAGTATTGCTGGGCTGCTGACTGGAGTGTACCAGTTTTAAATCCAGGGTATTGAAAACCTTTAATCTCATCTAAATTTAATGCGGTGAAGTTTATTATTTGCTAGAACTTTGCGCGAAACTAAATGGATAATCAAGGATGATTTTCCATTCCATATTTTCCGAAAATTAATCTTAGGTAGATTACTGTAAATTATGTATGTTATTTGCCTTGACCATTTAGATTTGGCTGATATACGAGGACTTATTACCCGTTCGTACAAGGATCAGAATTTAGAACTTTAACATCGTGCTTATACATTCACAAAAACATTTACCATTTAAAATGATCTTGAATCAAATAACATAATTTTTCTTCCAAAATAAAATTCCGTGAATTATTTCTTAACCTGAACAGTCAAACATATCACGTACAGTTCGATAATCCTGGGAACGTAGGATGTGATGCCACTGATGTTATCTTTCTGTTTATCATTTTCATGAAGTCCTCAACGTCTGCACGTTGAAATTTCCCTCAACAAAGCCGAGCACACATACTTGTTTCTCAGAACGTCAAACGCAGGTAATTTTAAAAAAATCTGTCATTGCTTTATCATCTCCTCTCCTTTTAAGTTTAAAAAAGTTATCTGAATTTCCCAAAATCGAACCTAATTATGGCTCACTCCTAGATACGTGCAGTTGGCAAGATAAAAAAGAAATGTTTGCGAAAGGAGAGGAATGGGAAAGGAGGGTAATGGGAGTGTGAAAACCAGAAGTAGGATGATACGGGCGTTGACCGAAGGGAGATGTGTTGGCAAAAGAGGGGAATGGCATCGGCCAAGGGAAAATTTTTTACGCGATTCTGTGGGAAGAGGAAACGGGTATCAAAACCACAATAAGTCGAAAGAGGATTGAGGGGGGGAGAATTGTTGGAGTTTCCATCATGATTGAGTAAGGCACGTTGGGTTTGACTGTACATCGGAGAAGCGACTGGGATGGTGGTGGGAAAGGCTTTAGTGTGCTGCGGGGACGGGTGGAGCGGTTAACAGGGGAGGAGAAAGACCCCCTTGGACTCTACGAACATCCTGCACAAAAGCGAGAGATACGCTCGGCCATCCCCACGCCTGTATTTGTGTCACCGGAAGTTCTTTTTTTTAATGGTGAGAGAGAGGCAGCTGGCTCCGACACAACCGGACTGGATGAGTCTCCCGATCAATTGGGCAGTTGAGGGACGAGTCTAAGCTGTGTGAGGACTCGGACTAAGTTAGGTCACTGTAGACTCACCAATTCACAACCGACATCGTGGTCACCTTCCCGAGCAAGGCGGTTATCCCTCGACCAGCTTATTTGCTTTTCCATCGCTACTATATTCCGGCTCCGTGATAGAGGGAAAGAAAGATAGTGAGAGAGACTCCCCATTTGTGCCATGCACAACGAAGAAATAGAAACTGCCGGCCCGAAAGTTACTGAAAGATCCGAGATTTTCAAACAAAAAGTACAAAATTCATAAACGACCCTTGCGGTAGATCCAGAAAAAGATAGGCCCTATTGAGTGCTGTGGAACGTCCAAGCAATGTAAAACCCGTCGCAAAGTTATTGATCACAGAGATACCGATTTTGCAATTCATCATAATGGATATTATGAGAACAAGCGCACGCATCTATTACTAGTTCGATCCAATCAGAATTTTAGTGTTCTTTCCTTTGGGTATTTGTGAGGACAAAGCAAAGAATCCTCCGAGAGACACGTATGACTCGCGGAAAGATCTCGCCAAAGGTTTTCCACTGAAATGGGATCGTTCGGCGAGAGACACCGGCAAAGTTCGGTGGTCTGGTCAGGGAGGGGGTGAAGGCTGAGAGGCACAGTTTGTGGGGTCTGTGGTGGGGAGAAAGAATGGGAGTCACACGGCAGTGTCGGAGCAAGGGGAGAAAAAAGAATATTGGTTAGCGATTGGCGGATTGGCTCGACCTTCCCGTTCGTTTCCTTTTTATTTAAATTACGAATTCGAGCCGCATGCCAAATGAACCCGAGGGATTGGGCACCCAATAATGAACTAAAGCGAAAGGTAGGGGAGTTTACCCTCGAAATTCGTTAATTTACATACCTGTTATTCACCGTACGCTTCATCAGATGCAATTACCACTCTGCAAATGAAATGTAGATTAAATAACCTTTTTTCTCAACTTTTCTCAGAGTATCATGGCATTAGTGTTCATTAGTATTATCCAATTGTCTCGGAAATGTCTTCATTGAATTAAAGATCCTTGACTTCACTACAATTCTCAAAGGACCTGTCATTACTTGCGTCATAGGGCTCATGCATTAAAAAACAACTGGTTAGTGAGCATTATAATGGACTTTCAAAATCGAACGTACCATCCCTAAATCCTAATGAATTCATTAGTTACGTTAAAGGGAATATAACGCAATTGTAGCAGCATTGCCATCGAGATGAATTTTGAGCAAAGTATTGTGCCACATTTTTGTTTTGTTAGAACAATCTGTAAATTTATCGGATGAGTACTTTGTCTAAAATGAAATTTTAGACGTGATCGGTGCAACAATCTGTTGTCATATTATCGGGTTGTTAGGAATACATTTTCACAAACGTATTCAATGCCTAAATGAACATATAAAAAACAGCATTACTGGCTTCTCTGTTGAACTCATTATCATATCAAAGGCATGATTGTGGCTGTGACATAAATTTTTGCTCTTTAACTTAGATGTAAATTAGTACTTTGAAAAAAGATCAAAAGAAAAGTTGATGAAAATATCCTTAGCGGACTCATTGCGAAAACTAATTATTCTTAAAATTGAGAAAACTACTAAAAGAAACCATTTACGTTCCAAATTTCAGGAGGAAAAATTGTCAAATATTTGTTCGACCTCGAAGAATGGGACGTATGAAAAATGTACCTAAACGTGTAGAATTTGTAGACATGGGGACTATTTTCCAAAAATCGTTTTAGCATAATATTTGTACGCAATCACATTTAGATATTTGGAAATGTGTTATGAAACAGGTTTTTTCATTTTATACACCAATGCTAGTAAACTTGTTGATCGTAATTAATCCATTTTTCGTTTTACAATATTGAAAACAATTCACAAGGAGAACATTAATTAATTTACACTGGGTAAAGATACTAACTTCAACTAAGTTTTTGATATGGGATATTATATTTAGGTGTTAGATGTAGCTGAGATTACCGTTTTCACGAAAATATATAGAATAATGGCCAAAGAAAAAGTCTTATAAGTGAAGGTTTCGTGTACACCATATTTATATGTATAAAATATTGTCTAATTTTTGGGTTTACCAGTATATAATAGACTATAATTATAGAATAATGACTTTACTTAATAGATTTAAGTTTAATATAACTTTCGAATTTGATCAGCCGTGTTTTAGTGAAAATTAATTATATTAGGTGCTAATCCTATCAATGAATCTTATTTCAACAGAACAATTTGTTCACAAAAAAGTTGAGGAGGTGTGTATATTTGAAAAGAAAGGTTTTTTTAGTAATTTTATTGTTTTAAGAAATTGCATGTTATTATCTAATCAATTGCCTTAACTTCTTAGACATTTCACCCTCACTCTAAGTGATTTGGCTGAGCATATCAGTTGGGACGAACTCTACAAATATTATGCCTTTCAACAATTCATAACGAGTCTCAGAATGTTGAAAGATCAATAATGACGTCCTACCTCCAGCCTGGTAATTTTACTGCCTGTTTGAATAATTTAAACGAAGAAAAACTGCTCAGCTGCAAAATATCCCTCAAGCGAGCCCCATTTAGTCAATCCTAACATTATAAACACTTCACGCTTTACCTTCTGCACTCGTTGTGCTCTCAGCTACCATGGGAACCTGTTCACGGACAAAAGTCGTGACTGCTTTCATGCTGTGAAACTTCGGCGAACCGCAGCAAAATGTTTGCCCGTAGAACGAGTCGAGGGGTGTACGTGCTCTGTGTGTTTTCCATTATCGCTCGAGGCTTCTGACTGCCTTGTCAGGGCGGGACGGAGTCGGGCGGATCTCTGCAGGCTAGTAGGAGCAGTAGGATATATTTGGGGTGCGGAGATGAAGGGAAGACGAAAACGGAATGAAGTAAGGCGAGAAAGGAATTGAGAGGGTGAAAATGGGGTCGCGGATCGACTTGGGAAGGCTCGTGGAGGAGGTTATTTGGTTCAAGGACCTTAAAAGATTTGATGAGACGCGCCACGGGTGCGGATGAAATGGGCGAGAAAGAGTTCGAGGGTAAGCGGAATGGACTCCGTCCTGCTCGCTGGTAAAGCACCGATTTGCATCGGAGGACCACGAGAGGTTGCTAAACTCGGAGTGGAGTTGGATAAAGGAGAGGAGTGGGTAGGTGGGAGGGAGGAACTTCAGCAATATGGGAGCTTCCTCATCAGACGCGGTCTTCGAGCCACTTAATTATGAGATTCCAAGTACGCTGCCGTTGGGTCTGGTCCATGTTACATCATCTCTGGAAGTCAAAGTTATTGTAATTTGAAAATGCATCGATTGTTCTTAACGATAGTACTTATGGATATGAGGAAAAAAATGTTGTTGATTTTACACTTCTGCCTTTACTGACATAATTTACCATACAATTGTTAGTAACTAAAAATGAGCAGGATATATTTTACTTTTAATTAGAACACAATTTTTATATTAAAATAGAGATGAATGCATATTGCGTATGTTCATCAGATAGGACATAGTAGTCACATAAACATCATTCTAGAAACTTAGATAATAATATGCGAAATAATATTTTACTATTGATTTCTCCAGACATTAAGCCATTGCTTAGCAAATTGCTAAAAAATTGTTTTATGCCTAGAGAAAAATCTTACTGTCCATTTGTAAGAATGTAAATTTATTTGCCTTAAGCATAAATTTAATTAACACCTGGGGAATTTGGACGGGTGCTAATATGAGTGAGTAAATAGTATGCATGAACGCAGTAGATTTACGAAGAAGGATAGGTGAAGGTGTATGGGGGAGTTAGATTTTTTGGACGTGAGTGAAACTGCAAGAATATATCTTCCACTTCTAGTAAAAATTGCTAGCGGAGGATAAGCTTAAAGCTGATTGGGACCGAGATGCAATAAATTACCGAGATAAGACGACATTCAATAGTTGGGACGAAAAAATAGGTGAAATATCGTATACGAAAGTAAAATGTAGCAGAAAACCAGAAGCGTTCCTTGGGTGACAAATATATGTACATAGACTTGAGCATAATGCTTATGTCGGGAAAAAATCACACATACAAACATACATGCAACACATAACATGAGAAACATAAAAGGAAAACTCACACGTAATATCTTGATAATTTCGACGGACTCGAACTCCGTCTTCCTCGGAAGATAAGTTAGGAGAAAAAAGTTTGTTATTCAACACTTCCGTGTCACTTCGAAGAAATCATCTATATATATTTCTAAATATACATGTGCAAGTCACTCTGGGCAACTGCAGTTCCACCCAAGCTACGTGATTTCGTGATTTCTCGGATACCGGATCTTCCTGGGAAATCATAACCGGCACAGGGGAAGGAACTGGCCCCCCTACCCTGATGTGTGAATTTCATACGCCGTCGGGCTTAGTACTGGGTGAGCTCTACCATCATTTACCAAACCGACCTTCGGGTTGATTATTGTGTTTATATATATATATATATATATATATATATATATATATATATATATATATATATATATATGTGTGTATATATATATATGTAAATAAATAAATAAATAAATATTTATTAACCTAGTGTTTGTGTGTTTATATATATATATATAATGTAAATTCACTAAATAGTCAACACGAACGCAGAAACTAAAACATATAAAAGAGGGACTCACTGGTTCTCGAATTTTCGGTGGTGCAACCACCTTTCTCAAGAGGAATTAGGAACAGAACAGAGTTCTGTTCCTAATTCCTCTTTAAATTCTCTCTCCTGTACATTATGTTTAAGGATAAGGACCAAAGTTGGACCACTTACATGCCATAACTTCGGGAAGACAATCCGCCTCAGGAGGCTGAGGCGGATCACGATCGGAAGGGAACGGAGTGAAAATCTTTCAACCCTCCATTTTACTTGGTGGTCTATAATTCCCCACTTTCGCTCAATCGTGTGAGTCAACTCCATGTCCCACCAGAAGCCTAAGATTTGGAGGGCGTGCTCTTTTGACCAACCGATGGACGTCGGGGACTGGTGCCCTTCAGTAGTATTAACTTAGATTTTCGTTTGTTGAGGAAGAGACCGCCCTCCTTATATGACGTTAGGATGTCGAATGCGAGAGTCATGTGGGACGGGGGTTTTATGAAAAGGGTAATGTCTTCAGCGTATGCAACGCCCAGACAGATGGCGCCGTGACGGCGTACCCCGATCCCACTCCTCTGCAATCGTCTGAGTAGGTGGTCTTAGGCAAAGTCGAGCAGCAGCATAAACATTGGGCAGCCTTGCCAAATGGAGTTATTACGCCGCTCGAACAAACAACACGTTCAGAACCTCGGTCTCCTGTAGAGTCCGGCAGTGCCGCTCTTCAAAACTTGACGGCCGATGCCTCGGTTGTGGGCGAAACCAGACACTCGGTAAACGTAGACACGTCCTGGCTGTCGAGGAAACGTAATTTAAACTGAAATCTGCGGTTCATACAAACAGATTTATGCAACCCTACCCGGTTCTTAGGCAAGGAGATGGCTCTGAGATTTGTTTTACCCACCAAAGAAAAAACAGACAATGACAAGAGGAAAGAACAGTAGAGAAAGCAATCATACAACGTAATAAATGACAAGGACATTGCATTTTTTGGCACGTAGACAGAAGAAAGAGACTAGCCATATTAGCCAAACACACATTCCCTAATCCCAAAATTGAAATCCTTCCTCAAATGACATCCCCATGGGACCCTAAGTGTCGTCAAAGTAGCTTGCACGCGTACTTTCCGGAATCCGCCTGTCAGAGAGACTTCGAATCGTGGAAAAGCCACTGGTTAAATTATGTCGACATTTGAGGGATATAATTTGAAGAATTTTGAGGCAATATCTGAAAATAAGATATTTCCCCGCAAATGTTCCCGATACCTTTCATACAATTAATGCATGACGATTTGTGACGAGACGAATACTATATGGTTTCATTTGAATGATAGTTGTGGGATAGAGAGGAAAATGCTCATTGAATCAAAATTAATTTTGAATAGGGAACATGTTGTAAAGTTTGGACACTTTCTTTAGCAAATGAAAACCATATATGTTTGAAAATCTTAGAAAAAGAAATGCTAGACTATTTGAAATTTAAATAATATGATATTTATTGAGTGCTATAAAAGTAAGTGTGCAGAATTACCAGATATTTCTTTTAAGTAGAGGGTTTTCCTACCGTTGCGTTGAAGTTTATTACTGAAAATTGACACCGAAGTTGAATCACGTAAGATTTAAATCTAAATCTAACTTGACGAAATAAAATATACACAAAACATTTCACTTTTCTTAAGGCTAAGCAAATGTAGACATTCCCGATGGAACATAATTTTTGAAATATTGGCTGCGGATTAAATTTTCTTTAAATTCATGAAACCACCTATGTGCAGTAGTCTCTTAACATGTTTCATTCCAAGTATATAGCAACATAATAAACAAATAAATATATGTCATAGCTATGAAAATCTCATTTTACACTCAAATATTTTAACAAATTAAGATGAATAATATTTATATCAACTTTATCCGTTCATACCCTATTGCAAATAAGCACAATACTTCGAACATCCTAATATAACTTAACACCTAATTGCAATGCATGAAGTAATTTATTTTCAACATAAGAACCAGGATGAAACCTTCCTATTACTAATTTACCCAGAAAAAAAGCAAAAATATTTGAAAAATATCTGCATTCCATCTGCACTAATTTAACAGAAATAAGTCCTGCGTTAACATTCTCGTGGTTTAAGGGACAGATCAGATGCAGAAATCAAATGAAAGCTAATAAACAAAACTTTTAAAAAATTAATACCCTGTGATTTATGCATATAATTTATTATAAAGCTACACCGACTGTCAAATTACAATATTTTTGAGTCAATGATATCAAAAATATTTTATGCATGCAATCTCACAAAATATTTCATTTTTCTTATTTTTTAGGGTTTTAATTTTCAACAGTACGCCTAATAAAAAAAGCCATAATGAAAATCCTTCTTTAGTCAGCATTTTATACAGAAATATATTCAAACTGTTAATGAACATTAAAATAAAGTTATTCAGGTAAAACCAATCAACGAAACCAGAGTAAAAATTTAGCATAAGTATTTTAGGGGTAATGTGATTTGTGCAATTGTCAAAAGTGCAACTCAGCGAACGCGTAAGAACTCCGTAAGGGTACAGTGTACGACTCGAAGAAAGGAGTCCCGTGCTGTTTCTACAACACAGTGAGTTGATGAAAGCTTTCTGGTAAAGATAACCAATCCGTTTGGAAAGGAACTGAAAGTAATGGAATTGCTGCCATTGATGTGAGAAATGAGTCAATTTCGGCCCACACCGCGAACTGGATCTGCACATGATGCAACCGATACAGACAGGAGTAAATTAGGGACTGGATATCAATGCCGGGGCGAGGTGGGCAGGAGGGAGGGGGAGGGTGGTGGTGTGATGGGAGGAGCGACGACCCGGTCGACGAGGTGTGGAATCGAAAACGGGGGAAGGGATGGGACAGGGTTGGAGATTGGGGAGGGGGAGTGTCATGGGAAACCCGTGGAATGGGTGACCGAGGATGTGGAGAGGCAGAGTACCAGAGTCGAGAGGGGCGCACTTGAACCGTGAAGGAAGTGCAAGATGGGATCATTTGTAGAAGAACGAGAAGCCGTGTCATAAACGAGTCGGATTGGCGTAGAGGAAATTTCACAGAATCTTGGGATAAAACCTTACCGTTGCCTTCCCTCTCTCCCCCTCCTCCTTGTACCCCAAGCCACCTCATCTGCCCACCCTCGCATTTATTCCTCAGCCTCCTCTCTCCGTACGCCATTCTTTCAATCCGAACGAATGTCAGCCTGTGGCAGCTGTGCTACGCGGTGTGCATGTTTGGTTGTTTGCGTTCATGTGCATCGTGTGGGATCCATGAGGTACTTATTTCGCCTGCAGCCCACGTGCGAGGAACAGAGGAGAGGGTGGCATTTGGGATAGTCGCAAAGGGCGAAAATACAGCGGCCGATCGAATGGGAACTCGGTTCGTCGGACTGGAGTTGGCGGCAGTAGTCGCTTCACTAGAAGCGGAGAAGGAGAAGGGAGATGAGGAGTTGTTTCGCACGCGAGGGTGTATGCCGGGGAAGAAGGGGAAGGAAACGGGAGCTGTTAGCAGGTAGAGAATGTAGGAATGAGGAAGCTGCGACGTTATCTTACGATGGGTCGTCTTGCGATATGACGACTTTAGATTTTGGAGGGGGGGAGAAAATGAAACTTGACGATTAGTGTAGTATGGAAATCACTTATTACACTTTGTGCCCATGTACAAATATTCATAGTTTTCTTAAACGATCACAATAAATCAGATAGAATGTAGGGGATAGCATTTAACTTAATAATTTTGTAATTGGGAAATATAAAAGTAGAAGGAAAACAATTATAACACAGGCCAACAGTGTCTTGGTGCCGGAGCTTTCAATGTTGCTTTAAAGAACAATTGGGGTGCTGAATCCAATTATGACACTAGTTTTTTCCTATCAGCTATAGTTTTCAAGCTATAGATAAGTTGTTACTTACGTAAAAAAATCTTCTACATGGTGATATGGAAATATTATATTAATAACTCAGGCCAACAGTGGTTTTGGTGCCGGAGCTTTTAATGTTGATTTAAAAAACAATTGGGGTGCGGAATCCAATTATGACACTAGTTTTTTCCTATCAGCTATAGTTTTCAAGATATAGATATGTTGTTACTTACGTAAAAAAATCTTCTACATGATATGGGAATATTATATTAATAATTATCTCATTGGCCTACAATATAGAAATATACATAAAACTTATTGACAGTTTATTGAAAATAAAAGGAACACCGCAAAGTGGTTATAAATTAGTATACTTATAGATTTATTTAACTTTGAAAATTATTTTCCGGAATATATCAAATATTAAAACAACTAATCGTAAGATGTGCCATATCTAAAAAAGTAGAGCTGTTAAATAAAAACGGATTTCATATTTGGATTCAGCTCTACAAATATAGTTTAAATCATCTCAAAGATTTCCGGCACAAAAAAAATTTTTTTTAGGCCTGTATAATCTATGGGTGAAAGTGATCAAAATTAAAATAATATAAATTCTTTTTTTTCTAAAAAAATGAATGCTGATTAAAATCAACCATTTTAATTTCCTAATTATAAAATGCCATTTGATAACAACGAGACTGTTTAAAATAAACTAAGTAAATCACCGTTATCTTCTAAGGATGCGAGACAAATTTTCTTTTAAAAGTATGAACCATTAACTATTAAGCTGAATTCAGTATTTCCATTAACAAAAATCTACCAATAGTAATTGCCAGCGCATATGCCATACAAAGAAAATATTCTACGGTAATATTTTTTGTCTATTCAATTCTTGTATAGACTTAAATAGACTAATGTTTTCTCTTCAGGGTTTAATTTTATTTTTACCCGGATTCCTTTTGATAAAACTTGAAAATAATTCGTTCCGAGTTATGTCTTCTCCAATTCTTCTATCAATTTGAAATGTTAAATCGTAGCCGGATGGTCAAATGATGAAAATTATTTGAAAATGGCCTTTGGTGATGATAGAAAGGAGTAGTTACCCAAAATATAACGTACTATTTCCTAGAAGCATCTCACAGAAGGAACTTTAAACTCATTTTCGTTCTAGTTCATTTTTGAGTAAGAAAAAAAACTAGAAGGACGGAGCGGGAAAAGAGGCTTACTCCAACATTACATACAATTAAACGTACTTGCATGTGCAAAATTAAGTACCACTTAAACAACATCGCTCTAATAATAAAGAGTAGATTTCATAACCACGCCGTGGCTTTGAAGATAGGGGAAAACTACTTCCATTCTCCAGCCTCTATCTTTGCTTCCCTTACAAACGTTCGTATGTAAACACTTACTCGATTTATTTTTTACATCTCTCCATTTGTACAGCCACCTCGCCCAGCATGGTTGGTAGGACGGGTACACAAAGAGAACACAAGCTTGGGCGGGGAGGGCGGTAGGACAGGCAGATTTCCTAAACCTCTCGGAGTCGACGCCGCAGTGGTGCCAACCAAACAGCCCCCCATCTCCAAATTGACAATTTGTACTCAGCGGGCGGCAAGATGTGGGTGTGTGGGTAGGCAGGCAGGCAGAGTCAGCCGCGTTGAAGCGACAGGCAGGCGGCTAAGACCGCGGGGGGTTTCGCCATTTGCGTCCGTGTGTGTGCATGTTTTGGTGTTGGGGTCGCCAGAGGAATAGACTGAGAATAGGTTGAGGGAAGCACGGGGGCGTAGAGGAGGTGGGGTTATAGGAGGAGCGTGAGGGGAACACGTTGGTAGGGGGAACGGCAATGAGCGGAGTAGACCAGGAGTGGGAAAGGAACGGATGGCGCGGAAGCCTCTGGGAAATGAGGCAGGAAATGAAGGTAAGGGTGCTCTCGAGGAGACGAGGTTAGCGTGGTGGGAGGTGACGGTGGTGTGGGCCGCTCCCTCCGTGAGGGGATCGGTTGGAAGGGTTGAAAGGGGGAAGGAAACGGATGGGTACGTGAGGGAGAGCGGAGGGGGGGGGAAGGAAGAGATGGGTCGGCAAGATGAAGGGAGACAGGGGAAGAGAGATTGAAAGACGGGCGACGGATTCGGGGGAGCGAAAATGAGACCGCCCCATCCCGGTTGGATTTCATCAATCGTCTCCGCGCAGAGTAATAACATTCAAATTTTTGTCATGGCCGTGCGCTGTGAGTGCTCATGCTTTACATCTTTGAGGCAGGTGTAAAATATTCGCAGCATTCTAGATTCATCTGAATGGAGTCTTGCTCAGATTTTCAATATTAAGAAACACTATGTCGGCGCACTTCTTAAATTAATGCGTGGAAATAATCAGTGACGCACCTAAAGGTACTAATCTTAAGATTGGTCGTTGTTTATTTAGTTGATACTTACCGTGGAAAAGGTGTGTCTAAAAACTAAAATCCAGTTGATCTAGATGTTGAACTAGATGACTTTAAGAAAAGTGAAAAAATAAATTGTTAACAGGAAAATTAATGGGATAAAGTGATTGAGATAAGTCGAGACATGGGATAATTAGCTCAAGATACGAGAAAGCAAAGTGATGACACACAAAAGCAGTAAAAGGTAAAAATTCAGAATAACAAGGATTATTGAACGATGGTTCGCCGAAGATATGATATTGAAAAGATAAAAGACACGAGAAGAGAAATGGTTTTATTTAATAAATTCCCGCAGTGTTAATGATGGATTTTTCCGAGGGAAAGAGCATGCTGCAGAAAGATGGGAACGGACAGAAGGAGATAAAGGAGGATGAAAGGTGGTCGTGAGGAAACCGGAGCCAGGCGCGCTTGAATGACACTGATGGAAAGTGCAACGGAAGGAAACTTCTGCATTCGGTCGACAAGAGAAACTTTCTGGAGGAAATTCGGTTTTTGCTCAAGTCATAGAGAAATCATGCAAGGTTTGTCTGTGGTTGGATTTTAGATTAAAATCTAACTCTGGATTTGGAGCCAATGCAGACGTAAATACTGCTGGGTATAACGCAATCGCCAGTATATTCGTTGTTGAAGCCGATAATAACATATTTTACGAAGTATTTCTATCAAGTTAAATGAAGCTAATACTTCTTTGTGAATGGGTATTGATTTTTGGTAAATTCAGGGATTTGATACGATTGAATTAAGTGGTTAGAATATAATGAGATAATACCTATTACATGAATGCTCGTGCCACATATAAGCAGATTACATTATGCTGCGAGATGTGTGTCGATTTATCTCTTATCTCTTCACCAAAAGGTTCGCGAGATTCAGTCATACATGAATTTAACATGATCCATTATGCTGAATTTTCTATTTGGCAGACTTAATATTCACCTATATAATGGGGATTACGATTTTTATAGATTTTGGTTTTTCATTCTAACCAATGTTAACTTTTGAAACTCCCAAAAAATCTTTTCCTCGGGGGATGAATTGTAAACAAATCGAAATTTATAATTCCGAAAAATGAGCTAAATATTTTATTCAAACAGTACGAAAAGATATACTCGTTTGCTAACAAGATAAAATACTAATGAACACACAAAATCCTTTTCTATATTTAAAATAACTCTGTAATGATGAGAACGTTGTCGACAACCAGATTTATTGGTTAAATACACAAATGAATTATTAGGTTTGGAAATCCTGAAAGAAATTGTCCATGGAAGGTGCTTTATTCCTAATGATTCCTAATATTGGTATATTCCACGTAATAAAAATTTTCACAAATTTTTGTTGATTTCACATTTAAAAAAATTGTAATGTAGAATAACTAATAAATAACATTTTGATGGGGAATGAACAACGTTATTTTAAATGATAAAACAGTTCCACTAAGTCAGGCCTGAAACAAGTTCTAATATTAAGTATTAATTATTTAATTTTTTTTATAGTCAGCGAATTGTCGGACACCATTGTCTTTTCACTTTCAAAGGTTGACATAATTGAAACAAAAAATATCAGGGAAAATGCTACGTTTTCACCATTGCGTGAAAAAGAATTTTATTTCTATTTTGCAATTATTTTCTGCGTTAACGAGCATTAAGGCTAAGGAACCTAATATACATGATTCACAATCAGTAATACAATACAATAAGTAATTACATATGTATGCATATATTGGTGTATGCTATTTAATCATCTGGGAAAATTAATTATAACAAGCGTATTAACAAACATCACTATTATTTGTAAAGAAAATATCATTATGGGTTTGGTCCTTTTGAAATGCGTACATTACTCATTCACAATTAAATATACAAAATATCATTATTTTTTAACATTAAAATGTAACTATAGTATCTCTCTTAATTTGGAATTAGGCACAGTAGACATAATGCAGCTGCTTTTACTTTGTATTGACCTTTATGGGGTTATTTTAAAAATATCTATCTGCAGTGGCATAAAAAAAATGTATTTTAAATTTAGAATTGTTTTGGACAGAGTCAATTAAAAGGGCCTTATGGTGTGAAGTTAACAAAAAATATTAAACCTAAACGTCCCCGCTCTTGATGCGCACATTTTACTTGGAGTTAGCAGAAAAAAATATCCGCCGGGGACGTTAGACTGCCGAGCACATACATTAATGAATTGCAGTGTAGCATAATCACTACGGCGCAAAAGTCCTCCATCGATAAACTGGTTGGATGTGTCCACGATTTATGGATAGAATTTTTAATGATCTATTAAAAACATATAAAGACGGTCATAAATCGGAAATTTAAAACCAGACAAATTTTGAGAAGACTGGTAAATGTTAATAAATACATAGAAAAATGTAAATTCAAATGCTGTATGTGCTCATATCATTCCCACTTGGTGAAATGATGATGCAAGAGGGATAGACTAATACGCCCGTGCCTTAGGTACTTCATGAACATACTCCTATCACTTGGTAGAATATTCGGAACTACAAGCAGAACGGGGAAGACCTCTTTTCTTTTGTCTCCCTTCTAAAATCGAGTACCATACTAAGTCGTTCATTGCATTAATTACTTTCAGAGTGGCAGAAACTATTAACCTCTACTGACTCCTACCTTATAGTAGAATGAGCACTCTATTTAGGTATTCTTTGAATGGTTGCCGTATTTTACGTCCATTTTTACTGACTGAGAAGAATAGAAAGAATGTAAATTCAATCAAACGGAGAGTATTAAATCACGGCTGCTTCTAAAAAAGCCATAAACACCTAAGAAAAAAACGGAAAAGGCACAAAATGTATTCTATATTAAAATAATGCGCACCTTTGCACATAAGCAGAGACTCTTATCAATTTAAGAGGGTGGCTTTTAAGTTTCCGGCTAGACTTAAGGTGGGTGACGTGAGGGGCTGTTAAAAGGGTGGGTTATAAGAGGAATGCAGTATATTAACAACTCAAAGTGTAAACCTACTGAAAAGAAGGCTGCTTCCTCATTTAGCTCTGACTTTCATCACAAAAGATGCGTTGAAGGAGTTCTACTCAAAATAATTTTCCTGTGGCAACGCACTTTGAAAAAGACTGATTTTGAGAAAATAAAAGTGATGTCAAGCTTCAGGAAACAGAAATGTCCTTCAAAATCCATTTAAAGAAAAATGTATATGAGCTCTAATGATGCACGTAGAAAAATTTCATTGACCTGTAAAATCATTCACAAAGACCAATCTCATTCTATTAACATTAAAGCGCATATTTGAGCATTGATCAAGGAAGCCAAACGGGTGCTTTTCTCTATTTCAGTAATGCCGCAATTTTATCTCAAAAATCGGCTTCTTTTCGAATCCTATTTTAAGTTCTGTTTTCATTATCAATAATCCTCGGCGAATATTAAATTCTATTTTATTGAGTATCACTCAATAACAAACATTTCAATGTATTACCTTAGAATTCACACCTTGAACCTTAACTTAAACAAAGACTATTAAAAATTATTTTTAAAAAATGATGAGGCAAAACGTCCAAAACTAAAACGAATTATTACGAATTCTTGATACTTAAACTCTTTGGAGAACGGATTCACTCAGCGTCAAATCATTACTGCAATTGTTCCTTTTTGATAACGGTGTTATCTTTATTGATTATATCACATCTCGCCCGCCAGATCTGGATTGCGTTGAGGTAGAAGTTGTCACGCACCGATCTGATTATCACAAAAATAAATATAGCATAGAAGATTTTTCAAGAAACTGCGGGAGATACCGCAGTAGTAACTTTTAACAGAGTCATTCGCTAATATACATTTCATTGCAACAATTTCAGAGCGTCAAAATCATTCGCCTTGACCGGGATTACAAAAAAGATTCACCTTTAATATATATATTTAATTTCGTTAACTATCGTGACAATATTGGTAAGGGTCAGTCAGGGTCAGTGCTCAAAGTTCATGTGATAATGGACACCTTTGATTTCTTTTGTGACTACGAGAGCACTCGGCTGCACTTAAAATTCGTATTTTATGGGAAATCTAAGAAAATTAAAGTGTTAATTCCCTTTCTGCAATTTGAGAGGTTTTATTTGAAATTTTGAGTAACTGTGATAAAGGACGGATAACTAGGCAAACTTTCTATCGTTTTCTTTTGTCTAATTCTCACAATTCCTTTCGGTCCTTCTTAACTATAGAATATTAAACAAAATCAATAATCCCTGAATTTTTTTATTACTGATACTAATATCATACTATACGTCTATTTGTAAATCAATCAAAATAACAAATGTACACATTGTATTGTTTAATTTCACACCACCAATATTTTCCAAACATAAATTGCTTAAAGAAAATAAATCAATTTTAAACGTCTAAGTATTCAATCTTATTTTGCGCATATGAACATATATATCCTCCTCTTTTGAGGCGATTTAAGTCGGACGCCGCTGTCAGGATGTGCTAGTTCTTTGACCGGAGACATTAAATGTAGCATATGACGCTCAGTCAGTCCAGGATAATAATAAATTCCTAAGTAGTAGCACTAGCCTGTGCAAATGGTTGTTGTTACTTCCTGTGGTAGATTAATAAACATCTATTACCATAAATATGAAAATATTTTCTAGACAAAACATTTTTCATTAAAGACATTTTTAAAGCATTTTCAAATAATTGTCAATGAAAATATTAATTTTATATAGATTTTGCGATGAATTTAAATATTTAACACGTTTTATACTCACTCAAGAGGAAAGGACGAAACATGAACAATCGTATGGTAGGAAAATATTGTCATGAATGAAAACAGATCTTCTTATGTAACTCCCCTTCAAATCAATCATCGACCTGCATCTTTCCTGCCTTATTTTTTTATTTTCCGCTCATCCTCCCCGCTCTGAAACTGTAGCGTGCAACCGAATTGGGATGGGGTAAGAGTTGGTGGAGTGGTGAGATGCCTCTTCGAATATTTTCTTTCTTTAACGCTCCCTCTTTTCTTTCTCATTTTCCCCTTTCATTTTATATTTGTTGAGTACACAATCTTCGAGCTCCATAAATTATATTCTCCGTACCCACGTCGCGCCTTTATGATTTCTGCCATCGCTGAGGAAGGTGGAAAAATGAGAAATAGGTGGCTGGTAAGGATGAAACAATGGCAAGAAAGAGGATATGCATTAGAAAAAAAGAAAGCAAGTAGCTAGAATGCCGTTAAACGAGTTGAGACAGAAGAGAGAATAGATAAATGCATAAAATACTTCAAAATCAAGAATAAAAACTTCTGACATACTTTCTGATATGAAGTAAATTCCTCCGCTTTTAATTCTCCTTGTCAAATAAGATGTTGAATCTCTTGGGAATGAAATTTACTGATTCGGCCAGTATATACAATCCATATAAGAACAAGAAGAATTTACACTTAAAAATAAATTATTATTGTAATGACTTGGACCATCTAATAATGTGAGAAGGAGAAGAAAACCCTCCGACTTGATCTTATATACTTAAAAAAAATGTGTTCTGTTAGCTCATATAAATCGTGTCACCATGGCCATTTTAAAATTCAACTACATAAATGAGCTTACTCACTTTTTGGAGCGCAGCCATTAGTAGAGTGTTGACTTGAAATTAAAGAATGTATTAATTCGTCGTATTGAAGAAATAATCCGTCGTAATTGGAGAAACAGTTCAATTAGTCGCCAAGTGATTCCATAAAATGAAAGAGTACTTTAACACATTAAAAAATCTATAGAATTATTCAGTTAAATGATGAAAACCTTTTCCAAATCATCCAACATAACGTATCCACGTGCGTGTACTTGAATGAACAAAGGAAGGCAAGATTCAGAATTTCAAGCGTGCATGATAACTGGAATTAATGTGTTGGCTAAGAGGAAAAATCATGGTCGAGGAATAAAGGGAATAGAGGCAAGACAGGGTAACCTCAAGCTTCACTCTTATCTACAGAGGGAAAAAGAATGAGAAGGGGAATAAATTTGTAAATATGCAGCATTTCCGTGAAGTGAGGGATGGCGGTAGGTGAAAGGTAGGTAGGGATGGCAGAGGGATGGGGGTAAAAATTCCTCAGGATCAGATAATTAGTCCGTCAAAGAAAACTATGTCGATGAGAGGAAAAAGAGAATCGTGTTAGCGTTGAGTCTCTCCGTCCATTAACGACTCTTAGACTAACTAAGTTACACAAAATATTTTCGTGGGCGGCAAGCGCCTGAGGGAGGGGAAGGGAACCGGCGAAAGAGGACTTTGAATTTGTGGGAGTTGTGCGACGGATGGAAGTCCAAACGAATGGCAGGGCGAGGAAGTAAGAATGGAAACTCAAGCGGCATGAAGTCAAAGAAAAAGAAGCAGTGAAATCACGCGGGTCGGAAAAATGGAAGTTGGAATGATGCAGAGATGTGGTGAGAGAGATTCGGCGCGCAAAGTAAAATTTATGAATACTGCCGAGTAAAGGGTTTAAGTTATCATTTCCTCTTACCCCACCGACCTCCTAGCGTCTCCGCCTTCCCTACCGTCGAACGCCCACTTTTGCTCTCCCGCAAGATCACCACCGCTATGACAGTGGAGTTGAAAAACGGTTTCCGATCGTTAAAGAGAGTGCGAGGCATTTCGAAAATATGGTCGCAACTCATTGACGAACGCGTTTTTACAGCCGAATCACAAGTATTGCAAGATGCATTTTGGTGGAATGATTTTCCAACGGGACGGAAATAATGATTCCTCACCCTTGCATGTGGGCCTTTCATGGATCCGGTTTTATCTCAATGCCATGTTTATTGCCCCGAAGTTCTACCGTTCCCTTTATTCTTAGTCTGTAAATAATAGTTTTCCTAGGGTCATTTTTGGTATTTATGGGGTCTATTACGTGATGGCTATAGGGATATTTATAATGTTTTTATCGGCAATAATGTCCAACTTTCTATGGATTACGATTAGAACGAAAGGAGTTCCAATCAATGAAGACTGGCACGTTGAAATTGCTAATTATGTATCATTTCACTGCAACATAGTTTGTACATCATTACGTTGTATGGTATGTTATGAATTCAATACAGTATTAAATAATTCATATTATTTTTTCAATTCTGTTAACATTTTCTTTCATGAAGCATACGGAACATATTATATACTATATACATTCTTAACCTTACTTAAAAAACTGTCAACAATTATCTACAGGGCTCAAATCTAAATCTATCCGCTCTGTAAATTAATAACATGTGGTTTCTATGAAATCATGGGAATACTTTCACACAGTATATAGAACGATTTTCAAAGATGAGGCAATCTACGGGTTAAGGTATGTTTTTGGATGGACACAACTATCAAATAAATAGCTTGTGACTCCATAGAAAACACAATCGAGCAACATACTCCATATCAGGTCCATCTTCATCTCTGTGTATTGCCTTCCTTCCTTCATCCTGTCCAACATCCCCATCCTGTTACTGCTCTTTCCTTGTTTGCCTAACATTCTCCCCTCTATTACAGTCTTCAACATTCCACTGCCCATCAATACCCTCTTCATCCATTTTTCCTGCCTCCATAGGATTTCTCCCAACAAACCTCTCTCCTCTCCCACCATACCTAGTACTTCTTCATTTGATTTCCATTCGGTCCATTTCATCATCTCCAATCTTCTTCACACCCACATTTCAAAAGCATACAATCTACGTCTATCCTCCTGCTTCAGCGACCACGATTCCACGCCGTACATAGCTAAGTTCAGTATCAAGGTTTTTACGAGTCTTGTCTTAACATCCCTACTCAACGTCCCCGTCATCAACTCCCTCCTCCTTGAGAAAACCTCTTTCTTTAATGCCATTCTTCTCCTTACGTACCTACTACTTTGAGCGCGTTGGTCCAAAACACTTCCGAGATACGTAAACTGTTCTACCTGTACAGAGCGGTTATTTTCTTGTAAATTATGACATGTATATATGTTTAAAATTATATTCTAATAAAATAACAAATAACAGGTAAGATATTTTATCCATAAAAATATCTTATTTACATGGTTATTTAAGATTATATAAGAACATTTAACGGAATTCACTATATTTCACGTTTACGATGAATTTCTGGAGACAATTAAAATACTCGTCTTTTATTTTCATACTCTTTAATGAGGCTTCATTTGTAAGATCAATCTGTTCATGTATACTTCCAATTTTAAGTGGATGTTCTAAGAAAATTCAAGCAATGGAATTGGGATGACCTGAGGTAGTAGGAAGTTTTAGGAATGACCCCTCAAGGCGTTGATCTCATCGTTACGTCGTTTAATTTGTGCGCGATAATGGAAATCAAGTAAAATGTGGAGGGCGGACTAATGTCAAATATGAAACATTCGTAATGTAATCAGCGATATAGTTAAAAAACGTCACAGGAATGTCTTCATTGACTCTCATATAATTTCATATTTTAAGGAACAGATAACAAACTTTGGAGTAATTTTACGGGAAGAAAGTGTAAATGGAAAAAATATTGCTCATAGGATTAATTTGGTTTAACTGGATGTGAAGGAGTATAGTTTGGCACAATATTTCTTCATTTAGATGGATATTACCCATTAACGGACGGGAAACCGAAATAGTTACTACAGTGGAGGCTATAATTTTTCTATGAAAATAATTCAATTAATTGGATATTATGAGGTGAAATTTTACTAATATATGCGAATAGTCATAACTGATTGATCTTTATACAACAAAACGACGATAATATATACGAATAATATTTGACCAGCAGGTCAATTGTTTACAGAGGGTAGGTAACCGTATAAAAACCAAAATTTTAAAATTAATTAATTGAAATTTTAAAATATCTTTTATTTTACTGAGACTAGATAATATGTGCTCTCAATAAAATATAATTAGATTAGATTAGCAGAAATAAGATCAAATATTTTTACAGTATTATTAAATGGTGAGATTTTGATATTATTAATCTCGCATAATTTTATGGTAATAAATGGAGAAAAAATTATTTTTCTTTTCGAAATGTAATGCAAGATTCTACATTTTCTAGTAAATGATTGAGTATAGCACACATGTAAAGGTTGTGTACATTCCTTAAAATGATTGTGTGAATACACAATTCATGAAAGGTTTGGTTAAGGATCTTTTGGCAAGGTGCAAATTCGGCTGATAAAATCGGATAATTTTCCTAACCAAATACTTACTGTATTATGGAAGTTTTTAAACTATAATTAAATAAATTTCTCATACCAAAAAATCATTTGTGCTTTGAGAAATTGAAATACAATTGAAGAATAATCACATTTCCGCAAATGACATCCTAATATTTTACTACCTTTGACTGAAGAGATGAAAAATTTTAAAAACTTTGCCAAAAGGCAATCAAAGAATAATTTTAAAAGGTTATTGAGGGATCTCCGTGAGAAAACTTGTTCCTGGGTGCATTCTTGCAGAGACTGAAAGTAAGGTTCCTCTTAATGATGATTACTACGACTCGTCCTATAAAGGGGCCATTACACACCCTTTCACTCGATCGTAATTTCTGCTTTATACGACCCAAGATGTCTCAGCAAGATGGAATGTGATGTAGAGGTAAGATTAAGCTTCCATTGTATTCATCTTTAAGAGCATCGTTTAAGATAATGACCTACGTCTGCTGAAGGTTATAGAGATATAATATATTTCGGTGAATACTTAAAAGAGCAAGGTAATTGTTACAGAAGTCTATGTACTATTGTACAAATATTACTGTTATGAAGCATTGAGAGAGCACATACAGGTATGTTACTTAAATTCAGTGAATAAGACATAAAAATTCATTTTGGATTAAAAATGAAAGTGATATGGATGGAGGGAAATGAATTGAGGTATATTTTTAGTTTTTTTTGTCATTTCTCAAATGTTTCCACCGACAATCAATATCAAGACACGATTGCCTCATTAAATATTCTTTGAGATAGTAATGCATGATAAAATATAGCATCAGTTGAAAATTAAGATGGAAATTAAGAAGTAGAAAAAAACAAGAACATTAATTAGAATAATATTGAAATAATAAATAGTTTTCTGGACCTTCATAGCCAACTATGACAAAATTGCTCTCTAAATAAATAAATTAGAGAAACAAATAATACTTTTGAGAGTCTGTATCTACAATATAAAACTTATAAAGTTTATGTTAAAAATTAGGTAATAGAAATTACTTAAATTTAAAAATAACTTATTTGGATAAAATGTTTCAGGTTTCATTAAATGGAAGTTTTGTAGATATCACGCGCAAAACGAATCGGGGTAATAGAAATAATTGTGTTCAATGAATATCTTTGATTAAAAGTTCCTGGTTGAAATTGTAACCAATGAACAATCAACGTTTATTAAATTCAACAATTTATAACGATTAAAATAAAAAACTGGCCAGCCTTATAAGTCTTCAAGCTTAATTAATGCAAAGACTTAAAGCATGGAAATAAATTGTCTGAAGATTAAAACAGTGCTAGCTTTATTTAAAGCTTTAATTTGTGTTTGACAGCAAACGTGGAGTAAGAACTGCTTTTAATCCTAAAAATTACTTTCAAAAATATGATTAATTAACAAGCTTAATTAGAATTAATTAAGTATAATTATTTTGTATGCTTAATTTAAATATAAATTATTAATAATTGTTCTGGCAACCTGGAAAAATTTCCATCCCATACCCCAATATAATATTTCTATCCCAAACATAATAATTCCTTGATTAATAAGGAACCTCCTCACCTCCGCCTGAAGTGTCTTGTTGAATTTATACTATGTAAAATCAATCATACCTAATAAATAGATAAAATAAAAGTGATTAAAATCTAATTATTTCAATCAAATATAAATCATACCACATTAAAATGGCGACGTTTCTTGCTTTCAATACAAAATTTGTAATGTACGCGATTCTGGTCACGGTTTCAAACTTACGCATGACTGAATTTTCAAGAGGACAATAAAAATATCCAAGATAATTGAAATTTATTTCCTTGTGAAAGTGCTCTTCTCAAGAGAATGGAAATTTCTCCAATGTTTACGTAGGCAGATTAATGTTTACTTACGCACAGAATTGAAGTTTGAATAAACTCTCCACACTGGCGCTTATCGAAGAAGTGGATCTGAATGCGTAACCAGACAGTACTAAAGAAACAATGTGTGATCAGGCCAAACCATCACTCATTTAATAATTTTAATTCTCAATACAAAGTCTGGTATGGGATATTGAAAATTTTCTCAAATATTGCGGTATATGACTAATGATCTTAGCGATGAAAATTTTATCTCGGAAATCGATAATTGTGATGCCAGATCAATTTGAAACAAAGTTTTGCCGCGAACAAAATGTTTTGAAATTATTCTGAAAGTAAAAATGCTTAATTGAATTAAAGTATTCCTAATAAGCTCTAAATAATTATAGCTGTCTTGGAAACTTTACATTGTGGTACTATTTCTAAATACTCCTTCCTTAAAAATTGGAAACAATACCATTGTTTGGGTTTTTGCAAACAATATTTCATACTATATGTTTACTCCTTATATAATCGTTTAATCGGTGACCTTTATAGATGTCAAATACGGAATTAGAACCATCGGCATTCTAGTCGGCGCGTCACAGATGAAAACCCGTCTTTCAATTAAAGGGTAGATTAAAAGACTAAATTACAATGAATAGCTTTTTAATAAATGTTTTATTTATATCCACCCATGCTAGTTTATTCATTCTTGAATGCTTTTTATAATAAGTGGATAAAAATATATTTGAACATTTCAAAATTATATTTACTACAGGAGAATTAAAATTGCTCTTCTTCCGCTTGTGTCCACTAAGAAACCATGCTATGTTATTTCTCACATATAAAATACTTTTTAATATGAACCAGGCTTTGTTTTACCCTAAATATTTCAACAAATCCTTTGCTCATCATAACTATACGCCTGATAATCTCTCCATAGAAATTTAACATTAAATAATAATCCAGGAATAATATTAAGTAATATGCAAATACGTTTACGGAAAATTTTCAAAATCCCTTATTTAATGGCATGTATCTATCTATACTACAATAGATTAAATTAATTATATCTTAACTGAAATATAGGCGGAAAATGTAATAATTCCTTAAGAACCTTGCATTGGCATTAGCCTGCAATCCATTTAGAAAATTAAAAACCTACGAGTTTTAATTATTCCAATCATTTAGGAAATGTATTAAACTGTAAAATATTTTGCCTGACAATACACTATAAATGTGTTACAAAGAGTTTACAAATATCATTAATATTAACTAACTAGTGAATTCACCAATTATGTCCGATAGTCATTATACCATTGGACTATAGAAGACTTTTATTGGGTTGAATTATCGTCCCTTACTGCAAAGTTTCACTATACTAGCGTATGTAGCGTTGTTACTTGTTATAATCTGCGTAGCTTCTCAACAAATCTTTATGGTAGATGTTACTTGCACCGCAAAATAATGAATGATTTTCGAATGGCTCAAAATTTGGGATTTATTTCACCTAGTCAATCTATGAAGTCAATGAAATCATCCTCGAAAACGGTCGTCATAACTCTAGCACCATGAAATTTCTGATATACGGGTGACTATCCAAAATATGAGAAATAGAAACCTAGTTTTCACCCGTGATATGCTATCACATATTTCAAGACTAGAAGGGGAGTACAGATGTTGTTTTAAAGGAGGCTCAGATTGATAGATGATGGATTTTGAAGCTAGACTAGAAGCTAAAACCCTTTGTAATACCGATTCAGGCTTCTCGCCGGCATTATAACGTTATTGCAATCAGCTGGTTCTTGTTATTTATTTTCTTCTTATCTGGCCAGGTATTTCCTAGTGCATTTGAAAAACAACGAAACGGAAAACTGAGCCTAATAACGGAAGAGAGACATGCGGTTTTTACCACCTCTGACGTCTCACGTGATTATTCAATTTATTTGTCATCTGTCTCGTTGATTGCACGCTTGGGAGGAGAAGTAATGTGGCAGAGGATGATGTACTGCCGACGGGACGGCTCCTTTGGAAATGATATTCGACTAGTGGGCAGAGGAACGAGAGATTTGGTGCAGGGTGGTGAGAAAAGGGAAGGGAATGGGGGGAGGTTCGGAGTACGGGCGGATGATGAGTTAGGGAGGGTGACGTGGAGAGAGGTGCGATGTATGGGGTGGGATGGGGTGGAATTGCGGATGTAGATGGATAAGAGGGTGGAGAGGAGGGCTCTGGGGTTGCGGGAGGAGAGTGTACTGGCAGAAAACCCATCGTACAAGAAAGCCTGCATACATATGCATGAGAATATAAAAGGCTTCCGTGAAAGCAGGCAGTGATTGCCTCCCGAGAAATTGGCATTCCTGCCACGAGGTGGCGGGGCCAGGGCGCATGGGTAGAGCAGGCGGCGGGTTGAGATGGAGGGGGATGAGGGGCGAGATCGACGACATGGCTGTTTGAGGAGGGGTCGGGGGTAGGTCGGTAGCACGGTTGGGGGAGAAGATAAAAGGGGAGGGGGGTGGGAAGGACGAGAGAAATTAAATGGGGGAGATGAGTGGAGTGAGGGAACTTTTCGGGAGCGAAGGAAAGAGGGAGGAACGGAATTCGAAGGGACGAATTGAGCAAGGAGAAGCGGGAGATAAAGGAAAGAGGGAAGGGTGCAGCGTGGGAGAAGATGGAGGGGGCGGAAAGAGAGTGGTAGGTGGGGAAGCGGAAATTTTGGTAGGCGGCGAGGGAATCCGGTTGGTTTAAGGGGGGCAGAAAAGGAGAGATAAAAATAAAACGATCTTCATTAGCGGGAAGTTTTTGCTGCTTGGTTCCGTAATGCACCAAAAAAACATGGGCGAGCTAGGGACGAGATCCCAGTGGAGGACGACCCCAATGCGGGTGGGAGGGCACGGGGAATGGTCATGCGGGACGCGGGGTGGTGTGATATTGGGGAAAGATTTATACGTCGGAGAGGATCACGGGACCACTTAGTCTATCCTTAAAACTCGCCAGTTTTTTCTGCTAATTCAGATGTTATTATCGCGAGTGAAGAAGAAAATATTTACACCCACAGAACGTAATGAGTTACCGCCATCTCCGTATTTTCTTCGCCTGATGGTTGACAATAATGACCTTAAGCCAGTGCGAATAGGAAGCCCTAAATTATCTCATTGGTTGCGGTTATCAGTGTTCAGTCCACTGGATATCATTTGAGTCTTATCGGATGCCCATTTCGGATGCCTCTAGGTGTTTATTTTTTTAGGCTACAGTAACTGTTACTAAATTGATAAAAAATACCCTGCTGAAACTGTGAGCAGTCGTGGATCGTAAAGAGTTTATGAAACGTTTGTGTACGTCTAATATAAGTTTAGTTTAGTTTTGATGGAGAGGCGACCGACAGCTAAGGTCATTTTCGTCTTTAGGGATGGGTGGGAAAGGAAGGGAGGAGGGAAACCCGGCGTCGGTATTAGCCTACTCTTGTCAAACGGCGCCAAGGGGTCCGCAGTTTAACGTCCCATCCTGGACGTCGAACTAATTCAAAATTGTCTCCATAAAACACCTGAAGTAGGGATCGGGATACCACTGAAAAATAACCATTGTCTCCAGGATTTGAACCTGGTCCTGCGAGGTGAGAAGCTTGTACGTTGGCCTCTCCACCATCCCGATCCGTACATCTAATTTAAGAAATGAAAAATGATTAAACGGTGTCAGTATAAATCGACTAGGGAATTAAAGAAAATAAACATGAGAGGAAATTTCAATGCAGCGGAATTTATGAAAAGAATCCTGGTGTAATGAAAGGGAGGAAAACAGGAAGGGGAAATTCCACAGGGCCTTGAAAATTTGGGGATTGGTTATCAAGCGTATCGTGCTGCAAAAAACAATGACGTTAAGGAATTTGGAAAAAAATAAATGCTCCGTTTTAAGTTTGGGGAGTATTTGAGCCTAAATACCTTTTTAAAAATATTATATATGTATTTCATTTACATAGGTTATTCTAGTCTCAAAATTTTTAATTAGATAGCTTGGTTAAAAAAAGAATAAAAAATGTCTGGGATTAGTGAGTAACGCAACAATTGAATTCAACAAATAAAGACTCTAAATTTAAAAAGATTATATTTATATAACTCCATTAAATATTGTGATAAAAAATGAATTCTTAATATTTCAAGAGAGACGTTAAAGTAAACAGCAGTAATAAAAATGAGGAGGGAATTATGCGTACACGGACTGAATTGAATTTTTAATATTTCTCTTCCGTTGGTGTGTTTATTACGCATATTATTAGCGTTAAACTTGCGTTTTTGATGCTTTGAACAATAACAAATAATGTAGGATATGGCAAAATGACCGAAGTTATATTTCAATGAACCCTTTAATAACATTTTCATAATTGAATGGATGTTTTTAATTGACCTTTTTAATAGTTATAGTTGTTAAAAGTTGTATAATAATTATTATAAATGTTGTTGTTAAATATTGTATAATTGTTAATAGTTAATTCAAAAATCCATCATTGAAGCTTTTTAATATTTCGCCTTGGAGGTAGTATGTGAACTAAATTGAGTTACGTAGAATTTCAGGGACTTGGAAATCACGTTAACAATAGGCCAAGGATAAGTGGGATTTCAGGCCGTTGATGTTTTGTGAGGGGGATCGTGAAATTTGCCATTTCGGTGGTGAAGGCAATGGCATCATTAGGAGTGTGGGAGGAGCCGCAAAGGAAGAAGAAAATAAAGTTGGGACGGTGATGGAGGAGAAGAAGTAGTTTAGATGAGAACAGGCTGGTTATTAAGAGAAACATTATCGTGTGGAATGAGTCCAAACCACTCTCGCAATATCGTGTTTCTCGTGATCCCTTGGGATTATACGATATATATCGATGGTTTCACCGTCATAGATCGCATCAATCCTTTCGGATTGAGATTTTAATATTTTTTCTAATAAAGCTTTATTCAGTGAATTAGAATGCTAATCGAGTCGCAGAATCTTTTAAAATAATATCAATTAGGAAATACAGCAAATGGAATTTACCTTATATTCATGCAGATTAGTCCAAACAAACCCGTTTTTATTTTAATTTTATGTAAATAAAATCATTATCCTACTCAAATATTCACCCCTGGTTGGCCGCTAAGTCAAATAACCAAATGACTTGATTTCCTGGATGCATCTAATTTAACGTAGACTGAAATTCAATAATTGGGCTTTCATTAATGGCTACTAATTCTACCAACCACGGGGCCAAGACAATATAATTTTTGAATTAAATCCTTCAAACCCCCTTTGTAAATCTAAATACCCAAATGAGAGAATAATAATAAATTACTAATAAAACCAGCGTTCTTCAACCCCCTGTTTGTCAGTATTACCATGATATTCACGTCTTTGCGTAAGACTTTTAAAGTACCAATGATACTCTCTCTTGGGCTCCATGCGAGTCAATAAAATTGAATATTAGAAAAAGAGGAGGAACGGGTTAATTACCTCCATTCTTAATGATGATCCCTAATTTATGACAGTTATTATTTACCATTATTAAAACATGTTGGTATCACCCAGCAATCCACATGAGAATATACGAGTGAAGATAAATGATTATACAAACTAGATTTTTCATATTAGAAGAGTAGGAATAGTTTTCAATATACATTTTATAAAGAAATATTATTATACACATTGTCGCAAAAATGTAGTTCATAAAATAAAGACTTCAAATTTAAAATATGAGACTACTTCATTACTTACTAAGACTCTAGATAGTTGCAAATATTATATCTGACATTAATTTTTTAGCCTAATATTTTAACTTTGTTTATTATAACATACCCGTATAATGGTTCAAGTAAACTTTAGATGTTGTTAGACTTGTCTAATCTGAAATATTCATAAAGGAATGGCTTGAATGTAAACTGCTAACACATGCGTTGAGCTTAAAAATTCTGAATGAGTGAACGCAAATCGATGTAAGTGGTAGTACAGCACAAGCCCCTATCTGAATTTCAGCTCAAAAACAATTTCAGCATCTGAACGTGGTGTGTACGGGGCTCTCCAGCAAAATCACCATTTATTTATAAAATTAAAAGGTGACAATATAATATTAAAGGATATCGGGTCGATATTGTGGTTAGTCTGTTGACTTTCTATCACCAGCCTCCAGGTCCGAATTCCGGTAGTGGTAGGAGTTTTCAGTGGAAATTTCAATCCCTACTTGGGGTGTCATGTGTAGAGCATTTCAAGTGAGTTGTACGATCATTGCTCAGACCTCAGCTCGATGTCAACTCCGGGTTTTACGCCATGTTTTCTCCATTCCATGAATATCCTACATATACTAAATTAAAAATATATCCCTAAGAGTGCAAATAACTTCTGTTGTTGGACGTCTCCCCTTATATGAGTAGCTATTACTAAATTAATAAAAAGAAAGACTCATGAGAAGAATGAGTTCTGTCTAGAAAAATATTTGACGCTCCCTAAAGAAAATATTATAAAGAATAAATTATTTGTTAATGCGTGCAACATGAAGTGCATTTTACAAAATGGAAATTTCGCAAATAATTGGAATATCTTTCGTGAAATGTTGACATAGGAGTTAACTAAAATTAATCTTAAATTATTATGTGATAATTGACATTTTAAATGACTACGACTATTTCTGGAGGTGGTTAATATGTGTACTAAGTTATGGAAACTTAAAAGGCCAATAGTAGAAAATATCAATAAAAAAGTCTATAATAAACCTTGATAAACAAACGGAGGACTTAACTAAGTATTCCGATTTTCAGCAGGTATCACCTTTTTCGATAATCAAAGTCAAAGATTCTATTCCCATTTAACTGATTTTAGTGACTCAATGACAACCTTGTATCGCCCTCATTCTCCCTCCTATCGTCCAGTTTCCTCCAGTCTTCACGTCTACTTCTTTAGGAACCTAACGGCATCGTATAAGCTTCCTCAAAAAACAGTAGGTAATAGACCCCACCTACTCCTTGTGTAAGGAAAAGAAACCATAAAAATAGAATAAAATATCATGATAGCAAAAAAATATGCTTGAATAAACGTTATAACAGTACCGCCCTAACTAATATGAATGTACTGGCCTTGTAAGTCTGGGAATTCAGTGATTCTACAAAAATTAATGTACCGAAAAAAACAGCGATAAATCCTAGAGAAAATGTCTGAGGCTAGAAAAAAAATTACAAATGCTCTAGATGAAAGAAATATCTTTCAAAAATTAGCAATTCTGCCGGCAGACAGACTGTATTATGCCATGCCATGATAGGGAATTATTTTTATGAGAATAAAAGAATAAAAATGAGCTGATATAAATGAAAAGGAATTAATTGAAGAAATAAAGACATTAGAGGTTACTGTACATCTAATTTTAATTGATATTTCAAAAGATTTAAGAATGTTGCAGTCAGTAAATGTTGTGAAAGGGAGAATAAAAGACTGGCTATTATATAGTATGGATTAGGGCTTGGAGCAAAATGGACACAATATATGTAACTTTATGATTACAGCACTTAAAGCTACCATTTTTGTTTATGTGGTACCTGCTGTCAAGCAAGAACTGACTGGCTTAGAATGAGGATTTCATTTATAAATTTTTAATTTATTCTATTATGGTATATGATGAAGATCATACCACTATGGTAAATGATAAATATTGTCTATAATTGCATGTTTTTTTGATTTTCTAAATTCTTTGTTTTTCATGTTTGATGACATTATACTGCAATTGTAAATTATACATAAAGAGCAATAAATTAAAATATATATGCAAAATTATGAAAAAGTTGCAGTCTTCTTTTTTACAAGATCTGCGTCTTTGGGAAAATTAACTATGTTTACATATAAGTATGTATGCATACATACATTCTCATTATGTATATAGAGAGAAATGTAGTAGTGTACCCTGAAAAGCATAAAACATAGGATGAAAATATTTTTAGTTTTTCCAATCAAACCTTATTTATAATTCAAATACATGAATGTAGTGAGACTTGCGATTTAACTCTGAATTCGGCAAGGAATAAGTTGATATCAAATTAATAGCACACAAATTATAATGCATATAGTGAGAAAAGTCTTCACTAAGACATAAGCGCAATTTTATTACCGCTGACTATTCAAAAATAAGTAATTTTTGAAAAAACCTTGTAATAACGGATTAAAAATAATATTTTACATTCTTAATTCGTTAAAAAACAGTCATCAAATTAACATTGGCGCACTTAAATATATGCATATTTGTTGACGAATTATAACTGGCCCAATAACAAAATCGATTGACTACAGAAACAATTTTCCATTCCGAAGTTCACGAGAACCTTTTAGTCCAAAAAAGGGAACATTTCATCTCCTCAACTCGAATGTCTCAAAAACATTTCATTCCGCAACAATATTCGGTGGAGGAAAAGAAATTTCGCAGATAGTGTACCTAAATAAATACTTCACACTTTCCGTGAGGATTTCTTACAAGAAAAACTTTCTTAAAAATAATCCTCACGGAATTTTCCGGCAAAATACGCGTACTTGTCAAGGGCCTGTTTAGCGAAGACTCTAGAAAAGAGGAGGGTGGAATGAAGAAAATCATAATTAGGGTAGCTTAACAAATCGTCTCTTAGATCGTCGATGAAAAATCAGGGAATAGGCGAAAAGGACTCCCAGCTTTCTTTCATTCCTTTTTGGCTTCCCGGGAACCCAGAGAGGGCATAAAATAGGAACATGTGTGTTTTTCATCGTAATTTTTACACCAGAGTCAGTGGGAAATGTCGGGAGGGGTGGATTGGGAAATGATGAGGGGACTAAGGTAGTGAGAAAGTAATCTGTTGGAATGGATAGAAAAATGTTTGGAGGGAAACTCAGGGAAGAGAAGGGAAAATGTCCTTACTACGAAGCGGTTCTACTGACTTAGTATTGGGTGAACAGAAGTAAAGAAGAGCGGGAAAGAATTCTTTTAGCTTACCAATAATCCATGGAAATTCTCTTTGGTGCGAGATCATCGCATTTATCAAAGCTCTTTAAGCAGTTTAATTTTCGTGTTATGCTTGTCTTGCTAAAATGTCCACGGGGAAAGGATACGTAATAGTATAATATTAATATGAATTTTTATTATGATTTCCTGGAATAAATTGACTGGAATAAAATTTTAGCTTGTTTATGATTTCATTAATAATTTTATCGCTTCTCTTGTCTTGAAGATAATATGCAATAATAGCAACCATAATGATTTTTACCTAAAAGGTGAGTGACCGTGTACATAAGAATGCAGCACCTAACATTGGTCATTGCATATTATCTGATGCACTAAATTCACAACCATCTACATAACACCCTGCAAGCCACATGGAAGGTTTATGGCAGAGGGTGTATTCGCACCAGGCATACATAGAACACTGACAAGTAAAGTCACGCAACATACACGAGAGACAGCTACAGAAAAACGTATTTCGAAATGCAATGAACAAGTATCTAGTTATCCGACTCAAGAAAAATTATGACACCAACACCATCCATAGTAATAGCAAGTAAGAAAAGTAATAATTTTCTTGTGAAATATAGTCTCGGCTATTAAATATATTTGTGAACATACAAGCGCAAAAAAAACATACGCATGAATACCTACATTCCAACTAAAAGTATGTATTGCAGATAAGGCAACATGAAAGGCGCCATCTTTCTGTTTACGAGTTATATCAATATTAATATGCTGTTATATTTGACAAGAGAACATCAAGAAAGTTTTTATTCAACTTAATTTCTGCTTAATTAGGTACTTGGTGTAATATTTTTTCAATAATTTACAACAAATTTTTGTGTGTGTGTTGTACAACAAGTGTTGAAAAAACATAAACATTAATTTTTACTCTAATGCTTTCTTTAAAATAAAAATATTCATGGAAATGCATCTTAAGATAATGTAAATTATTGAAAAAAATATTACACCAGGTACATTATTAAGCAGAGATTAAGTTGAATAAAAACTTTCTGGATTTCCTCTAGTCAAATATATTAGCATATTAATATTGATATAACTCGTAAACAGACAGAAAATGAATAAACAAGGTGTGTTAAAAAGTAACGGAATTTGTTAATATCTCGCATAGTGCAGCAGGAGTTCCTGCTACAAGGTCAAACAATCAAAAAAGAGTAGTGCTTAAAATCCAACGCCACTTGCGTAAAGTAATACATAAAAATACCCGTTTATGTAGCGAAATTATTATTCGATATTGCACCAAAAGAGCGGGTCGATCACTACTGACCGGAGGGTCCCGGGTTCGATTCCCGGGCAAGGCACTTTGGGCACCTGCAGCTCCACCCAAGCTAGTTGATTTTTCGGGTACCAGGTCTTCCTGGGAAACCATAACCGGCACAGGGAAAGGAACTGGCCCCCCTACCCTGATGTGTGAATTTTCACACGCCGTCGGGCTTGGTACATGGGTGAGCTCTACCATCACCTACTAAACCGACCTTCGGGTTGATTACTGTGTTTATGGTTTATTGCACCAAAATAACGCACCTATTGTGGAATTATCACTACTTTTTCGTAAATATTTGGTAAAAAAGCACTGTAATACTCTCTCAACCTTTATAGTTGCCAGTTATGGTCCCATATGACTTTTTTCTGTTTTAAAAAAGAAAGAAAAACTTAAATAGCCTTTATTTTACAAGTAAATTGAGATTTAAAACGCTGAAAAAAGTTGAAAGCAATACCAAAAATCGAGTTCTAGAAGTGTTATGAGGATTGGAAAAAGCGCTAGCCTAAGTGTTAAATATCTAATGGGGACTACTTCGATTGGGGTAACATTGACATGAATAAATATATAAAACTCGTTGTAAATAACTAAAATCCTTGTTATTTATTGAATAAACATCATATATCTATAAATCTAGGCGTCAATAATGATTATGCCACCAAGAATCTAATCGAGAACGAATTATCAGTGAAACTTTCGGAAACATTTGTGACTCTTTATTCATGCCACTATTTCACAGCATCCTCCTCGTAAAAAAAACAAGATGAATATAAACGGATTTATTAAGGCTTAAGTAGATAACACTAATGAGGGCAAAAACCATATTTGACTGATATAAAAAATACCGTAACTCATTATAATATTACTGTTATTCTGCCTAATTGAAGCTATTGGCCATTAACTGCGTCACAAACTTAAACTATTCTAGCAAGAATTTCGATTTTTGCCTCCACATCAAATTTCATTTATAAACCAAAAGTTTTGTGTCAAATCGTTGACGGATATAATGGTGCCATATTGAACTACAAGGAATATTTATTTTGTCTCTGATTGCATTTCAAATGCCCTGCTCTTTTCCATAATTCATTTTGGATTGCACTGGTAGTTTTATTTGACCAAAACTTCTTGCGATGATTATTTGAAATAATTTTTGAATAAAGAGCTTTCCAATTTTTACGGGCTAATGCAATTAAATTTATAAGAATTTTACATGATTTTCTAACAATTTATATAAAAATTACAACATGTTTAAACATTCGGAGATCAAAATTATATTCCATGGATTATAATAGTATCTATGATCCCAGTTAAAATTTTGTAAGTTTACTTCTTCACAACAGTAGCTACATTGAGTACAAGAATAAATATTGGTATATTAACCTGAAATGAATCAGAAAATCGCTATTGGCTATTTTACAGTGTTTCATACGCTATCCTTCGGGCGCAACATTTCATGTTTTTTCTCTTTAAAACTGAGCCCTGAAACTTACCTACTCTGTTATTATGGAAAGAATTGATTGGTATTCTATTTTATTCACAATCAAAACTATATCACAGACTATGAGAAATTCAGGGCTCAACCGGGAATTCAGGAAAGTATTGGAGAGCGGTTATACAAGTTATATGTATGTATTCACAGTAAAACATTTATCACTAAAAATTACACAAAAAAGAGTACCAATATAAATAACTATATTGAAACAAAAATACCACTTCGCCAAATGTGCATTAAAGTAAATGATAACATGTTTTGTAATAAAAGTGGAACGTACTTTTATGGGTTACAAAACTTTAAAATATTCCATTGATGAATAGATACACGTGCAACAAGATATTATTCTGTATTTCCTGATTAAATACATGAGATTATCTTCCAAATTATCTAAAAAACTCCATAATTTAAGGAAAATACTGAATGCAGCATAATCATGCCTAAAAATAACAATATTTCTGCCATATAAATTTAATAACCCAGAATTTATTTTGCTATTACACCGGTGCCTGAAATAACTAAATTTAAATATACTTTTTTTGCTGTAATAAATAATGTCAAATATATGTATTATATGTAATTATTATTAAATGCTTTATGTCAATTTTATGTCAATTAAATGTCAAATATATTAATTATTCGAATGTAATTAATATCCATTATTTCATGATTTTACTTTTCAAAGAAAAAACTTAATGATTATAGAAAATAAAACAATAACAAACTCTATAATATAATGATTAATATTTTTTTACTTTTGAATAGGTTCCTAGGAAATACAAATAATATTATAATTAATTTGGGATATTTTCAATAATCGAACCTAATAAAATCTGGTCTTTCATTTGCTGTAAATAGTAATCCCAATTTAAAAGGGAATGAGTGAGCATTAATGCTAATTGCTAATGAACAAGTGGTACAATTGGTAATATAGGAATATGGTTATTTTCCATTGTTCTGATGAAATTACGTAAAGTATATAAATACACGTAGGTAACGACATCTTGCACTAATTAAACTACTCGTATCTCCCTTCCATACATCGGATAGAATCGGTATGAAGTCAAATACGAGAAAAATACCATTTAATGATGAGCAAAAATGTGTGAAATATTTTAAATAATCGAGGAGTTTTATGAAACATATTAATTTAGCTTATGAATTTTCACCAAAGATGACTTCATGTACACAATAAAAATAATAAGGAAATTTATGCTTGGGAGAAATATATCCTGATGAACTACTATTTTTTCATCTACAAAAAAAACACTTAAAACCACAATGTAGGGTAGAATGTACAAAAGAGTAAGCAACGAAATATATTTTTGAATTGATTGAATGGAAAATAAGTTTCTTAACTTTCTTTCACTTTCTAAGTAGCGGGAATTATTTCAAGAATCTTCTCCCAATGTCTTCTCGTAGTTATGAATTTAAAGTCACGCCATGAAACTCTCGGTGAGAAAGGGAAACTCTTCTTTGGGAAAAGGGAAAATCATTGAAACACCCACTACAAAGAGTTGCCGCCCACGCAAATGTTAACGACTCGGATCAACAATTGGCTTTCAATCCTTCCTTCATCTTAATCTTCTAAGCCTTTTAGCGGACTCATTTTTCACAGCCGATGTAAAGACACTTCCTCAAATGTCTTCCGTTGGAAATGCTCCCTCGTATTCTTTTTCTTTTCGGAAATTTTTAACAGCCCTTACCTCTCTATACAATCCTCTTCCCCCCCGGCGCAGATTTACCTCGGAGTACTTTTACGCAAGTTCCTGCTAAGACCTTACCGTAGTGATTCACCTCAGTTTTCCATAGAATATACCTTATACGAGCTTCTCATGTCTTTAATTTTCCGCTCCGAAAACGGCTTCAGAAGTTTAGTAAACACTTCTGAGAAACGCTAAGTCTCCCTAATCTTTCCATTCTTTCTTTACGTCCCCTGTCATTTCAGAAACGCTTCGATTTTTCTCCCCCTCTCGATAAACCCTTCCTTGTGTACCCATTACAAGTCATGACCACCAAATACATGTTTTACGATATAATTTATTTGTAATTTATATGCGTGTAATTTAGAAGCACAGCAATTGCTAACTGCTAAAATGATAGAACTGAAAAAACTGAATTTTCGAAAGGTACACTTAAATTACTACGGACAATTCAATCCTTTAGGTGGCATTAGAATCCTCTAAACCTTATTTTAATTCTTGGAATAATATCAAATCTTACTATTCAGTTCATTTAAGCTGATAATTCCTTAATCAATATGCATAAGTATTTGGCTTAAATCCTAAAATTTTTAAGTAAAAATACCTTTTCGGACAACCATCCGTTAATATAAGGGCATTAATCTCTGGCATGACTTCTTCATTCATTTAAAATTAATAGCAAGGGAACTCTATCTTATAAATTTGTAAATATGTTATGAATCTCTATGAAATATAAAAACTATGGCAATGTGAAATACAATTTAAGTACAACAGATACCCATGGAAATCTCGTTACCTTACTCTCATAACTCACTAATAAGGATAATTGAGCAATGATATTTACTAATATTCGTCCACCAATGCGGAAAGGGGGATTTAGATATTTTTATTTCCAGCATATGAGGGAATGCGATCATTCCAGCATAAGTAATATAGTCTATTTTTACGAACTTATGGCAGTTTCAAGATGGTTATCTTATTGCATCAGCGAGCTATGGAACCCCAAAAATCCTCTCGAAAAAGAAATATAACATGCTTGAATATGCCAGACTTCTGTTTCTGAAGAGAACCACTTCCGAAAATTAAGCTGCATAACAGCATTTCTTGGGTGGTATCTCTGCCCTTCTTTTTAATAGCCCTTTTTGGGAAAAAAATATCATTGATATATTAGAGCACCTAATTTTACCCATCAAAGCAAAGTCTTTGCTTTTGTCGAGCTTCCATTTATTACACTTGGCAAACTTATCCAATGTTGGGATAATCAAAATAGAAGTCATTTATGCACTAATCACTTAATAAAAATTAGATTACGATTTTTACTACCCGTCCTTGCAAGGAAGTGGGCAGGTTTGTAACGGAATTCTTTGCACAACTGCTATTGCCACTCCCTTCAGCTCTAATACCCTTCTGTTTCTAGTTGCTTATTTAAATGACTATCTAATTTACGCAGCTTTGATAACACTTCTATGCGAAATTGGATTAATTAGGCGTTCTTTTTGTTTATTTCAGAAAAAATTCGCACTTGATAAAATATCAACATGTACTTTGTGAATAAATTATAAAACAAAAGCATATGTATTATTTACCTTGAATCTGGGTGTTTTCCTCCAGTGGTTATTTTCATTCTATGGTTTAAAATAGTTTCTATACCGTGAAGTTATTTTTTGCCCGATAATTACTTAAATAATATTGACATTTTGGACATTATTTTCTAGCCCGTATGGGTTGTTTTTTTCGGCTAATAATCCTAATCTTCTTGCCATTATAAAATAATGAAATCCATAAAACTTAAAGCTTTTGGATCCAATAAATCACATGATAAACGTCAATTACCGTTGCAACCTTTTCATTGCAAGTGTTACCTACCAGTTAACAAAATTGACAGGTACATATAAACAGATTCTCAATACATTCGTTATTAAAAACTATCTCAAGAAAACATTTTCTCTTAAATGATGACTTCACCTGATTAAATGCTAACCCCCCTTAGTTTTAAATAATCCCATATTTATGGGATACAACTTACTCATTTCCGAGGCACGTAGGTCTCTAAAAAGTAATTTGGGGGATATTTTTTGTATTCATTCAATATATATGTATATTAATATATACACATATAAACATACATACATGTTACAATAGAGGGACTAATGGCTACTCAATTCTATAACGTTTGCATGCCTTAAATGAGTACTCAGAAATTTCAAAATTCAAAGGTATAATTGACTTTGGACCATAAATTACCACAGATTGGCTATCATATTACTCTGATTAATTTTTCTTTGATTAAGTAACATTTGTTATAAAATATAAACCTAATGCTTTCTGTTTGATTTTAATTTTTTAATTAACTTACAGTTAGGAGTCAAACGCCCCAACCAGAGTCATACTATGTGTTTTTGTGTGTCGTGAGTACAACCCGTTCAGAGAGGAAGTAAAAATGTTTTATGGTACTTCTCCATGCGCATTGACTATTTTTTACAATATACTTCCCGTTTTAAGTAATGTTTTTATCATCACACTGTTAATTGGTTCAACTTTGCGTCATCAAAAATTTAAATTGGGACATAACATGGCCGTATAAGAGTATTGGATATCCATGGATATCCGTGAATTCCATTGAATAGTGGATTCCACGCCATCAATCAGGCCATCTCCCTCGGGAAATATTGCTGCGGTGAGTGCTGCATTACGGCAGTCAAGAAGGCTTGGGTTTGTCAAGGAATGCCGACGTGTGTGTGCGTGCGTGTGTGTTCACATGCCTGAATAAGTTTTTTTCCTCCCACGCACAGCGCTGCCGTCGCACAATTTGAGTCTCCCATTCCTTCCCCCATGTTCCCCCTCTCATTCTTTAATTGAATCGAATTTATGGATCCATAATTGGGCGTCACCCCTTGCTTGTTTTGTAGCCCCGCACTCTCTTGCACGCCGCCGAACAAGCTTTGGTGTGTGCGTGTGTTCCTGGAGTCTCAGGTGGCCAATAATTCAATTAACCGCGCCCCCGAAATTGCCTTCTATTATGGCTCTTGGTCGAACGGTTTGAACATACTTCCCTCCCCTCTGCCCTGCTCCCGATTCCACCCAACCGACTCCACCTCCTCCCTCCGCTCTTCCCCTAGAAGGTTCCTGAACCGTCCTCTCTCCTTCGTCGTCAGGCGCCGTTTTTTTTTTAACTTCCTCTTCCACCCGTTCCATAAACTCCTAACGCCATCCCTCCCAACCCCTATTCCTCTTCCCCGTCCCGTTTGCTCAATAATGTAACGTGCAGGCGACAAGACGCTTTTTCTAGTCGCCTACCAAGTTTCACTCTCCACCCACAACCAGTCGACCTAAATGGAGCTCCAGTATCTTCACCACATATTCTTTGACTTTACAAAAATTCTCCCCTACAACTTTCGTCCTCGTACTTTTATAGAGTTTCTCTGTTTTCCGTCTCCAGTGGAAGTTAAGAGAATTATTAGAGATCCAAAAGGTGATTTATTTCCTTACCTAACCCCACATACTCTTTTAGTACAAACATTCTTGATTAGTGATACTCATGACTAGGGGTTTAGACACCAAAGAAGCCTTAATTCACATTTGGTTAAAGTTAATTATGCAATTAAGGAATATCAACTGGAAGGGCTGGGAAGACAAAAGAAGGGACTTCTTATCTTAAACGCAAGTTTAACTACCCTTGTTCAAGTACAATATTTATGCGTGAATAAAATTTAATCTACATTTTCTAAAGGCTCTAAGACCAATCTCCATTTTATGTGACTCCTTTCACAACCACTATGGACTACAGCGAAGGACTGCAATCCTCCTGGACCTGAAGGACGAGGCCTTTACTCCCCATGGGCCATCCGTCCCCTTTACGCTGAGCTTCCCTTCACCTTTTAATTACCTCGAGACTCCTTTCACTTTAGCTTTAACATAGTAAACTCTCGATAATATTTTTTTGGTATAGGGTGGTAATAGAATTTTCTTTCCCCCCTGAAACCATTTATTTTTTATGCGTCGTTAGTTATTTTATCACCGTGTTACGCTAAACTTCTACAAAAAATGTAGTGATAAAATAAACTCTTAATTATACGAAGGTAATAATGTGGTGAAATGGTTGGACAAATAAAGTTGCTGTTCCTATTTACATTCATTACGCGCTGAATAGCACCGACTAGTTTTATTGAGCTGAAGAAAAGTTCCATTAGGGATGGCCTAAAAAGCTTAATAAATGTCTACTCTGCACTAAAATTTTCTTCTTTGTTTAACTAAATAAAATGATTTGTTAATATATCAGCAGATCTGAGTAAAATGGATATATACATGTACATTTAAAATATCAAGTTAAATAATATTTGAAATTCTAATCCTTTTGTGGCTGAAATTTAAATATCATATAGATAATATGCACGCATATCTGCCTCTGAGTTACGAGTTCTCGCCTATAAATTATGCTACTTATGGGTTATAAACATAATGCAACAATTACAAAGTGCAGGAATCATACGCCTTCATCGGGATTTGAACTCGTATCCCTTGATGTTCAGCCGAGCGCTTAACCGGTGAGTTATGTACATTCTTACATTTTTTTTACATTAAAGTACGTCACTAATATTTCAAGAAATGATTGATTACCCCCTTTTTCTCACAGTAATTTAATCCATACTATTAAATCAATTACAGTTTTTTACCTTTTTGTTACAAAAATTATTAATTATCTCGTCAAATAACCTTAGCGAAATAGAACTAAATATTACGTTTTTGACGTTGTTTTCAAATTCAATATTGCTTTATTTTTTCTAAAAAATTATTCTTTTAGTTACTAATACCAATATTTTTATTTAAAATTATTAACTAATGGAAGAATTGAATCCATTCTTGCAAAACTTGGACCAGAAGGAAATTGGGGAAAAATTATTTTAGCGAGAGAGGGAGACGCATTCCAAATTTCCAATACATCTGCGGATTGGATTTCCTGTGATTTTCAAAGAATACGTCTTGAGAAAGATCAATAGTATCATAATAATAGCAAATCGAACAGTTTTATTTCTAATATCACAGTAAATTTTAATGTCCCTGTGGATTCTGAACTCAACTTTGAATTCTCGAAGACCTATTTTACTCAAATGTTGCCATAAATGAATCCATGCACCCATTCTGTGAACAGCATAGGGACATGTAATGGAATGAGAAATGATAGGAATAACCGCGAAGCACGGAGAATATTTCTAGCTCTAACTTTTAGAAATCCAGTTTCCATTATGGAAATGGTACCTTGAATTATTATTTATCCCAAATAACTAAAATAAATAAATATTGGTACAACGACTTATTTTGTGGAGCTTTTTCATGATGAGTAGGAAATGATAAATTTTACTATTAAGCACAGTATAAATTTGATTGCACAGTACTTTACTTTAGTACTTTCTTTACCGTCAGCATACGTACGTAAACTTTTCTGATATTACTTAGGTAGGCCATTATTTATTGTATTATAGTGAAACCTTTCCTTTATTAAATAAATATTATATGCCATTTCAATGCTGCAGCAGGTTCTAACTAACACCAGTAATAGCGAAAGTACACATAAACGCATGCACACGCACGTAAATGCACGTACGTACGCGCAAGCAAACGAGAGCATACGCTCACTAGCGCACGCGCGCAAACACATGTATAGATGATTTTCTTCGAAGTAACACGGAAATTTCACTATATTATATACACGTGTGTATATATACATACATATATATATATATATATATTCACTTTCCCGGAAAAGCCACGAACGTGCACAATGAAACTCACTAAATAGTCACAGCAAACACAGAAACCAAAACACACCAAAGAGGGACTCACTAGTTCTCGAATTTTCGGTGGTGCAACCACCTTTCTCAAGAGGACTTAGGAACAGAAATATATATATATATATATATATATATATAAACAGAAACACATGGATACAAAATATTCAACGGACAGAAAAATAAATAAATGAAGGACACTGACAGTATGTAATGACGTTTCGACGGTCTCGACGGCCTCGCCATGCATATTTTTCTCTCTCTCTCTCTCTCTCTCTCTCTCTCTCTCTCTATATATATATATATATATATATAGAGAGAGAGAGAGAGAGAGAGAGAGAGCACGAGCACACATAAAAAGAACACTCAGCATATCTTATGAGTCATCTTATCTTCCGAAGAAGACGGAGTTCGAGTCCGTCGAAATTATCAAGATATTATTGTGAGTGTTCTTTTTATGTGTTCTCGTGCTGTGTGTTACTGTCTAAGTTTTTTATTCAACACTTCCGTGCTACTTCGAAGAAATCATCTATATATATATATATATATTCAAATGGAAAAAATGGAAATAGATATAAGGAAAAGAGGATAGGAACACACATAGAGGACGAACACAGGAGAGGTGGGGAAGGCGGAATTGAGCAGATCACAAGTGTTAAAATATTTCCTAGACCGGAACTTCAACAGCGGATCTTTCGACTTGCCGTGCCGAAACTTTAACCACTTGAGTTATCGAGGAAACGCAATTTATACTGAGATCTGTGGAAAAATAATTTGTGATTTATTTAAAAGTGAGGCATAATATATTATTTTATGAAACTTTTCTTCTTGGAATATATTTTTTCATCAACTACTTATCTCGCAGATTGTAGCACTAACTACGAAAGAACATATTTTAACCGCAAATGGAGATAATTGTATACTACAATGATATTAAATGTTCCTTCAATAATTCACAGAATAGTTTAATGCAGTTCATAATTGTAATGATGAACTTATATTCTTGAAAACCTTTTAGAAAACTTTAGTCCACAGAGATACGAATAGTGTTCACATTAATATGTCCATGTCAATTTTTGTTGTAAGTAAAAGTAAATGCTGACTTGAGTTATTTAAGAAGGATTAAATATAGTTGAAAATAATCGACGATTGGCCATATTTCATTTGTATAGGCGGTCCACTGCCGGAGAAGTATTAATCAGACCAAGCGTGCAAAGTGCATTTTCACCAGACCGGTTAGAAATATGTAATAGTCTTGTCAAATGCCCTTAAGAGATGAAAGTGGGTAATTAAAACGACTTTATTGATGTAACATGGGATAAGAATATTTTTAGTTATAAAAGCCAAATCCGATTATACGTAGGTATCACGACTAGTCTCATTTTTTCAACTCCAGATGATTACCCAGGCCAACAGTGTTTTTGGGTGCCGGAGTTTCTAATGATGATTTAAAGAACAATTGTGGTGCTGAATCCAATTATGACACTAGTTTTTTCCTATCAGCTATAGTTTTCAAGATATAGATATGTTGTTACTTACGTAAAAAAATCTTCTATATGATGATATGGGAATATTATATTAATAATAAAACCCACTAAATATAAAGACTTGATATATTTCTAGGGCTGTTAAATCACCCTCAAACAACAGAATTTTACAATACAATTGAACACAAATACTAAAATTTTTTACTATAATAAAACAAATTTAAAAGAAAAAAATACATAAAAACATCACTCAACACATCGGAAGCTTATTTTGCGCGATTTTATTGAGTGCACTTTGTTCAAACAGTCTCGTTTTAAGCACCAGCAGTAATCGGCCATCATATGGTTATCCCATCTTCCTTGGTAGCGAGCTTCCATTGTTTTTATATCCTGGTGAAATCTTTCACCTTGTTCTTCACTTGTGTCTCCTAAATTTCCAAGAAAATTGTCTAAGTGGCTGTGTAGGTAGTGAACTTTTGTGCTCATATTACATCCAAGTGATTTGGAGATACTGAGCATAATGTTTACCAGCTCAATATAATTTTCACTTTTGTGATTTCCTAGAAAATTTTTTATAACCTCAACAAATGACATCCAACTAATTTTTTCAATCTCATTCATTGACTCGACAAAAACAGGATCCTTTGTAAGTTGTCTGATTTGTGGCCCCACAAAAATAACAGCTTTAAGTTTTTCAATACTTATATGGGGCATCTTTAGTCTTAAGTAGCCGAAGCATGGTCCATCCTTGCAAAGAGCCTTTACAAATTGCTTCATTACGCCTAGTTTAATATGTAGAGGCGGTAAGATGATTTTCTCTCTTTCAACTAAAGATTCAGCAATGATGTTTTCTTTCCCAACAACCAAGTTTTCTCTCTTAGGCCACTCTTCTTAATCCAGTGGTTTTGTCTGTCCCTGCTATCCCAGAGGCACAAGAAACAAGGATAATTTGTGTAGCCACTTTGCTGCCCAAGAAGAAAGTTCACCATTTTTAAATCACCCAGCGATGTTCCTGGTATTTTATCTTCTGTAAGACCAATGCTATTGTATCGTATTCTTCTTTCATTTTAGTTGAATGAGCGATTGGTATTGCGCCAAACCTGTTACCATTGTGAAGAAGTACACATTTTAAACTACGCTTGGAGCTATCAATAAACAAACGCCAATCACTAGCATCATATTGTGATAGTAGTCCCATTTTTTCCAAAAGACCCTTAACGTCTAAACAAAATGCAAGATTGTCTTCTTGAGTAAAGAAGGGTAGCATATCCTTTTCCCTTGTGCGATAAAAACTTATTTTTGTACCGGTACCGGTACCCTACCGTATTTTTGTACCGGTACCGTATTTTGGTTTTTTAATCTCATTGGCCTACAATATAGAAATATATATAAAACTTATTGACAGTTTGTTGAAAATAAAAGGAACACCGCAGAGTGGTTATAATTTAGTATACTTATAGATTTATTTAACTTTGAAAATTATTTTAGGGAATATATCAAATATTAAAACAACTAATCGTAAGATATGCCATATCTAAAATAGTAGAGCTGTTAAATAAAAACGGATTTCATATTTGGATTCAGCTCTGCAAATATAATTAAAATCAGCACAAAGATTCCACGTACCAAAAAAAATGTGTTTAGGCCTGTGTTATTGACGAGCAACTTGCCTTTGACTCTAATACATTGGCATTGGAAAATAGTTTAAATCCATAATTTTCAATTGATGAGGACTAGCGCTTGTAATTGTATTTATAGTGTGGAGAATCACAAACATGGAGAACATAGAGATGAACCAGCAGTTTTATATAAAATTAATCAAATTCCTGGTAAGTAATACACACCTGTTTGATAGAGGAGGGGGAACGGAAAGTTACATTCAATAAAATATTGCCTGAGATAGACTCAGCATACCAAAACTAAAGCCTCCATGTATTACAGGGTTCGTCCGTAAAATAAGTGTACTGAGCTCAGGAAAAAAAATGTATTGCACTTTTACATATCTTAAGCTAATATTCCTCAAAATAGGACCCTTATGAGTCGATACACTTGTTCCAGCGGCGTTCCCATTCCTGGAACGCTCCCGCGAAGGCATCATCGGGAACCTCTCGAAGACACGTCGTCACGGCCTCTTTGACGGCGTCCAAAGTCCCGTATCGCGTTCCTTTCAAACTCCTCTTTATCTTCGGGAACAGAAAGAAGTCCGGTGGTGTCAAGTCCGGGCTGTAGGGCGGGTGCGGAAACGCAACGCCGTGCTTGGCCAAAAAGTCCGACACGACAAGCGCGGTTTGAGACGGCGCATTGCCGTGATGCAGCCGCCAGATGTTTTTGATCGCTGGCCGGACGCGGGCGACTCGTTTTCGAAGCCTGTCGAGCACTTGGACGTAAAATGCAGCATTTAGTTTGTCGTTAAGGTACAAATTCGTTGTGGACGACTCCCCTTTTGTTAAAAAAGACAATGAGCTTATTACACTTATTTTTCGGACGAACCCTGTACAGCTATTTTTAGATAAAAACCAATTTTACGGCCACGGTCACTTACAATACTTTAAGAATTTCAATCTGTATACCCAAAAATACCAAAATCAATAATTTTTATACAATCAAGCTTTGGATTTGACCGGATAAATTTGAAATTTAAATAAATGAGCCCTTCAATTGTTTGCCTAATAAGATAATTATTCTAAATTAATCATTCAGAAACAAAATTAAAACATTCAAACTTTGTAAAATCAAATTCTGATGAAATTCATGTGTTTTAATATCCCTATACTGTGCCAAATCGAAACAAAGATAAAAATTCAGTGAAGATTTTAACATGAAACGAAACTTAAAAGTTCTCTGAAGTTCTGTTAATTGAGGAAAGAGTTTTAGCGCAAATTAAAGGATTTGGAGACGAGTTAACTAAGAAGATAGAAAATAAACCGGAAAATACCGGAAGAGAAAATCCAAACACGTTCCATGTGGTAAGGAAAGACGAAAAGTTGATGGCTGAAATTCGTTGGAGGATGAAAAACTCATTGAAAAAGCTTCTGATTGGTAATGAAGTAATGAAAGAAGGGAGAATGTTCAGAAAACAGGAAAGAGGGAGGAAGAGAATGGGCAATGTGGTTTGTATGAAAGGATATGTGTAGCAAAGTTGACCAAAGGAGGAAGAATTTTATATAAGCAAGAATTCAAGCGAAGAGAAACAGTGTTAACAATTAAATACAAGGAATATTTACAATTTTTTGAGACAGTTGGACCGTAACATCATAATCGTAATTATTTGAACTAATTTCATTCCTTTATATAACACAAAAAATATAAGGCTGCAAAATCCTCATCAATAAAAAAATTATATTAAATGAAAAAAATACCCATTTAGTGCCATAATCCGGAAAAAGGTTAAAAACTTGGCTAGGTATGTTTTAAGAAAGTGTATTTACAAAACGTGTGGAGCAAAGGAGAAAAAAGCATCAATTTACTTTAAACAGGATATATCATATGCAAGTAATTCTTACTTTTCAAGTACCCGTAATGGAGAATTTACGATATCATCTGATCCACCAAATTAAGGCTAATCATAATATTTGGTGGCCTGGCTTTCAAATGAAACTTTTCACCATACATTATTTCGTATAGTCATCGCAGAAGGAACACTATGCAGTATTAGCAATTACGGAAATAGCAATGGCATGCGCGTATTTGTATGATTATAATACCCTACAAAAATAAATTATGAAATCACAGTAAATATAGAAAACGCGCGTCTCAAATTATTGAAATATTTTCGGTTAAATGAAGGTTCCATTAGATAGTATTTAACAATAAAGTAATCTATCCTCATAACTTTTTCATTGCACTTTTCTACATTTACATCTAAGTACCATGCATGCTGCCGCCAGGGTCTGTGACGTAGGGCGTGAGACCACCACCTATAAAAGAGAATTAACCCAAATGCAAACCCCAAAAATTCCTGCCATTCTACACTCAAAAATGCATGCATTTATGCAATAACCTTTCTAACTGACTCTCATGCAAATACATAAACAATCACCTAACATACATATGCACCAACGAATATACCTTATGTCTTCTCAACGTTTAATCTTGTCCTAACTTGCTGATTTTCCGGGGAAAGAACAAGTATGTGTCTCTATCTGTACTCGTGTACATCTCCCTTATCTTATCTTGAGCTAATTTATATAATCTAGAGTATATCCACGGGGGTTGTGGAGGAACAAATAAAATCTTCCTCAATTTTTATTTTTGATTACACTGAGTTTAATTAATAATAAACAATTATTTTGGGCAAAAAACGCTTAGAAAATCATCCTACATTGTATAAATTAGAAATTAAAAGATTAAATAACCCCTAAACAACTAAACATTACACGTATAAATAAAACAGTTTCTGGCGTAACTTGGGGGAAAATCTTCATACTGACTTTATAATATATTGATAATAATCAAACCACTTTACTTTTCCACATAAACTTTTACTTTTTTACCACTTTACTTTTCCACATAAATTTATGTGGAAAAGTAAAGTGGTTTGATTATTAAAAGTCATTACACATATATTTTCTTCTTACAATACATTGTTTAATTTAATAATTACCGTTTTCTTGTACCATACTTATATCAGTATAATGAAAGGTTCTCCTGAAATAGTCTTTGTATTCGTGATAATACTTCATGGATATGAAACTCACTAAAGAACTCTAAAAAACCTAAAAAAAACAATTCACATTAAGGAAATTCCACTTATCCTTAGGAAATTCGACTAAGCTACCGGGTATATAAAATAAAATAGGTACGCATAATTGGAACTCATGTTGAATAATATATATATAGACTCGGTGCCACAGTAAAAAGCACTTATTTCGCCGGGTCACGCAAACATCTATTCAGTTAAAGAGCTGGAGGATATGACTCGTGAAACAATGAAATTTGGGAAGACGAGAATTAAGGTCTCACGGGACCGGGGTGAAAGGAAGGCATTCTCCAGGGAATAGCGAAGGAGCAAGAGACAGCTAGCAGCCGGCTTGGAAATTGTTAGAATATGGAGTCGAGGGCAGCGCTTCTTCAGGGGAGACCCAGAGATGAAGGAGGAGAATTTTGTTGGTGCCCGTGAAGAACAATCTCGTGGAGGCAGAAATATGCTATAAAGCGAAGCAGAGGAAGTGAGTTTAATGAACAGAAAAAAGAACACAGAAAGGGAAACTAATTTAATGGAATTCGAATTCGGACGATGAGTGCGTGTTGGACAACTTAGTTCAGATATACTCTTGAGAAAAAACATCATTTAGAGTCATTTCAAATATTTATATGTCACTTAATTGATGACGCGAATTACTCACATCAGTGCTCAACATGAAATCTCTGCGTCATATAAGTTTTTAAGTGATGAATTATTAAACAGTTTACTATAAATTTAGAATAGAGGGAATCAAAGTTCTTTTTATGGGTTGATTTCAGGATTCTTAGTCAAACAGGAAAATTATAGTAAAGATGAATAATGGCTTAAGCTATACTGCTATGATGGCTGTACGATAAAGGTATTTTTAGGACCAATAAGTTTCCGAATTTATATTATTGATTCATAAGAGTATAAATACGATTATACATTTAATCTTCCATGTCCTTTTATTAAAACATGGAGATATTAATGTATTTACCATGGATATGTCAAAAGGTTTTAAATATTCGTTGAAATGACCATTGGAATGAATGAAGTAATTCTTTAATAGTCTATGAAAATAAACTAAATCTAAACAAAAATAAGTGAAAAGGTTGCACTTAATTAAAAAATATTTTATTATTTAATCAGTTTCCATCATGACACACTGTCATGAGTGTTTACATGGAAATATTCATGTAAATGTGCTAGTTTAGAACAAGTATTTAAAATTAAATTTGGAGTATATTAAATAAAAATATCTATAATTTTTTACTAAGCTAAACTAAACTGCAACTCAAGCTTTACCATTGACTACTATTTTAGAGTCTCCAGAATTTTTTTCAGCGCGTGAGGTTCATGCATAAAATATAAAAGGGATTACAGCAAGCCAGAAAAGGATATTAATTTTTACACATAAATTCATTGTAATGCAACTAGATAGGCAAAAGATTATGTTTGTTTCAAAGATTTTCATGTCCAAGTCATAGAATACTTATTCCAATACGTTATAAATACTGACAATTATTTCAGTGACAGATACTAAAAGGAAAAGCTTTATTATCATATTCACAAGTTACTAAAGATGAATATAATATCATAATGCACAGAGATTTTGCAAGAAGGTGTGTATTAATGTCAAAATTTGATTCAAATATTTGTTAGATGATATAAATAGTTTGAACTCATGGGTTATTTTAAAATTAATAACAAAGGATAGTTATCATAATTAGCGGATTTGTTTAAATAATTTAGTATTGATTTGTAAACATCTAAATGCAAGTTGGATGATTTAATCTTTTATTACGCTTTTTATTCTGTGTTTGCAAATTAAATTTAGATATTTGAAAGTGCAAAATTGTAATTTGTAAAGATTTTTAATGACATAATATTAATAATGAAAGTTTACTTAGTAAATATAATGCGTGTTTAAAAATAACCAAAACATCGCAATTACAACGATAAGTTTATAGCCATTAAGCAGATACCCAGACTGCTGCATTTTCTCTCATATGTTTACATTATTGTGGTACATTTAAGAATTTTAAATGTTCAGACTATTTTTATTAATCGATTCAGAATTAAAATAAAATTTTTTTACCAAAGTAAAGCAGATATTGAATTATTAAAGAACTAACTTTCAGAGTTTAAAGAGTTATTAATACAAATTTAAGGAATTTTCCCTGTTATTCATAAAGTGTGTAAATTTTAATAACTTTTTAAAACATTACAATGCTTAAGTTTGCCAATAATTTTCAAATCAAAAGCTTTCAGTTTTAGCCAAATATTCAATTTAATTTTCCAATCATATAAATTTACTATTGTTGTCAAAGTATTTCTTTTAAGTTACCAATAGCAAATTGTCTCACAAAAATGGTTTTTCCAATTGAGGTACCTTTGATATATTAAGAATCCGTAGTTTGGAATAGTGGCGCCATCAAAAAAGTTTTATCACAGATGGCATTAAAAGAGACCCAGACCCGGTCATCGGAAATTTAGTTGATACTCCCATCGTATTTTGTGGAAATGAAAGAAACGACGTGAATGGTCTCACCTTTGTATTATTTTGGAGCATATCGGTGAGCTGGAAAAGGATGTTCATCCACACGCCACTAGAAGGGAATCGGACGATTCTAACCGGAAACTGAGTAAGGAAATCGCAAGGGAATTAGAAATAGCTGAGAAAGAATGGAGAGAGAAGACACGGAAAAGAAACGAGTGGATAAGCAGAGGTAAGGTGTTAGAAATAACCGAGGAAGGGGTAGATTACGGAAATGTTTTCATGAAGGAGATGGAAAGAGAACAGGAAAAAGAGGAACGAAACCAAGGGGACAGGAGAGAATTACAGTGGTTTCGGTAAAACGTCGGAAAGATTGATGAGAAATCGAAAAAAAATAAGTGAGCAAGAGAATATATTCTCGGAAAGAAACGGAACTCAGGATAAAAGAACAAAAGAGTTAGAGAATAACAGGAGTGCAAAGGAATAGAAAGAACGAGAAAGAAGAAGTGGAAGAGGGAAAGTATGAGAAGAGCCGCTTTGTTATACTTAGTTCAATAAGGGGATAGAAAAGAGCACGGAAACCCTACGCCGAAGTATTTCCCCCTTACACGCTTTCCTCTACGTGTGCAAGTGACGCCGAACGCAGGGATGGCGTACATCGTGAGCAACGTTTGAGAATACGCATGGAAGGTCCGAAGCGAGCGGGATTGAGCGGGGGAAATTTAGACCGCCGTGTGCCCCGGGGAAAGAGGGAGAAGAAGGGAGAGAGAGAGGTCGTGCAGAAAACCAGGTCAGGAATGTAGAAAAAATCACTGAGGTGATGAAGAGAGCAATTTGAGAAACGGTGGGACGTAGATCTAGGGGGAGATTAGAGAGTGAGAGAAGGGCCCTAAGTATGGCGGAAGGACGTGGAGTATGATACGAAGGTGACGCACACATGTAAAAAGAGGAGTTAGATGGAGTGGATGAAGAGAAAAGGGGAGTAAGGTGAAGAAGTCCTGCGTAAGGAGGGTTTGACGGGGACGGGGTAGAGATATTCAGCGGTGAAAAGAGAGGGGAATGTTGAGATAGGGAATTGGGCCGAAGGGGGTTTTTTCGGAGTCCTTTGGAATGCATGCCTCCAGGGAAGTCACGTGTGATAGTCTCCAGAGTAAAGGCGGATAAGGGTGGGATCCGGAGGGAGGCTGGGAGAAATGACAGGGATAGGTCGATGGGGGGCGGGTAGAACCGCGGACATAGAGGTGTCGGTGGTTTGGGAAAGGTTTTCAGCTGAAAAAAGCGTACCTCCCGGAAGTGCGAGGGAATGGGGAGATACAGAGGTGTGTTGTGGGGCATAGGGGAAAGGAGAGGTTGCCCTTGTCACTCCTAAAGAGACGAGAGGTGAGGGGCATGAGAGGTCATGGGGTTTTTCTTTCGGATGCGATGTTTTGGTGGTAGCGTGGGGCGGGACCGGATTGTGAAGTGGGAGGTAGTGTCGGGGGGATGAGACATGCATTTTTCATCGGAATCTGAAAGATTCAAACACATTCCTTGCTTCCTCCTGGTGAGGCGAAAAATCCTCCATCTCTCGGTTCCCCCAACCACTCTTGGGCCATCAAACCCCCAAACCCATCCTCCGTCTCTGAACATCGTCCCATTTCAAACTCCTAACACCGCCTCCACGCCATTTCCTTCATTCTTAGGCCTTCCAAAACGAATATTTGAAGTAGCGAGAGTAAAGGAGTTTTATTTCCTCAGAACCTCTTTTCATCATGGGGGAGGGACGAAATTACGGAGCCTTCTTGTGTTTCGTCATATATATTTCTAAAGGCCGCGTTATGGTTTACGCAATTTTCTTTCCCCTGGTTCCCCACCCTATTCCGACCCCTCTGAAACGGCCTTCTGAGCGGGGGCAAAATTTCAACCTCCTCCTCCGACTATTCTTGAGGTTACTCCGGGATTTAGCTTTCTTTGATGACACACAAACTTCAAAGAAAAGATTTATTATGAGAGCGAAAGGATTCTTTTTCTGTTATCTCTCGAAAAACATTAATGAGAAGCTGTATAATCTAAATTTGTTCCCTAATAGTTTATTTACATTTTTAATGAATTGAAGTAAATTTATAGACTGAATGCATGATAATATTAAATTTTTTCTCCAAAGTACTGGAAGGAAGAAATAGCATTAACAAAAAGAATGTTTCGGCCATGCTTGTTTCTGAGTTGACTTGGTCAGATAATTATTATTTATATTTCATCTTTTAATTTCATTTTTTATTCCATCTTTCTATTCTCTATAATTCATCCGATTTACCGATTCAGGAATAGGCTCTTGTGTAATATCATTAATGATCGTTTTGGAAGCATCCTTTTGGCAGGAGAGAGAAAAATTCTTGGGCGAAAGTGAGTAAGAAAAAATTGATGGAGGCCGGAGCCCAGAACAACGAAACGTGTATTGTGAATGGTAGAAAAGAAGATCTTTGAGTCATCTTCAGAAATCACATTGAGTGACAATAATGTAGCAAAGAACAAGAAAAAAACAAATTGCAATCATTGGAATAGTTCATATCTAACAGGAAAGAAAACAATCTCTATCATCTCAGACTATTTCAGCAGTAATAATATATCTATTTGGCTTCGTCGCTTACCCACGCTAATTTACTCATAAGTCATTTGAAAAATAATACTATATCTCGATAATAATGGAATTACATAAAGGCTATCAGAAATGTATATATATATATATATATATATTTATAATGCGGAAATATATATAATGCAGAAATATATATATATGGGGGTCGCAGTGGTCTAGTGGGTTAAGCGTAGGACTACTGACCGGAGGGTTCCAGGTTCGATTCCCGAGCGAGGCACTTTGGGCACCTGCAGCTCCACCCAAGTTAGTTGATTTTTGGGTACCAGATCTTCCTGGGAAACCATAACCGGCACAGGGAAAGGAACTGTCCCCCCTACCCTGATGTGTGAATATTCACACGCCGTCGGGCTTGGTACATGGGTGAGCTCTACCATCACCTACTAAACCGACCTTCGGGTTGATTACTGTGTTTATGGTTATATATATATATATATATATATATATATATATATATATATATATATATAGCTATATATATATATATATATGTAAGACTGAGCATAAATTGTAAGGGTGCATATATAAAACACATATTGTGTGTTTCAGTGATTATAGGTCCAAGGGTTGGTTAAAATGGCTGAAAATTAAATATTTTCTTTTTAATTTGATCATTTTCTATTTAAACATTAATTACTTAATTGTGAAGGCTTGAATTAGAAAATTTAAGATAAGTAACTGTCACATCAGCATGAAATATATACTTGAAAAATGGGAAATATTTTTTTTAAACAAGGAACCTAGAAAACTAGCTTATTTATTAAAATCTTCTAATTTTGTAATGCTAGGATAATAAAGAAGAAAAGCAATGCACTTGATGTATTAAAATCATTTAGCTGAAAAATTTATTTATGATGCCAATTCTCAGAGTGTAGATAAATAGCCAATGCGACAACTTGTTATCACATACGCAAAACAATTATTGAAAAGGAAGTCCCAGGTGAACATGCTAATGAGTCGTTTCCGTTGTCTTTTATGTCATAAATCACCTACTTCAACTTCGAGAAGCTCTTAGCAGCCTTGAAGCCACATTCACCGTCACATACACATTCAAGCTTTTACATGCATACACCTATCCCCGTCTTAGCCCGGGCATGAGTGGTGCTTATTACTACCCGTTCAATCCAATGTCTTCCTACCAATGTACCTACAGAGAGGGAGCACTAATTGCCTGCCGCAGCTTACCTTATTGGGCAAGGGTGGTGTGGGAGGAAGCCGAGGATTAGACGTTAAGGGAGGAGGTGGGGGCATGGGAGTAGAGATTATAAGGGAGAGTTAGAGGTGGGCCTGGAATTGGGGTGAAGGGGAATTGGTTTGGAGGACTGATAGATCCTTGTAAGTTGGCAGTGGGTGGAAAGAAAGAGGAAAGAGCGTAAAAGAGAAAAAGGGACTCGTCGGAAGATTAGCAAAAGGAACGAAAAATAAAAAGCAAACGGCCGCCGAAATAAACTCGCAAAACCTTTTGACAAGAATAAGGGAAGTTTTCGCTTTTTCCATAGGACGAAATGAAAAGAGAGAAAAGGTTGGACATGACTACGGAAGATTGGAAGGGCGATGAGGCATTGTGGGAAGGATTTCTCTCCGAGTTGAGAAAGAAGAGACTAAGGATCGGAAGAATCCCCTTTTCCATCTCCCAAGCCCACTGACGTTCCAAACTTGAAAATTCTTTTTCTTTTCATGATTATTTCTTCTCTAAACGTTAGCTTCTTGTGTTTTCCATTTTCCTCCATCCTTTTTGATCGCTTAAAATTTTTATTCCAGTCGCTATTATTGTGGAAAGTATGAGGAAAACTGTAAGGAATATAATTGCGATTGCAGAGCTAAATTTCTTAATAGGTGATTTTATTATCTTTCATGAGTGGTGACCTAACACTCCCCAGCCACACACCTTGAGGCGGCTTGCGGAGTTTTGTGTAGATGTAGAAATTATGAATACGTAACTACTCTTCTATATACTAAACCAAATTAAATAAAGGTATTGGTGCGCCACCGTTGGTACTTTCGCAACAGTATGAAGTTTCGGTTTCAAAAAATATAGATTAAGATAACATAATATACAGTTAATCATTTATCCAAATCTCATGGAACACTTTAATGACTGCTGCTAGGTTTTAAGAAGAAAGAAATAATAACGGTTTCATTTCATCACTGTTGAGAAATATCACCATCTTCGTTTAATATCAGTAGTGTTTAAATTAAGCAGTTTCATCTTGAATGGTTGTCATGGCTCATCCTGTTCATCATCAACCTATAATATAGTCTACCTAGTAACTTCAATTCCATGATCGTCTTACACAGTTTAGGAGCATCATTGTAATATATATTATAAAATAGTATGGTAGCCTTATTCACAAAAAAACTCTAACTTGAAAATTCGAGGTTAACATAAATAGTTCAAATTTTCATGTAGTAGATTATTTAAAAGTTTATTTAGATTGAAAGTTTATTATAGAACGTAATACTACACCCTCCTCTGTACTCGTAAGCTGTGTTTTTTCATGATACAGATATCCTTATACCCTATTCTAAATATCACAACAATATATTCTTCATATTTCATCATAATTTAAAAAAAAATAATGAAGTTCTTTTCCTGTTGCATTCCTCAAGAGAGTATCTAACGGGAGAGTATCAATAAAATGGCCACCGCACTAGAGTCAGACACCTTTGTAGCCACTTCACTGAGAAACAGACACCGTAAGGACTACTTTTCATCTGGGTCATAACATAAACTAAATTTCATTAAGTTTATCTCCATCTTAACATCCTAAAAACCTTTTACGAAAAGTTATTATTATAAATGTAATATATAAGTATTTTACACCGTTATTCACCACGTGATTTCGTTACTCCACACGTTAGATAATAGAACTCATAGCATTTCAGCATATACCCAATAGGTCACTTTAATACATAAGAGTAACGTGTACTGTCTCACGTCCCCGAGGGCCCTCTCTGACTTGCATTTCACTTCCCCCGCCAAATCACCCATTCTTCCTCGCAGGCACATCCAACGAATTCATTCCCAGGTCCCGCATTTTCATTATCCCCAAAGGACTGAAGGGATCGCGTGGGGTGCGAGGCGAAGAGCCCGGATGCGGTGGGTTACGAGATGGGTGTGGAGGACGTAGGTGCGGGGGGCATTTTGGAAGCGCACTCCATGGTCTCCCCATCCCCCTCCACCTCCTCCAGGGGATAAGAGTTGAAATGAATTTTTTCACGGAGTTGCCCGAGGCGAGATAAAATTATCTCGTGGCGCTACTTTGAAATTGAGAAGGATGATGAATGGATCAAGTTGGGTGCTCGATTTTCTTTAAAATACTTTCAAAATTCCATTTAAGTTAAGCATCTTTCTCTCCCTCCTTCAGGTCTCTCTCGCTCCCTTTTTGGTCCCGAACCTTTGACCCCACCCATTTTGTATTTCCCGGTCGCCTGTTCCCAAGTGCAGGAGCACTCGTCTTCTCCCCCTATTCAACCCTTTCTCTTTATGAACTACGCCCTTCGCTCCCCATTTTATTCTCCGATCCCCTCATTACAAAATTCTGCTCCTCACAACTGCCGTCGGATATCCTCCCTTCTCACCTTCTCCTCGCCAGCCCACTCCATATTTATCATCACCCTTCCACTTGCTCTCGAAGAAATTATTTCCCTGTTCGATATTCAAGAGCCCTCGTTTCGACTAGAGGGAAGAGTTTCGGAATATAACGCTTCATTCAGGAGGCGTAAAGGGAGACAAATGGCAAAAGAGATGGAAAGCAAGTATGTGCATTAATCGCACCTAATCGTGATGCCTCCTGCACGGTTCTTTCGAATATTTTTTCGGAGAGAGGAGATATAAAAAAAAACATATATTCCATGCTCGGATTTATGTGACTGGGAAAAAGAGGTATACAAGAGAAGATTCCGCTGAAGGATTTGTTTAAAAATCCCCTCTAAAACAGTATTTCGCAATAAATCCCTAAAGAAACGCGCTTTAGAGACAAATAGGGAAGTAAATCGGTGTATTCCGAGGGAAGATGTGAATCCAGTTCGAATTTAGGTTTTTTTCGCTGAAGGTAATGTAATCGAGTGAATTATAAAGGGAAACACAAAATAATGACAAATTTGATCCCATGCACAAATTATGCCCCTAGAATATTACATTAAAATGAGATGCGATACATTAAAGGAAATATATCCTACCGACAGGGTTATTGAATCTGCACCTAGGATAAAGAAAATCAAAGAATGACCTTAGTGTGCACGACCGTTTCAGCTCCATTCTAAAGATGTTATTGTTTTACTATGTAACAAGTCTTTTAGCGTAAAGGTTTATTTTGTTTAATTTATAAAAAAATTAAAACATGGAAGAAAAAGTGTGGTTATTTTTAAATTTAAAAGGAAAACTCAACCAAAATTGCACTATGACATAGTACCGACATCTCCAAATAAATATTGAAATGAAATATTTGGTAAGACACAACTACCTTGCTCTTAAATTTAATTAGCTGACACTTTACCTCTTCAGTATTTACAAACTATAAAATTTGAAAAGAATATGGATCTATTTTGAATGCTAGAATTGATTATCATAAAAGATTACTTTTTTACTCATGATGAGAAAAATAATCCAAAAAATAGACCACATTTTATAATGCCAGCAATATTAAAACAGATGCATGCACGGATGTAGTGTGAGGGCAAATATATGCCAGCCATGGCGATAATTCCGTCAGATGAGACACTATTGATAGTTAGAATAGTATAAACTGGTCTGGTATATTACTGAGGTTTCACTTTACTAGTGGAAAGTTAACTAAGCTACAGGTTTTTTTTACATTGGTAGTCAAGAGTACTGTAGATTGGAAAAACGGCTCTTAACACGGGAATTGCTAAAGTAAAAAATCCTGCATGAATTAGGTTGCATGAATTTGGCCCACCTAAAAATTACCTAGACTCTATGTGGTCAATTAGAACCAACCTGAAATGTTAGAGTGGTGCAGGGAAAAGACCAACAGTGGATGAGTTAATTTATCGCGAGACTGTTGGCTGCCATTTGTGTATGTAACATATTTCGCAGGAGTGAAACACCGTTTAAAATTCTATTAATGCTTTCGTATCATAGTAAAGAGTTCACTTTTGTATATAAGGTGGTCATCATGTAAGTATGAGCAGGAAATGAATAACATTTGAGTAACTAAACACGAATGTCTATTAGATTATTCTAGTAAACTGGTATGGTATGCAATTTTGTAATCTAAGTGTTGTGTTTGTAGCAATTCAGTCGATGGTTCTTGACATAAAATGGACATCCATTTTGGAGTTGTATTACTCCCATGTTAAATTTCAATATTGTTTATATTATTAGCATTAGAGCCTGTGCAACTAATTTACGATCCTTTGTATGATTTTACATATATCTTATCATTAACTTCCGTCAATCAATCATGAAAACTGCCTTGAGAAGAAAAACTGATTATTTTGACCCTTCCTTTAAGATCTGCTCGTCGTGTCTCCAACGACACCATCCATGAATGTCAGCAGCGATTCACCCTTCATCATTTTTATGACATGAAGGAGCAAGTGTAGGTCCTCTTCTCTCTCTCTCTATCTCCACATATATATATATATATATATATATATATATATATATATATATATATATATATATATATATATATATATGGAGATAGAGAGAGAGAGAAGAGGACCTACCTATGTATAGAGAGAGGACCCCAATATATATATATATACTCATATATATTTATTTAACGTCTCATAAAACCGAACCAATCTCATAACAACGACCTACCTTGAAATTCAACAGTGGTGTAGATATTTATTCATTGCTTTACAGGTTACTTTTTTCATTATTTAAGACTTTCTTCGAATGCATACTACTTAAAAAGAATGAAGAATTAATGTAGAAGGTGTATAAGATTGCTTCATTCAAATTTCAAACTGTAACCATTCCCATTACTTTCCCAACAATAATATATTTTTTCTAAAATATGACAGCAAATCACCAAGTCACATGAGTCTCGTCTATAAGCTAAAAGATATTTTACATTCTTGTAGTTCAAACTTAACTACGCAATTGCAACAACATCTAAAATGCAATATCCAGTACGCGCATTTAATTTAAATGCATTAGAATTGTTTCTATTAAATTTAGAACTGATATTAAATATAAATTCAGTTTTCAGTAATAAACTCCATTTGCGTGCATCATCATTGATTATTTATATCTTATCAAACTTTTGCGAGGATTTTTAATAGGGTTGCATGTCTTTTTATCGCTTATCATCAAATGTGGAACTTCTTATTCATTTAAACCTACATTATAGCCCGCAAGCCGTTGCAATGGGGTTTGGAGAGAAGTCGCATAATTTTACACATACATGTGTCTAATAAAGGTATTTTTAAACCTAGTTATAATTCACTGGAATTAGAATTAAATATTTTTTTCGATTTTTGATCCTGAAATTGTGAATTTTTATTTAAATGGCCCGTAATGAAATTTATTGCACCTTTTTGGACATGGTAATGAAATCAAAGATTCAGTGGTAATGAATTACAATGCGTTAATATTTCTCCGTGAAAAATCCTCCGGAAAATGTGATTGACTGGCCTGTAATCATAACTAGCTTGTACTGCTCTATGTAATTATTAATGAAAAACTATAATAATTTTATAATTTCCTCCGCAATCGGAAATATTTGCGAAGTAATAATAAATTTTATTCTGATTATGAAGACTTAATCTTACAAATACCTTTCATGTAAAATAAGGTATAATTTATGTAGAACGTATTTATTTTTGATCCTGATGTTTGTCAACAATATACATTGTATAAGTTAACTAAGAGAGATCCTTGGCAAGAAAAAAGAGATGCCTGTATATTACTCAGAAATGTATAAAAACCAAAACTCATGAACTTTAACGAATGCCCTGAACCTTGTGCTCAATCTTTTAGTGACCAAAATTTATCCAATTTTCATCAACATTTCATCTACATAAAAATAAGAACTCAATTCACAGTTAAAAAAAGTTCCTCCATTTAACATATTACCAAACAGTACGTGTTTTCCTATCATACATTGATAGTTAAATGTTTTTATCAATTCAAATGGTTTTCAATGACAAACCATGCTTCGAAAATTTTTGTATGATTACCAATTGCTGACACCATGGAATTAAACATTTGTTTTATTTATTTTCATCGGTAGTTCTATCATAGTAGTCATTTCCTGTACTTTATATGCGAACAAATACTTTAATGTAAACACTATCCATCACTGTACCAACGCTTTCAACGTAGTGTATTACCATACTTTATAATTTAAAAAAAACTTTAGTTAATAAATTTTTAAACAATAATGTAATCATTTTTACGAAACTGTTCGTATAAATAGCCAAATTTAATTTGTTAAGCCAACTGTCATTCTGAGAGTGCGAGATAGTGCGACCAATTCTACCCAGTTTTTCCCTGCATACGCGTTATATCAATAGCCCAATGTTAATGGGAATACGAATATATTAGTTTTGGACCCAAAACCTTGCGACTGTTGCTAGGAAATAGTCAACGGAACGTCAGCAAGCAAGACTCTAGGGAAGGAAAACCTCTTTCCCATCTCTTGACAACGATGTGAATTCACACCCAAGAGTCTTCTCCTTTTATTGCACCTGACGAAAGATTACGTCCTGCATCTTTTATGAGTTGGGCACTCAAGAAGAAGAGATGGAGGGAGAGAAATAAAGGGAGGAATCGAACCCCGGGCCTTATAAGATCCAACATGAAATCCTCCAGCCGAACCACAGCAGCATTGTGGATGAGCATCTCCCCCGCACGAAAGCCATTTCCCTCGATCACATTCCCCCCTCCCCCCGAATCCCATCCCACCCGCTCTTTTTAGACGCACCTCCTTTTTATCACCGCCGTCCCCCCGTCTTTACCGCCTCTGCTTCCTTCACTCATCCACCCACTGTTTTATGGCGCACTCCCGCTCTCCCCATTCTTCTCTCCCCCACTACTTCCCAGGGCGAGCTGGTACACGCGGGAATCCCTTTTTCACTCACGCATGCTTCGCCTTCATCCACTCATTTTTTCTCCTCACCCAGAATTTTCTAGCACGTCATTACACCACGCGTATACCTTTAATATTATTCTTCCATCTAGAGCCATAGCCCACAACCCTCCTGTTAAATGTTTTAAAGTATAAGTCTCGATCAGGAAAATTGGTTATTCGCGTTTGGAAAACTGGTTATTCACTTAAAATTTACATTTTGATTTACAATTGACATGCTATCAACATATTTACGAAAACCAGAAATAAAACTAGCATTTTTTTCCTAATTGTTTGAAAATATCATGTGTTTCTTTGCTATTTTCACGCAGTGATTTGAAATCATAATTTAAATCGTGTCCTTTCAAAAGAGACCAGCATGATTGAACCTTTTTAAATAATGGCGTGAATAAAACATATTTAAATGTTATTCCGATTACGCTTCCGGCACGAGAATTGCATTAAGATAAAAAGGGGTCACGCTCATTATTTTCTGAATTTCCGAGATTATTGAATTAAGTAACCAAAAGTTTGTCATACTTGATTCATGCTGAATTTCATTGCGATTGTATTTACTGCTCTACTATCATCAATATTATTACTATTATATCCTCCAATATTTCTACACTGATGCATGAAAAGTAAATAAAATTACTACATAACATTCTTATTATTTTATATGACTAATTGATCATTTTGAGATCACTTCGGAGAAAATATACGGTTTTATATAATTTAAAACCGTTGAAAGCAGACGAAAGAATAACTATACCATATTTCCAGACCTTCTGATGCATTGGATATTCCCAATCCTATTTTCATGTATCCCAGCCTTACCACTGATTTTGCAAATGCTATTCGGACTCTCGGATTCTCATTCCCTGGAGAGTAATATTTCGGATTCGAAGGTTTTTTTTCCTCAAGAGGAAGAATATATTCCTCATCCAATCAGCGTCCACTGCTGACTGCTACGTCCAATGATCCGTTTTGAATCGTGCTTTGAATGCTCAAAGTGGTCGTTATGGACTCCTTGTCCTTCAATTCCCTTCCCCTTCTTTATCTTGATGGGCTTCCACAGGGACTAGCCCGTTTTTTTATTGCGGTTGCGTTTTATAGAAGACGGAACGCTGTAAAGTCCGTCGACTACTTGCATAGAGAGAGAGTGAACGCATGGCCTTTCATCGGGTAACTTGATTGCTTCTCCTTTAATGTCGCGGTCTGATTCATAACTTACCGTATCATAAAAATCGAATTGCAGCAGTCCTGTTTACCATCAGGTGAAACATAGCCAAGCAGACGAAAAAAATCATGGTGCAAGAAAATACATTTCTATCGTGAGTTACACATGATGATCCACCGTGATATGATGACCGTGGTAAGCTGTTAAAGCAAACTCGGCATCTATTTTAAAATCTCTCTGTTTAAAGAAACAGAATAATTTTTTCAACACTGCTGCTTCACTAATGGGATATTAATTAAGACCCCTATTACCAAAATCCCAATCATACGACTACTCAACTTCCTTTCGATAAAATAATTGGACCATTCACGTATTCTTCCCGATAAAACATCCACTCATACTCGTAATGATGTTATTTATTAGGCATATTTTTATCTAAAATATTAAGGTTTGATGGAGATAACATTTAAATTGGCGAAATTCACTTTATTAACTCCATCAAATAAATTTCGATATACCTTTCCTTAAAATTCTGTCTTTTTTGAACAAAAAAGTGAATTAAGTAAACAACAGTTGAATTTTTCATTTTCATTTCCAAATTTGGACAGCTTACATATCTTTACCGAGATATTTATTTTTTCCATCATTAAGCATCTAGCAATGTTGGACATAAGCTATTGCTTTCAGAGAGTTTAGTATATCCCATTATATATTTTTACATGCTATCCTTCAAAAATAATTTATTTTAAACCAGTCTATAAATAAAAAGATATAGAGAATGAATTATAAATCAAAATTACTGATATTCGGCTTCCATTTCAATCATATCATCATCTTCTACCATCTTTCCCGGGATATTTAAATGCTAATTTTCAATCCTTTAGTACTTTTTAACGTTTATATAATTACGTAAGTGAAAATATTGAGAAATATTTATAATTTTTATACAAATTTAACCCTCATAAACGTGTACTCAGTATATAGTTCAATTAACGAAACATACAACAGCACAAATAGAAAAGGCTCCATATACAGTTCTGCAAATATTCAGGGATACCAAGAATACGAAAATATATACAGAGGGTATCCAGAAATCTCTTTAGGTATTTTTGTGAAGCATCATAACTTTACTAGAAAAATCCACCTCTCTGACCGCTTAGGATATAGTATGAAAACTTAGGGTCGCAATCACTAAAAATCTGGACCAAACAATCAAAATATTTAGTAGCATATGTGAAAGTAATTGGGATCAGATGGCTAAAGTAATTTGATACCTCAACTAATATTGCGTCATAGTAGATAAAATATTGTAGATTGGCTTGAATTTGCGGGTTCTGCATGTGGTTTTATTCTTAATTATAACCTAACACTCCCCGCCACACAACCTTGCGGGGTACTATGCATCTATAGATATCCCAGAAATAATTATAACTTCTACTCCTGTTCTCCCGTTCTACTCATATAAGCATTCCGTGAGTCTGCCACTCTTCGTTTTTTCGTCATCTATTCAGCATTCTCCTTGAATATGAGTATGCTCTAAGTAAACTTCTTTATGGTTCAAATTTCCAGAAAAACAATTGATCCACCGTCAAAATTCAAATATTATTACTAATGGTTCCCGGAATCACTTACCCTGACTTTTCTTAGCTTACCTATAAACATTTTACAAATACATACACGATACAATTATCCTTTCTTGAAACTTGTAATTGTTTCCTTATCCTCATCTTTCTCCTAATTCTCACCAACTGTGGCATGCCAAGACCTCTGTTAATAAACATTCCTAACCTTCTGTTCTTAATACCCATTTCTGTGATAATTAATACGAGTTATTCTAAGAGAATGTGCACGTACGAGGTCGGTTCGAAAAGTATCACGATATTTTTTTTTCAAAAATTAATTATCTAATCATGAATATCTATTTTCCCTCTTCAAAGTAATCCCCATTAGATATTATATACTTGTGCCAACGTTTTTTACAATCTTTGAAGCACTTCAAAAAAGCATTTTTTGTGATATTGTTCTGCACCTCCTTCGATGCAGTCTTTTTCTCGTCCATTGTAGCGTAACGTCGTCCTTCCATGGGCCTATTCAGTCTAGGGAACAAGAAAAAGTCACTGCGGCTAGATCTGGGAAATACGGTGGTTACGTCATCATTAGCGTGTTGTTTTTGGCCAAATATTCGCGTACAAGTAATAATGTGTGAACAGTGACTATGGTATGGTGCAAAAGCCAATTTATCTTCTTCCACAAATCCAGGCGTTTGTGGCAGATTGCTTCGCGCAAATGGCGCACCACTTTCAGATAATTTTTCTTATTTACCGTTCTACCCTGTGGCAAGAACTTATGATGCACCAAGTCTCTGCAGTTGAAGAAAACTCTAAGCTAAACTTTCACTTTTGACCTAACTTTGCACACTTACCTCGTGCTGCAGTTTCCATTGAGATGATTGAGCTTTATTTTCCGCGTAATAACAATAATCCCATGATTCGTCACCAGTTATGATCCTCTAGATCAAATTTGGGTGGCCGCGGACAGAGTTCAACACCTAATTAGCAATGTTAATGCGTTGGTGTTTTTGGTCCAAATTGAGCAATTTTGGTACGAATTTTACGGCGACCCGTATCATGTCCAAATCATTGGTAAAAAACGAATGGCACGCGCCAATCGATTTCGTTTGGTCCTCAGCAACTTCTCTAACGGTGCTGAGACGATTGACTAATACTATTTTCTTCACTTCATCAACGTCATTGTCTGTTGTTGACGTGCTCGGGTGTCCGGCACGCCCTTGGCCGTTCACATATTCTCGGCCCTCTGAGAAACGTTTGTACCACCGATAAACGTTGCTTCTGTCCAAGATAGCTTCTCCATACGCCACAGTCAACATTTTGAATTCGTCCGCGCACATAATTCCGTATTGCACACAACATTTGATACAAATCCTTTGATCCATTTCTTGGACCTGGCAAAAATTTAAGACAAGCTGAAACACGTCCAAGCAAAACAGCTGTCAACAATTAACTGAACATTCGAAATGGTCAAACTTTTCGGCATTAGTGAGAGACATAAGTACAAATATAACACACAAAAATCGAAATGCAACAAGTAATCGAAGTTCTTTACCATAAAATGTTTCTATATATTCCTTCCACATCTCTTTGATTTTTTCTGATTCAACTATAACCTTACCCCGCTTACCTTTAACTGTTAGTACAGATTTCCCCTTCTTACTGCCCGATAGTAACTTCACCTTGCTGTATAGCGCATCAATTTTACCCTTCCTCTGCAAAAATTCCATATCCTAGAATTGCTTTTCTTCTTTTACTTTGTTTGTGGCCCTTCACAATTTCTTGTTTAACTCCATGTACTTCATTTTGCCTAACTCTGTGTTTACATTCTTCAATTTTCTTCCCTCATCTATTTTTGTAATCATTTCATCCGTGATCCATGGTTTCCATGTCCTTTTCCGTTAACGGTTCCAAATGTGTCTTCTGAGGCTTTCGATATCACTTTCTTGATACAGTCCCAGTTTTCTTCGAGAGTACCAGGCTCTTTACCGTCATCCATCATTTTCTCTACAGCCTGCTGATACTCCTTCCTCGTTAATCCATTTAATGCTTCTACGTTCCATTTCCTAACCCGCTGCCCTTGCCCTATCTTCTTGAAACGGACGTTGCATTTCATAACAACTAAATTGTGGTCAGAGTCCGCATCCGCTCCTGGGAAACTGTGCGAATTTATCACATTGTTCCTAAACCTGTGCCTAACCATAATATAATCTCACTGATACCTTTCTGAGTCACCTGGCATTTTCCATTTATACCTACGCCTTTTGTGGTGTCTAAACCATGTGTTGGTGATGACTAACCCCTGTCTCCCTCAAAATTCAATTGCTTTCTCCCCGCCATCATTCCTTCTGCCTAAACCGTATTCCCCAACCTCATCACCATCTCTTCCTTCTCCTACTCTCGTATTCCAATCCCCCATTACAATCAAATACTTCCCTGCAGGAACACTTGCGATTATATCCTCTAACTCATCGTACATCCTATCGACTTATTCCTCCTTGTGAATTTCGTGAGTTGCTCGGTGGCGTAAATACCTGAACAATGACCAAGTTCGTCGGTTCCGCTTTAATCTCTACAAGTAATATTTTATTTCATATTACGGCAACCCCTCGTTGGCTCTCGTCCCTACCGCTGTATATTTTTCTATTATTATCACTCCAGTAATCCCCGCTATCCTTTCATCTTACATCGCATAGACCTAAGATATTACCTCTTTCTATCTCTTGCTTAAAATTTTCTAACTGCCCTGTCCTCAACATTGTCCTGAGGATTACATGTTCCTATTCTAACTACTTTCGTCTTCTTCGGCGTCTTCTGTTCTGCTGCTGTTATTTTTCCCTTGCAAGGGTTTCGAGGGATGACGAACGCGGAAGTTTGTTAAATAAATCACTTTTAAAAAAGAATTGCATTACTTTCGGAACGAGTAAAAATCTATATGTATAAATAGTCGTTCTACAATACTGGGTCTCGAATTTTCGAAGGTGCAACCACCTCTCTTCAGAGAAGTTAGGAAAATAAAAATCTATAAAAAATATATATATATATATATATATAACTATATATATATTATGTATATATATATATATATATATATATATATATATATATATATATATATATATATATATTGGGGGATTGGAATGCGACGGTAGGCGAAGGAAGAGAGGGTGGTGAGGTGGGGGACTATGGGTTAGGCACGAGGAATGAACGCAGGGAGAAAGCGATTGAATTCTGCAAGAGACAGGGGTTAGTCATCACCAACACATGGTTTAGACATTACAAAAGGCGTAGGTATACATGGAAATGCCAGGTGACTCAGAAAGGTATCAGTTAGATTATATTATGGTTAGGCACAGGTTTAGGAACAATGTGATAAATTCGCAGTTTCCCAGGAGCGGATGCGGACTCTGACCACAATTTTGTTGTTATGAAATGCAACGTCCGTTTCAAGAAGATAAGGCAAGGGCAGCGGGTTAGGAAATGGAACGTAAAAGCATTAACTGGATTAACGAGGAAGGAGTATCAGCAGGCTGCAGAGAAAATAATGGATGACGGTAAAGAACTGAGTACTATCGAAGAAAAATGGAAATGTATCAAGAAAGGGATATTGGAAGCCGCTAAAGACACTATAGGAACCGTTAAAGGGAAAAGGATAAGGAAACCATGGGTAACGGATGAGATGATTGTAAAGAGGGATGAGAGGAGAAGATGGAAAAATGTAAATACAGAGTTGGGCAAAATGAAGTACAAAGAGTTAAACAGTAAATTGAGAAGGGCCACAAATAAAGCAAAAGAAGAATGGTGGAAAACACAATGCGAGGATATGGAAAGTTTACAGAGGAAGGGTGAAATTGGTGCTCTATACAGCAAGGTTAAGTTATTTTCGGGAAGTAAGAAGGCAAGATCTGTGCTAACAGTTAAAGATAAGTGGGGTAAGATAATAGTTGAACCAGGAAAAATCCAAGAGAGATGGAAGGAGTATATAGAATCACTGTATGGTAAAGAGCTTAGGCCGACAAGGTTAGACATAGAAAAGAAACATGACGCAGAAGAAGATAGCTTAGGTCGAGGCATACTCGATGATGAAATAGAAAGGGCATTAAAGAAGATAAAAACAAATAAGGCCGTTGGGGTGGACAACATACCTGTAGAACTGTTGACATGTTTAGGAAAATGCAGGAAGAAGGCCCTATATGGACTGATTCGTAGTATCTATGAAGAAGGAATCTGGCCGGAAGATTTGTGAGATCGGTGTTAGTTCCTATTCCAAAAAAGGCAAAGGCTATATCATGTGAAGATTACGGAACAATAAGTTTGATATCCCAAGAAGCTAATTTATTCTCAGGATCATAAACAAAAGGATAGAGAGTAAGGCAAATGATTACTTAGGGGATGATCAGTTTGGGTTTAGGAACGGAAGAGGTACGCGTGATGCCATTGCAGTAATGAGATCACTAGTCGAGAGGAATATAGAATACAATCAGGACGTTTTTGCCTGTTTTGTAGATTTCGAAAAAGCGTTTGATAGAGTGAATTGGGAAAAATTAATGCGTGTATTGCAGAAAATAGGAATGGATTGGAGGGACAGGAGACTGATCCGCAACCTGTACATGTCTCAGACTGCTCAGGTGCGAGTGGGGAACGGAGAGTCCGGATGGGCAGTGTTAGGAAGAGGTGTAAGGCAGGGTTGCCCATTGTCACCGGTACTGTTCAACGTATATGTAGAGGAAATGATTAAAGAGGCATGGGAAGAACTGGAGGTAGGAATGAAAGTCGGAGGGGAATTCGTAAAGTCGGTTAGGTTTGCTGATGACCAAGCATTAGTTGCTCAGTCAGCCAAGGGGTTGCAAGCATTGCTGAGCGAATTGGAGGTTCAGTGCGATAAATATGGGATGAGAATCAATATTAATAAAACAAAGGTTATGCGATTTTCCAGAAAGAAAAAGGCTAAGCTAAATATTAAAATAGGCGGGGAAAAAATAGAGCAGGTAGAACAGTTTACATATCTCGGAAGTGTTTTGGACCAATACGGTCAAAGTGGTAGGGACGTAAGGAGAAGAGTTGCGCTAGGCAAGGAGGCTTTCTCAAGGAGGAGGGAGTTGATGACGGGGACGTTGAGTAGAGATGTTAAGACAAAACTCCTAATAACTCTGATATGGAGCGTAGCTATGTACGGCGCGGAAATGTGGTCGCTGAAGCAGGAGGTAGACGGAGATTAGAGGATTTTTAAATGTTGTTGTGGTGAAGAATGGAGGTGAAATGGACCGAAAGGAAAACAAATGAGGAAGTACTGGAGATGGTGGGTGGAGAGAGGGGTTTGTTGAGAGAAATCTTATGGAGGCAGGAAAATTGATGAAAAGCATATTGAGCCGTAGTGGAATGTTGAAGAAGGTGTTGGGCAAGCGAGGAAAGGGCAGGAACAGTATAGGGATATTGGATAGAATAAAGGAAGGAAAGAAGTACATAGAGATGAAGAGGGACCTGATGTAGATTAGGTTGCTCGATTGGGTTTTGTTTGGAATTACAAATGTTTATTTCATAGTTGTGTCCATCCAAAAAGCTACCTTAACCGGTAGATTACCTAATAATAATGCATGGAATACGTATAATTGCATCTCACAAGTTAATTAAAGTAGATTACTGTTTACATTTGAACACCTTATTTTTCGCTGTATGGTATCCCTTGATAGTTACTGTTACAGATCTGGAGGGAAACGTATCTTGTTTAAAATTCGTAATCATTTTTTAATAATTGTAAACGATTAGTAATTAAATCTTCCTGAGGATATTTAAAAAGATTTTGATTTAATTTCAAAAAGCTTTTAAAATGATATTGTTTTGAGAGCGCACGATATCTCTTTTCTAATTAAGAGATCACTGAATTAATATTTTTGTTAATATTGGCTTCTATACGAAATGGGCTGTGAAAATGGAAAAGCTTTCGTTGAATGCAACGCTTTAATACTGATACTGACTCAGTTTTCCACTAATGAACATTCAGAAAGGAACGTATTAATGCAATTTACATCAAAGGCTATTATATCGCTAGTCACATATGAATAAGCTTTAAGAGACTGACTATGCAAAATATATGCATACAGATATTTTTTATCTGTGACTAGTCCATTTAACGCTTTTTATGAGGACCTTTTTTGGAGCAGAACAACTTTAACGAAATTCTGTATGAATGATTAAACTACGGAAGTTACGGTGTACTACTACATACTTGATTGCTTATGTCAATAAAAAGAAAGCTTGAGATAACTATATGGATATTGTAATTTCATATCCCATTTTTATGAATACTAATTTTCATACTATAATTATTTCTAACTAAACATTATAACAAAAAGGCGTTCATAAATTTAAATTTACGGAATAATATATCTTTTTTAAAATACCTAACACTTTTAAAGCCAAATATTGAATGAAAAATAATATTGGAGAATCATTTGGGCTCGTAAGAGGTTTTATGCCACGCTGAACTAAGGAAAGGGTACGTTGAAGGTGCAGCTCCCGTAAAATCTTCCACCAAACTCAAATTGGACTGCAGTAAACATGGTTTCAAGTCATACCTCATTATCCCACTACATCAGCTAATACCCTTCTACTCAATATTTCGTGAATAAATGAACGATTAAAATACCACCATGAAATAATTTTCCCAACAGTTGAAAGCAATTAAGTAAAATTTAAAGGAAATATTTGCGTAAGATTTTAATACAAGAATAAATTAATTGGTTTTATCTTTTACTTTATTTTACAAGGAGTTGCTACATAACCTATAGGGTGCAATTGAAAAAATAAAATTTTTGAATTTGTAACTTTATAATTGATGGAACTTTAACCACAAATCCTTAAATAAATATTACTTTTAAATTTCAAAATACATATTAACCTCCGACCGAGTCATTTAAATCGATGATACTACCCGTGATCGGAAGTATTTCGTCATAAAATATTTTATTCGTGTGAAATCGAATAAATTCTAGGACAGCATTAATTCATATTGAATTGGTAGGTAATTCCTATTTGTGTTTTCCTCTAGCGTCTTCCGAACATCCTTTTAGGACTCCGAGGACTCAAACATAGACATTTTCCTGGAAGGGTATACGTGCTCTCTAACGTTCCCTAAAGCATACGATACGGAGAGTTAAATCGTCTCCTTTTCCCATAAATAGCAACTATCCCATATATTCGTCTCAGTCAACGACCACTTAAGCACAGCATCCACTTCGCTATCGTCCTCTCCTCTTCCAGTTCAGTTCCCCACATCTCAGGCGCGTTTCTTCTCAACCTTCTCCCTATCGCTTTGCACCCGCAGCCGCAACCTTAAACGTCCACTTACCTGCTGAAACCGCGCTGACCCTTTCTATTCCCTTTCGACACACCTAACAACCACCCAAACAGCTAAATACACACATTTACCATTCAATTCGCTCAACCCTGCTAACACTCTTCTTCTTCAAGTTCCTTTAGCACACTTACACAGTGTGTAGGCTTACACTTTCTTCCTTTCAGTCTTTCGACAAAATGTACATCTCCAACCATTTATTTACATTCAATCGAGCGTTATTTAACTCCGATTAAGTTCTATTGCCATCTTCCCATAATTTCACTTTTATATACCGAAGTTCTTTAATTCGCATTTGTCACATCATATTGTCTTCAATGTGTCTTATTTTCATTGACCATCGAAATGGTATATATTATTTATCTAGTGTAGTTGAGTAAGGCAATTAATGGTTATGCAGCACCAAAGAGAAACTTGAGAAACCTACAGGAATGATATCATGTACGTAAAACGGGAAAACTAAACATGGCGGATTTAAATATGAAGGACAATATACCATCATATATAATTTAGTAAACCCGTTTATATTTGCTGTGTCCCATCTTGCACATTCCTAGGTTGCGGATATGGGGACACTTAACTGGTACTGGGGAAATAAAGTATCCATGGTGAACCAAAATAACAATATAAATAGCGACTGTCAACGTAATAGTCAGCCAAGAAAATCCTCAGTTTCACATATAAGTGGTGGCCTGAAACGCAGCTCTAAGATAAATGATTGGGTGTTAAAAAAATAAAAGGACCTTAGTAACCACTTCCCAAGCGTAGGTTTAACCTGAGGCTTCATGTAAAACGCTATATGGAAAACTATTTCATGGGATAACCAATCCTCTTTCTTTGGAAATAATATTGCCGGGTTCTGGAGTGCCCACAACGTCATGTAAAGGAAAATTGGAGCTTCCCAGGACACCCACATAACATCAAAGAAGATCATCCACTGGGCCCAATAAACTTCGCATACTTCATTAAATTGGAAAACACCTAAATGGCACATAATCGCAAAATTATTATCGTTGCACTACAAGGGGAAGATACTTCGATGTGGTACACCGAGGTATTATCCCTTGTCCTAACTCTTTAGGCACCCTTCATCTCCCTCATCTCTTACTAATCCTGCCTGGTGCTTCACTTTGTCACACACCTTTTTGGCGGATCGCGCGTTATTTATGTAGATGTAGATGATAGTGCAATATAATCAGGAGTTTATAAAATTTGTAAGGGCAAATCGTCAGCCAGGAAATTTAAAAATACCTCAATAAAAGGTGAAACGTTTATGGTGTAATAAAATCTCTAATAGACCCTGTTATAAACTTCCCATCATCAACAGAACGGATCTTATTCCTCCCCTTTAAATGAAAACATAACAAAAGAAACCCAGAAAAGTTCGACATTTCTAAGTATTTTAGGAAAATGAAACAATAAAATACCTCCACGTCATGTTAAAATTTAAGTAGGTAAAAAACATCCAAAAATATAATACGAAAGGACTACTCGACACATTTTTTATTTTAGGTAATCTACCAGTTAAGGTAGGTTTTTGGATGGACCCAACTATCAAATAAACATTTTGTGACTCCCCACCTAGCAAACTAATCTATATCAGGTCCCTCTTCATCTCGGTGTACTTCTTTCCTCCCTTCATCCCGTCCAACATGCCTATCCTGTTCCTACCCTTACCTCGCTTGCCCAACATTCTTCCCTCTATTACCCTCTTCAACATTCCACTACCGCTCAATACGCCCTTCATCCATTTTTCCTGCCTCCATAGGATTTCTTTCAACAAACCCCTCTCCTCCCCCACCATTTCTAGTACTTCCTCATTTGTTTTCCTTTCGGTCCATTTCACCTTTTCCATTCTTCTCCACACCCACATTTCAAAAGCCTCCAATCTACGTCTATCCTCCTGCTTCAGCGACCACGTTTCCGCGCCGTACATACTCGACACATATAAGAACAAAAAACAACGAGATAAGAAATTGATTTCTGAGCTATTCAATCTAAGATTAATACCGACATTTCTTATAAAACTCAGAAAAATAAAAATGGAATTGACCAAATAAAAAACAAGGCAATTGACAAATAGATTATTTAGCAAAAACTAGGGAAAGTTAAAAATAAATTGTGGATGTTATAGTGAGGAGGAGACCCAACACAGACTCAGACTAATGCGTAACCGAATTAAGACAAAATTTCTATTGATCAAATCGAATTAGAGATTCAGAAGAGATACGGAAATTGACGAAAAACTACTAACAACAAATTAAAAAGAATTCTCCTAGTAAAATCTACTAACAGCATGGAAAATAATGACCATGAGTATGGGAAATTTTCCCATAAGAATGGGAAAAATTAACTAAAGAAATAAATAGACAGATTTTAAAAAGAATAACACCAGGGGTTTTTACCAGACCTTCAACCATAAGAAACATGCGGAAATCAGCCAAAAAGTTTGTATTTAAAGATGAAAATTGAAACCTGATAATGAACAACAAAGAAAACTGAAAATTGCAAGGAAAAACTATATTGAAGAACTACTTAACCGTGAAAAACATACAGAACGGTTAGAGTTCCCAGGGCCTCAACATGTAGGCACAGTAACAGAAACAGCAACTCAAGAAGAAATAACAATTATCATAAATACCCTAAAGAAGATAAGTCACCATGTAAAGATGTAATAGTACCGGAAATTATGTGTAAATTAGGAAAAAAAGGCCGACAAGGTTAGACATAGAAAAGGAACATGACGTAGAAGAAGACAGCTTAGGTCCAGGCATACTCGACGATGAAATAGAAAGGGCATTAAAGGAGATGAAAGCAAATAAGGCTGTGGAGGTGGACAATATTCCTGTAGAAATGTTGAAATGGTTAGGGAAAGGTGGGAAGAAGGCCATATATGGACTGATTCGTAGTATCTATGAGGAAGGAATCTGGCCGGAAGATTTTGTGAGATCGGTGTTAGTTCCTATTCCAAAAAAGGCAAAGGCTTCGTCATGTGAGGATTACAGAACAATAAGTTTGATATCCCACGCAGCTAAAGTTATTCTCAGGATCATCAACAAAAGAATAGAGCGTAAGGCAAATGATTACTTAGGGGATGATCAGTTTGGGTTCAGGAAAGGAAGAGGTACGCGTGATGCCATTGCAGTAATGAGATCACTAGTCGAGAGGAATATAGAATACAATCAGGACGTTTTTGCCTGTTTTGTAGATTTCGAAAAAGCGTTTGATAGAGTGAATTGGGAAAAATTAATGCGTGTATTGCAGAAAATAGGAATGGATTGGAGGGACAGGAGACTGATCCGCAACCTGTACATGTCTCAGACTGCTCAGGTGCGAGTGGGGAACGGAGAGTCCGGATGGGCAGTGTTAGGAAGAGGTGTAAGGCAGGGTTGCCCATTGTCACCGGTACTGTTCAACGTATATGTAGAGGAAATGATTAAAGAGGCATGGGAAGAACTGGAGGTAGGAATGAAAGTCGGAGGGGAATTCGTGAAATCGGTTAGGTTTGCCGATGACCAAGCATTAGTTGCTCAGTCAGCCAAGGGGTTGCAAGCATTGTTGAGTGAATTGGAGGATCAGTGCGATAAATATGGGATGAGAATCAATATTAGTAAAACAAAGGTTATGCGATTTTCCAGAAAGAAAAAGGCTAAGCTAAATATTGAAATAGGCGGGGAAAAAATAGAGCAGGTAGAACAGTTTACATATCTCAGAAGTGTTTTGGATCAACACGGTCAAAGTGGTAGGGACGTAAGGAGAAGAATTGCGCTAGGCAAGGAGGCTTTCTCAAGGAGGAGGAAGTTGATGACGGGGACGTTGAGTAGGGATGTTAAGACAAGACTCGTAAAAACTCTGATATGGAGCGTAGCTATGTACGGCGCGGAAACGTGGTCGCTCAAGCAGGAGGATAGACGTAGATTGGAGGCTTTTGAAATGTGGGTGTGGAGAAGAATGGAGAAGGTGAAATGGACCGAAAGGAAAACAAATGAGGAAGTACTGGAAATGGTGGGGGAGGAGAGGGGTTTGTTGAGAGAAATCCTATGGAGGCAGGAAAAATGGATGAAAGGCGTATTGAGCGGTAGTGGAATGTTGAAGAGGGTAATAGAGGGGAGAATGTTGGGCAAGCGAGGTAAGGGTAGGAACAGGATAGGGATGTTGGACGGGATGAAGGGAGGAAAGAAGTACACCGAGATGAAGAGGGACCTGATATAGATTAGTTTGCTAGGTGGGGAGTCACAAAATGTTTACTTGATAGTTGTGTCCATCCAAAAACCTACCTTAACCGGTAGATTACCTAATAATAGTAATAGGAAAAAAACTGGCAAGGAAGAAAGCACATGGAACGATCAAAACATTTTGCTAACAGGAACTACTATATGTCAGACGATTGGATATTTGGGAGGTACCAAAATGGACTTGGAAAGGAATGTAAGTGTGGAAGTAATCAGTATCAGGAGGGAATGCAGAAAACTGGTAGATGGTACTCAAAAAATTCAATTAAAAACAAAAAAGCCGTGGAGAACAAAGACGAACCGTGAGGGAAAAAATGAAGTTCGGGGAAGAAAGAAAGAAGAAAAAGCCACAAGTCTGAAGTTCTTTACGGTCCATATATTTGGCCGATATTCAATTATTATAAAATAATTCAGGAATATATTAGTACCTATGTGGGTCAAATATGTCCTTTAAATAATTAGAAATTTCACCATTACTATATCCAACCTAATAGGCTGGAAAATGATGGAAGGGAGCAGTTTTATATTACTCGGCACAAGGTGGTCCAAGATGGGCCAGACAGATGATGTTGTCATAAAATATTTACTTATTTCCCTTAGCTACATTTTTTATATGATTTTAGAGATTACAAGTATAAATGTGTAATAGTTGTAAAAAAAAGTGGAGCATCAATATTTCTTGAAGAGACCTTCTTATAGCTTATTTTGGTTTTCTGTAGCCCCTATTTTTTTATTTTCTCTCCTATAATTCCTAATCGCTTCACCCTATGCAGACAAAATATGCTGTTATTAAAAAATGTGACCCCTAACTGTTTTAAAGATTGATACCTTTTCACATTCATACAATACTATTATTACTATACTATTTTCTCATTGCTTAAATATATTTTTAATATCATCAACATGAAATCATATATTTAAGATGAACAGCAGAACTGCTACAAAGAGCTATGGTCATCTTGTGTTTGTAATACGTATTTGTATTTTTAGAGATAACCTAGAGGGTCTAATTCCCACATACACCCTCGGTTTTTACTTTCTAACTGACTAGCTACCTCGATTGTGATTGTTTGAGATGCCTGAGTCTGTTTCTAGATGCATTGATCCAAACGAATTTCTTCCTAATCGACTACTTTAAAATTATTTCTCACCTTCATTGTGCCGAAATTACCTCTAAGCAATTTTACAAATTTAGTGATATTTACTTTAATAAAAATGCAATAATTACCACATTATCAGCATCGGCATAGTTACTCCGCGATCCACCAAATAGGTGTGCGGCAGGCGGTAGAATGTGGGAGAGGAAGGGAAATGTATTCATTAAAAACTATCAAATAGCATGCAAAAATGTATACATGTTGGAAGAAGACTCAATTTAAAACAAGGGTTAATTTCTCTGAAACTAATTACTTGTTATGCGGAAAATGGGAATAAAAATGAAGCAAAACCAATACGATAAACCTTCACTGAAACAAGAAATATCACGTATAACTTAAAAATAAGACGGATAGACTTGACCATCACATGAACATGCAAATCTGGTCTCAACTCCTCAGGCATTGGAGGCGTTATCCCCCACAAAGAGAGTCGAGGAATGAAAGGAGAAGCTCGAAAAAAACAAAGAAAGGCAAGCAATACTGTAAATAGCAGTTCCATGCATTACATTAGTTATTGTATTAATTGTTGGTTAATTTTAAATGCAGTAACGTCTCGTGATATTTCTGCCCTGATTGATATTTATTTGAAGGAGGTAGGCTTATAGGAAAGAATGATTGAGTGCAAAACAAACGTAGGGAGTAACGTATGGCCCAATGTTGACGTAACGTAATCATGACGGATTACAATTTACGCAAAAAGAGAACTGATACCAAAATTAAAAAAAAAACTTAACTTTTCTAAACAACAAATAAAAGCATTCCTCTCTTTGTAGCATTCTATATCTTTGCTATATTTTCATTTGAAAAGTAAAAACTTAGAATAACTCCAAAATAATAAAATCCTTGCAATATTGGTGTAGCCCTTTTCAAATTTAACTTTCTCTATTTCCATATTAGATTATGCAAATGTACCTTTAACGAGAATAGTCAGACTACCAATGACTCTGTATGAAGGTTTGGGCCTTTTTTAACCAAACCCCTCTCTCAACTAAATAATTCCTATGAGAGATGACAGAAAGTAAGAGGTCCCTCTCTATTTCGGTTAAACGAAATTAACCCTTTCTTTTAGCTATTAAATATTTTTGGAGTTAATCCCGGCTATTCTGGGTGTACATAAGAGTACCCTCTTTGAACTTTCGTGGCAAAATTCCTTTTTCCTATTCATTTCACATCCCTTTTCGATTCCTCCGCGATCATCCCGCTCATGTCTTCTAGATCGACGCGCCGTCATTCCAGTGTGGTCTCTTGGGCCCGATCCACCCAATCCCGCCACGTCGTCAGTCCTCTCTTGAAGGCCTGATAATAGAATAAACACCGAGCATAACCGAGACGGGATCGTGCGGTAGGGAGTGGTGGAGGGTACGGGATGTTAGTCTGCGAGTGGTACAGACGAAAAAATAACTGCACATCGGAGATGAAACGTCGGGAAGAAAGTATATATCTTGAGAGAGGTGGTGTCTTGATGAGTAAGGGGAGAGGAGGGTTTTTGTTTGGGTGGAGTAAGGTGGGAGTGTAGGAAAAGTTGGAGGGACACACGAGGAGTTAGTTGTCGAGAGTTGGGTAAGAGGTGCAGATGGGAAGACACCTGTCAGGATCTCTTCGGCTGTGTGCGGAGTAAATAGAGGAGTAGTGGATGTGAGTCCAGGGATATGGTAGGAGGGTGTGTGTTTACTGGCTCCGGAAGGGGAGGGATGAGGGAGTTAGAGTTACCATACGAGAGAGGAGAGTGGATTTACCGGAAGCACGCGAGGGTACACGTGATGCCGCGCCATCTGCTAGGGACACGAAGATGGAACTGCGGCTGCGGAGATTTCAAAGATATGGGAAGATGGATATCCAGCCTTCGCACACACTCTGGTCACGCGCGACTTGCCTCTTCACCACTGCCTTCATTCTTTTACTTCCAATTATTAAATGTCATATACTTTCATTCACAAATGAGCAGTTTTAGAAATTACTTTTACGTGAACAAACTGCACGACCGTTTTATCCTAATCCTGAATGAAGAAGACAGATTCATGGTGGTTACATATAGTAATCATTCAGTCTATACGATAACTTTTATGTAAAATTGGCGAGAATAATAATATTCGTCTTCATTACTGAAAAACCTACCTACACACTCAAACACCTACCTAAAGATGCACAGTTTTTATATAGATATTTTTTAATGTTTACGATTATCGATTCTTATTCATAATCCTGTAAGAGAACTGTTTCATTTCGTCAAAAAAGCAACAATAAACGATATTTGGGGGTCTTTTAGTTTTTTGTCCTGTATGAAACTTGTGTAAACCATTGAAATGATTTCACGAATACTCATTACTTTAACTGACTTAGATAATAATGTACATATTAGGAAATATTGGTTAAAAATATTGCAAAAGAATATAGATGTGCAGTTTAAAATATTTTGCAACAAAAATTTTGGCTAAAGTGTTGCATTTCTGGCAATTTTTTCATCCCTTAACTCTCACAAGATATATTCCTGGTAGAGTCAATACTAGATTAATAATGTAAAATCCAACCATCACATTTCAAAAAGTAATACTCTTAATAATTTAATCAAATTTACTATTTTATTTGAAAATGTGTGGATACATTAAATATTTTTCAAAACAGGTATTTAAGTTAACATATATCACTTATACCTATTCGTTAAACTATATTCAACTTAGTTTTCGAAAAGAACGTCGTATTCATTGACAACTTGAAGGAAGTGAATAAAATGAAAGGTAACCCCAGTATCATAGGTAAATTTCAGGTTTTAAATATACCAAAAAATATATTTCATCATTCATGGCTTTATAGAATTTTGGACCGGTGGTCCATTTACGACTTTTCGGAGGTGCGAAAGAGCATATACTCGTATGGGAAAGCGCAAAAGAGCATTTGTTTGTTGTTCGGTTAATAAGAGAGCATTTGATATAATCCGATTTATGAGGATTAAAAAAAGTTAATACCTCACCATGCAACGTGAAACCTATAAATTTCATTTCATGTCATATTATAAATTTTTAATATATATTTTTTCTCAGATATTGTATTCACAACAACGATTCGACCACCTTAAAATAAACATTGTCAGGAAACGAAAACATTAAAAAATGGGGTATTTCATGGGATTAAAAAAAACTCCCGTTCCGCCAAAATAATATCATATGATCTTTTGCGGTGACATTCGTGTTTAAATTTTTCTTGTATTTCTCCTCAATGCTAACCTTCCTCATTAAAAGCAAAATATACAATGATTATCTTAACTATATTTAACTAAAATTCACCTTATATTTTCAATTAACAGAAAAATAAAATCAGTAGCGAGCTTCACTTTGTCTAAATTATCCATATTGGAAAAGGGACATAAAGAATACATTTAATTTCCGATACGCATTTTTCTGAGTGATGGGGGAATAGGTGGGGATAAAACCAAAGGGTAAGTATAATTTTTTCCATCTCCACTCATTTCCATTTTGGACAAATAGCGTAAATTTTGCTGTTTGAATATGGTTCAAGGTTTCAAAACTCTGAACATTAAATATTATTGAAAATTACAAGTGTTATTTCAGTTCCGTTAAAATACGTGATATCGACATCTTATTAATACCACCAGCTTTCAGGCGATTGGGCATCTCATAAAGCGGTTGACATTTTTGAATGGCCAATAGTAAACCTAAGTAAAAAATAGAACCGAAGAAATTGTTCCAAGAAAATACGCATCGGTAGCTTAATTGGCTTAAGCACTCGAATCGAGCAAGGCAAATGATTTCTACACTAAAATCTTTGCATTCTAAGTAATTATACTACGCACCAATATGAGGTGATTTTTAGAAAATGTGGTGTTAGATATAAATGTAAATATATGGCTCAGTCTTTAATAACTAAGATGTGACATACCCACTTCCGAAGAAATTGCATATGTACAAGAGTCAATAAAGTTTTGATCTTGTATTTGAAGCATTACTAAATGTTCGTCGATGCTCATTTTCTGTAAATTTAAAAACAAATGGTGCGCAAATGAATGGCAAATTTAAGATTAACTCACTGTTTATTATTAGTATTAGTGTAACTCACTGATTAGGATTAGTGTAACTCACTGATTAAAATTAAAAAATGTATTTTGCTAATTCAGAAATAATTAGCACGATTGTTTCGATGTTAATCCTACGAAAGTTTAAGAAGCATGAACTTTGGAGATTTTTTAATGTATGACTTTATGAAAATACTACGAAAAATGGATAATTCGTTTTATTTGCTAACATTTATCCTCTTTTAATTGAAATTCAAATTTTTGAGTTTAAACACATGCATCATGTTTAACAAAAATTTTCTTCCCTATTGTTCATGCATCAATGATGAAAAGAGCTGAAGAAGCTGAGCTCTTGTAGAACATGGGCACAAAATTTTAGCTTGACCTTTGAAATAAAAATCTTATTAGATAAAAAAAATCGTCCTTTGACCAAAGGAATCATTAAAAAAATTCAACAATAAATAAAGACTACTATTTGGATACGAGAAAAAGTCAGGTAGCAATGCCACTCATTGGGTGTGACAAAGAAGGTGCAATAGTTTTTGACGAATTTGGTCTTATCTGCACAACGCTGAAACATAAAAGCCGTTCTCATCCACCAATCGTCAGAGCTAAGCGAATTCAGCGTTTTTTTCGTTACACCTACTCTTCATCCGCCTCTCGGAAAAATACTTTTTCCCTGGTACAAAAAACCCCAATTTATCCGACCTTCCATATTTCCTACCGCCAGAGCGAGCGACCAAAAAGAGGGCGAGGGGGAGGGGAGGAGGGAGGAAGGAAAAAGGAAAGGGATGGAGGAGAGAAGCGGGATATCCGAAAAGGTGGGGATATTTTTTTTATTCTCTGATCCCACTCCAACTCCAGGGATCCCTCCCCCACCTAACACTCCTCTCCCTCCTCCACCATCCACGCTCGACCTGGCTCAAGGGAAACGTTTACTTTTGTTATACATTTTTTTTCTTCCAACTCTCCCACCTCGAACCCTCAGGCCCCCGGTACCCTCGTTCATTCCCCACTCAGGGCAACAACTCAACCCGCCTCCAATCTCTCCCCTCCCCAGCGCCACCCAACCTTTGCGCCTTCGTTTCCACAAGGACCCCCTCCTCCTTCCCCACCACCCTCCATCCACACACCCCCCGCACGCCCACCCCATTCCCTGCGATGCTTAACCTCTCCCATTCTCCCCTTCCCTCACGTCCCTCACCTTTCTACCATTCACTCTCTTCTCTTTTCCTCCTTTTTCTACTCCTCCTCCTCTTCCTTTCTCTTTACTCCATCTCCCCCACCGTCTCCCGCCCTTTTCGGACTCCCCAGGGCTCACACAAACTCACAAGCATTCCATTTTTGTGATTGAAGGTGACGGGGGGAACGATGGGAAATGCACTTGGCAAGCTTCGCCAACACGCCGCCGCCTTCCCACGATGCGACGGGTTTAGGGAATGAATTTGGAGTGCGCAGGGAGGGTACGGGGAAAGAGACGGGGACGGCAGCGAGGAAATTCGGGTTGTTCGGAGTGTTGGAGACGGGCGAGGACTGAAGAGGGGGAAAGAACGGACGGAAGGACGGACTTAGCGCAGTGGAAAGTGTGGACGCTGGAAAGAGATGAAACCGAGGGAACAGTCGGATAGTTGAGAGATAAAGGGTAGGGAGAGAGAGAAACAAGAGCATCGGCAGTGAAATACCGGTCTTCCATGATCCGTCGAATGAAAATATTGTTTAAAATCTGCTCCGAGGGAAAATTATTAATGATTTGGCACTAGTTTCATTCTGAAACGTGGATTTCGGATTTCTTATACCCTGCCCATTCTCCGTAATCAAACTCGAATTCCTACCTTGGAATCTTTTTATCCCAAAGGGTCATAATATTTTCGACCCTTTCTGCCATCTGCGTGCTCTAATGAGGAGGATTGTTCCTTCCACGATTTCCTCGAAGATTAGTAGCCGTCGTTATCCTGCAAGGTGCGAGACCGCCGGAGCCATTTGCGTAATTTATGATAAGTTGATAAGTGGGAGGGAATGGGAATTAGAAAGTGGGAACCAGTTGGAGAGGCATCCACACAAACCTGGTGTCGTCATTAAACCTGACATCTCCGGAAAATGCTCGAGGGCATTATATTATCTCGAAATATCCCGTAAACAATTCAAGATTTTTCATAGCTCGTATTTCCTAATTCTCTTATATGTATATATATATATATATACAAAATGTGTATTTGATAGTTAAGTCCATCCAAAGACCTACCTTAACCGTTAGATTACCTAATAATAAATAATAATATTTTATATATACACTTGCACATACAAGCAAGATTTTCATGAATACAAATATTCATATTTATCAAATTTTGAGTTTGAATTAAAACCTTAAATGTGATAAAATTTGCTAGTTCACTATTTGTGAAACACGGGTGTACTATTCATCTTGACATATATTTTCTCAAATGTTACCTCAAGCAATCTTACAGAATATATTTAAATTAGATCAAGCTACTCTCAAAAGTAGCACTCAACTTTTTGCGCCCAAGAGCTCCCAGGAGGGATCACAATTTTCACAATGCAACCCGTGCTGCAAATTAAGGCCATGCAAAAAGTCTGGAGTGTTAAAACATTGGACTGGTGTTTCGCACGACATTAATTTTCATGTTGATTTTCATAGAATGTTTTGCGCATGTCTTTCAGAATAAAAAGATCACAATAGATATGCTCACATCCATCCCCAGTGAGCATGGAAATGAATGAGTGCATTCTTTCTTCCTCGTACTCTCGCGAGCATTTACCTGAAGAGAGGGAAAATCTAGTACAAGGATGATACTCTCTCATCCAAAGTTCATATTCAGTCAGATAAACTTGATGAAAAAATGTTTTAAGCAAGCACCAAACCCTTGGAAATTAAATCGAATGGATTTATAAGGAATTTTCTTCGTAGTAAATTTATTAAGTAAACTTGGACTATTTTATGGACTGCAAACTAAAAATCACGGAGCAAATAATGCGAAAAATGAATTTATTTTTAAAATTACGCTTATTCAAATTTCAATCAGTGATAACTCTTTCATTGTCTCATTTTAAGATTTAATCTAGCTCAAGATAACTATCTCTACATTTATTTTCTGTTGCCATATTTAGAGAAACGTAGCAACTATCAGTTTAAACACTACATTCCATATTTGACGGAAATAATAATTTTTACCCCCTTTTCCAATATGGAAACGTCTATTTTTTAGGCTACTCGTTTACAACATGCTTCAAAACGACAGCAATATTTCGTCTGCGGGTGGCAATAGGCATATTAAACCAAGACGGAGAATACATTTTAGACATTATTTCTCCACCAAACTGCTACTAATTTTGGCGCACTTGGGCACAATTGCTCTTTGTATTGGCAACAATATGTATCAAGAAACATTTTAACGAGTTTATAACGTCTCACCATCCGTTAAATGTGAGAGGATAATCCACGAAAAGATGGTTTAACCCCGATTACTCAGGGAGTGACGTGCCCCATTCAGAGAGAGGTGGGGAGTATTTTTTTCCCCACCCACCACAGAGCGCCAATCCGCGGTCCGAGAGTGGTGGAAGGTTTATAATTATAGCGGGCGAGGGATTTGACCCACCGTTCGAAGGGAAAATCCCCAAACACTTTCTGCCACTGATGCCATTCTTTTCAGAAAGAATGAAAGGCATTAGGGCCGTTCGTTGGGCGGAGAGAAAGGGATATGGGAAAAAGAGATTTTAGGGAAAGAAAGAAGGAAATGCGTTGTGGGAAGGAAGAATGAAGAGAGGGATGTATCCCAAGGAAGACGGGTTAAAGGAACCTGCGGGTGTTTCAGGGGAATTATTAGGCGAGAATAGGTGGTGGACGAAGGCAGGGGGGCGAGGATCAGCGAAGAGGGTGTGGGGATAGCAGGGATTTCGAGGATGGAAGGATAGCGGAGTAGACGGGAGGGCGATTGCCGTCGATACGGTGAGAAGGTGGAACCAGATCCCTAGGCGCGTGAGTGAAGAATGGTTGTAATAAGAGCGAGTGGCATCATAATCACTCTGAGGGTAGTTTCCTGGAGATTCGCCAGCCGGTCTCCCCGCCGACCCTGCCTCCCTCCTCCAACTCCACCCCACCTCACACACCTTTCATGCCCTCACGCGAACCTTATCCCTCCTTCGCCGACCTCTTCCTCAGAAAACCCTTTTCAGCTTCCTTCCTCTCGTCCCCCATATCCCGTACAGTCGCAGCATCTCTCTCTCATCTCTACCGACCTCCTCTGGACCATTTCCTTCCTCGTATAATGACGCCGCTATTTTCTGCGTAGCAGTCTCACGCATCCATTCACCCTGTAGGCCTCTAGCACTATTTCTCTGCCTCTCTTACCTTATCCTCCCTCCATCTCCATCCCCTCGCGCTTAAGCCCTCTCCCTCCTCCTCTCCATCAGTAAAGGTAACCGTGAACCTTTCCCGCAGCTGCCTTCACGAGGCCCAACCTGTCTTATCTTCCTCTCTTTCTCTCACTAGGCACCGTTTCCCTCCACATCCCTCCCTCTTGGTCCAATATTTCCTGCTCTGCCTAAGACCCCAATATTCCCTTCTAACCCCCCTTCTTCCCTTACGCCCGCCGACCGCTCCACTCCTTTCTCCTTTAGCGTAGTAGTTGCCTCACTAATCCCCTTTCCATACATCCCTCACTCGATTTCTCGCAAGGATATGTAATCCATACCCATCTGCCCACACTATCACCTGGATCTAATTACTTTCCAGTTTGGACGTCTTATACTGACCTTTTATTTTGCCTCACGTATAAACGCTATCCTTTGCTCTTTCACTTACACTCTCTTACAATCGTTACTTTCCTGACCCTTAAGAGTATATGCCTTAGTTCCAAATCCCAACTACAAATCCGTCTATTTGCACGTAATTTCCTTGCTTATATTATGTTTCAATTCCCACCTCATGAACAAGAAGGGACCTACTGATTTGGAGCATTGTTCAAGATTGTCCCAATGATTGGTTAAATGGTAATAATCTTATCTGGCAACGAAGAGACCCATTATTACACTAGTTCACTAACCACTAATATTCCAATTAATTTTTTATACAACATTTTGAAGAATCTACGCTATCCTAGTTTTCTGTTGACGTCATTGATAATTGAGCGGTATATAGAATTTTATTATAGACATTCAATTTTGTCATATCAATAAAATCTTTCATTATATTTAAATATTTAATTAAAATTGATACCTTAATCATCTCCGATTATTTAAACGTACTTTTAACAATCAATGTACTTATTTCAAAATACTACTATTACTAGGAAAATCACAAACCGTTTCACTTGGAAGTGTGGAGATCAAGCAAAGTTTTCTTATCCTCGGTAATGCTAACTTTTAGTTTATGGTGGTATACTATATGTGGAAAATAAGTCATTAATATTCTTCAATCTTTTCAGTTATTTCCAGAGAACATGATTCGTAGTTTATTATTTATTACTGCACAGAATATTTCATTCATATTTAAAATTCAATAAAGCTTGAACACTTCCTTTTCAATGATATCTACAAAAATAATAAAGTCCATGTCTACATTCATCACACAACTTTACATAGCATTAATATCAATTAGAAGATTTGATTCATTAGTAATGGCAGTCTTCTACTGGGTATGGTTTCTGATAGACTCTAGCACAAGACACTACTGTACTGAAAAGCGATAATACAGAATATCTTCACACATCATACAACTTACTTAAATAACTCATTTTATAGCTGTACAGACTTTCTTTATCCATTAATGTTATTTAAGATGTGATGCGATATAACTTTATATTCACTCAAAAAACAACTGAATTTACAATGTGCAGAATTTGCGTTTGACGATTACGGCTAGAAATGTATTTATTATAACCCAACCTACTTCCATTTTATGGCTGTATTTACTTAATTTACGTAGACTGCGCAGAACATATTCTGTGTGAGTGTAATTATTTCTCTTATTTTATGCACCATTTTTTCCTCTTAGATTCCAAATGAAGGGATCTAAATCAAATTGTAGTACCTAAATTTAAGGAATAGAATATTTCTCCGCCCACCATTTTCTTGATGAATTTGTTTTTTTTTTCATTTAATAGGTCTCGCGTCGCTGCACACTTGGAGCAATCCTAATTATAAAAGAGGCGTATAGGATGAGGGAAGAGAAGGCAAAGCTTGCGAGAGAGAGAGAAAGAGAGATAGAATTCGGTGGCAGGAACGGAAGAAGGAATTACGTTCCCTCGCACATCTCTAAAGAGGGATGGAGGATGCGGATATTGAAGTAGGGAGATAAGGAGCGGAAGAGAAGCTCTAATTGGAATTGAAACTCACTCCACTCGCTCCGTAGAAAATTTAACTCAGGCATTCATTCGTCCCGGACGCCGAGAGGTGTAGAATAGTATGTGCAGAGAGCATTATTCACTATGCTTGCAAATACACAGGTCTCTTGAACTTTGCTTTCTTACTCCTACTCTAACAGCTTCTTTTCTTTCCGTGCCTAAATTACTTCTAGCGTAAATTTTTACACCCGCATGCTCCGTCATTCTCTAAAGGTATACTGCTTCCCTTTTGGTGCCCTTTCTGACCCTTCCTATCTGCAGTTTTTGGGAATAACACACACACAGCTTTCCCATCTTGCTCGCTGTATTCTGCGCATTCACGAAGAAATCAAATCCTCCTCGCTTATCCAGTCTCCTGCCGGTCTTTTACCATGTGAAGCCTTTTAACATGACCCAGGAGTCCCCTAAGGCTAGGGACTCAATTTTTCCACCGTTTTCCATTCCGCTTCAGGAGTTGTTTACATTATCATTCAGCCAGAAATGGGAGAGAGTATTATAGGTACGTAGCTCATATTTATCCACAATCAGGAAACTAAAAAATAATTTCATGGAATATCTGTATTTTTCTTTAAAAATTGAAAAAACGTGGCGTACTTTTCTTCTTTCCGAGCCGTTTTTCACTGTAGAGTTGACAAAACTCTGATATTTTTTTCTATATGATTCTAATAAATATCAATAAGCTTCAGAAGAAAAGGAAACTTAAAAAACTTAATTTTTTATTGTATATTTTTTCATGTAATATGATCTCATCTATTGTTTACGGAACATAAAAATATAACTTTTAATCGCAAGTCATCATATCCAGGAACATCAATTTCATTTACGCATTCAATTAATCATTTATCATGACAGAAAATTATTTAGCCACTGTAATCGTTCATATTAAGCTAATGCAATTTGGGTGATGTTACGTATTTTAAATTTTCGATAACAGTTTGAATTTCTAAAAAATATTCCGTTTTATTGCGTCGAATCATTACTCCAATGGTTCATTTCAAAATAAATATATTACTACTTCAACATAAAGCTCCACCTAATGTCATGTGTCACCTTCTTACGAAATTTTCTTTGTTTTTAATTTCACTTATCTGAGTCATATTGTTGAAATTATTGTTTTTTATTGCAGCTAACGTTTCAAAAACACTTTAAAAATTCAGTTTTAAATTAATCCGAACGTATATATGAATTTCAAGTCCATTATAATCCTAAGAAAACATGTTACTACAAATAAGTGGGCACGGTGCGCGGCGTAAACAGTTTAATATCCCAATTTATTCCTACGAGTATCAGCCCACCTTCTCCTTATTTTTGAATTTTTTTCTGGAAAAAGTTAAACTCAAGGAAGAGCATTCTCCATTTCACAATTGTCGTTCGCGTTCTCTTGTCCCTTGCATTGAACTGTCAACCTCTTGCGTCAGGCTCATTAGCAACGGCGCGCGTTAACATGCTTTCCACCTAGGCCTCGACAAAAACAGCAACCTCTTAGTATAAGCTTTTACCCTCCCGGTCCACTCCCTTCTCCGATCCTTCTCTCCATTTATCTCCAGGATGCCCGCCTCACATTGTTTATCCCGATATATTGCTCCCTTCCCAATCTTCTGTTTTTCTACCCCTCCCAGTCTATGATCACGTGTCACCGCCCCTCATTGTGCTTTTTTTTTAACTTTTGTACTAACGTGTTCCCCTGAAAACACTTTAGCATTAAATAGTAAAAGTTTATTATAGATAGTTTAATTTATAGAATTTAACAAGAACCAAGAGACACTCCATTCTTTTCCTACGTCATAAAGACATGAAATGACGCCTTATACTTCCTTAATTATTTGAAGATTATCTAAAAACTATCTCAATTAAAGATTAAGGAGATAAAATAGCTACAACAGACATGACTACATTCACAACGAAAGCTCAAAGTAATATGTACACATATAGAAAAATTGTAATTCAATGATATTTTCTTGTTTTCAATCAATAGGCTCTAGGGAATAAATTGTTGCAATTATTTGCTCATGGTTGGTGAAATACATAATATAGGCATTTTATAACAACAAGGTTTAATGGCCATTGTAAGAGAAAAAATATAAAACTTTAACTAAAATGGCGTGTACAGGCATACCTTTCTGAAAGCCAACTTCTTAGCAGTAGGTTTTTATAAATTATTAAAAAGAATTGAGTGAAATTACCACTAATATTACCATTCTGAAATTCAATTTTAATTCACCCCAGAAAATTTATTTTAAGAACACTATGATATGATAAATCTAACGTTTACGATGACTATGTGAGGCGATAACGTAATAGTGTCACCCATATGTCGTACGAAGAGACAGAGAACGTATATTTGAAGTTGCTTATCTGAGGGATATTTTCAATATTAAAGTCAGTTTTCCTAGTAGAAAAAAAATTATTTTAAAATAGATCTTAATACTACGGTAGTTTGAAAGGTTCTCGGTATCACTAGTTGTCAGCGTTATGGCAACGAGTTCCTCGCGTAGTAATAGGTAATTCTCCATAAGTACACACATAACGCGTCGGTGCTCTCGAAAAACATCTACGGTGCGGATGTCCCTCTATTATTATTACCGTGTAGTGATTTGTTAAAATGGAAACATTTGAGACTCTAGTAGTTATGAAATACTACGTAAATACCAATATTCAAGCAAAGGAAATTCATGGCGACTTTTAGAACACTCTTGGTGACTCTGCTCCTTTATATTCAACTTTTTCCAAGTAGACTAAAGAGTTTAAGTTTGGTCGGGAAAGCTTATATGATGGTCCGCGTAGTGGTCGGCCAAAATGTGTTTCTAACCATGATATAATTGCTAAAGTTCATTAAAGGGTCATGGAGGGTCGTCAACTGAAAGTGTGAGAAATAGCTGAAGCTGTAGGAATATCATTTGAACGGGCATATCACATTTTAACAGTGGAATTGAATATGAAATAACTAACTGATAGATGGGTCCCGCGACTCTTGACGAAGGGTCACAAACGTACCAGAATGGAAATATCCGAACAATGTCTGACCCATTTTAATAGCAATCAACAAGATTTTCTGTGCTGGTTTATGACCACAGATGGAAATTGATTCCACCCTAGGGACAAAACAACAATATAATTAGTGGAAACATGTTGATTCACCACCACCAAAGAAAGCAACATTAATACGGTCGGTCGAATAGGGGGTGGCTTCAGTTTTCTGGGATGCAAAAGGGATTTTGCTGATAGATTATCTTACCGCTAGTCATATAATTACTATAAAACACTACGCTAACCTGGACCAACTACATATACACAAATTTGGTATGGAAGAAAGTCATATTTCATTTAAACAATTCACGCTCACACACAAATGTCGTTAACATGGTAAAAAAACGTAAACAGAGATATGAATTGTTGCCACACTCGCCTTATTCGCCGGATTTGGTTCAATAAGATTTTCATCTTTTCATCGAGCTGAAAAGTTTGTTTCCCTTGGTGGACGGAGATTCTTTTTAAGCAAAGAAATAACAGCCGAAGCAGAGTGGTATTGTCGACGTGTACGGTCGTACATGTATAGTATCATATACAGGGCCCATCTAGTATCTGTGCTACCTGCCTTATCTGTCATAAACCATAAAAAACAGAAACACAGTAATCAACCCGAAGATCGGTTTGGTAGGTGATTGTAGAGTTCAGCCCGTGCTAAATCCGTCGACGTGTAAAATTCACAAACTGCTCGACCGCGGTATAGTCATGTTCGAGTAAAATTATTCTGGTGTATGATCCATGCTCTGCCACACACTCTGGCGGTAGCTTGAAGGGAATATGTATATAAAATAAATAAATAAGATTTATTTAAGGTGTTATTTTTCCCCACGAACGATAAGGGATAAGGGAGCAATAACATTTCTCGACCACCGTAGGGTCATGTTCGGGTAAAATTATTTTGGAGTGAATTCACCCCCTGCCATACACCCTATTAGTGCCTTGCAGGGTATATATAATTCAAAATAAAAAAACAAAACCAAAAATAAAAATATGGAGGGAAGTGGGGGTCATTACCTTTCTATGTGGTTTCCCAGGAAGATCTGGTACTCATAAAGTCACAGACCTTGGATGGATCTGCGGCTGCCCAGAGAAGCTTTCCCGAGTGGCTTGCCTGAGAGGCTTGCCTGAGAATCGTACCCGGACCTCGGGGTCAGTAGTCCAGGGCTCTACCCCTGAACTACCGCAACCCCCCATACATAGACACCATACCAAAATTAATCACAACGCTCAACCCCCGCATTACCGCAACCCACCATACATAACCAACAAATCAAAATGAATCACAACTCTCTATCCCCTGGAATACCGCAACCCACCATACACAAACCACCAAACCAAAATTAATCAATCTGATAACATACTTTGTTCGATGAGCTTAAAAGTCAATTAGAAATATTTTTCTTAGATTTTTGCGTCATTCATCTGAACGCCGCGAAAATCTAAGATATAATATTACCAATATAAAATATATATTAAACGATAAAAGATATAATAGTTGTTTTTTGGTCCAAAAAAATAACCTACGCGGTGACATCACTCAATTGGTAATGATTGATTTGATATACACTGAGGTATGTGAAATTCAAAAGTTTAGGAGATAACCGCAAAAGAGCAATTGAAATTTTCCACCGAGAATTAATCCTTTAATTTAGAAGGGCAGTATTTGGTCATTATTTTCCTGATATTCACCCTATTTCTTAAATAATTATTGATACATATCACCGGAGAACTATTCCCGGCGCATTTAAAATAAATTTGGACGGTCTAATAGCAAATACCATTGCAATGGAAGAGATTGTGGAATACTTAGAGTAGGATACACGATAATATGAGATGACATAAATAGTTGTTCTCATTTAATTTTCAGTTTCAACGTGGGCATTTAGAGATAATTGTTATTTTAACGTCGGAATGTCAGTGAAATTCTACCTCGGCAAGCAGGGATTAATTTCTGAACCACGCCTTTTTTGGGACTAACACGTAAACGTATCTGCCAAAAAAGTACAAAAAGTACAACAAAGTTTCGACGAACGCACCATCCAAATGGTGTTCCCCCGACTCCCTCTTCTCCCTCCTCCGTTACCTCCCAATCCTTACACATGTTTCTTTTCCCTCCCCTAGCCCAACCACTACTTCCCGACTTCCTGCCCTTTTACTTACACGTGGGTCGCTTGATTTATCCGCTGTCCTAATTGGTTTGGCTTTCCTTTTCAAAGTGACATACAAGTGGAGCAAGAAGGAGGGCTAAGTTTGTTTTCGCATTTTTCTTCGTTCCGGCACCACTCACCTCCCTCCACCACCACCTCCTTCCAGCGCTCTTTCTACCCATTTCTTGCCCACACACCCGGCAATCCTTACTCCGTTTCAACCGCACTCCCGAATCCCCACTGGCCCCTTCGTCAACGCGTGTCCCGCCTGCTTCAAACTCACTCCCCACTCTTCCTCATCCCCTCTCCTTCAATTGCTCCCTTGCATACGGCTACCCTCGTGGCGGTGGCAGAAAACTCCTACCCCTCCCAGCCCTCGCCAATGATCCCGAGGGAGTTCTGAAAGTCGTTCGGGACTCTCTGCCTCTTTCTCTATCTCTCCCCCTCTTACACAGTGCTCTCGCGGAGTTTAGTGTTTTCGAGGTTCAACGGAAGCGGGAAGGTCGTGAGTTGCCCCGCAAACATCGGTGGTAGCGGGTGGAAGTTTATGAAAGTTGCTCCTTTCGACCCCCCGCTCTCTTCTCTTCATTTCTTTTCCTGGTATCATTTCGAGAACAAGTGCCCCGCAAGCTCATATGCTTTTCCCGTCGCTTCTATTCCATATGTTTAGGACAGCGATGAATGAATGGGTAGAATCATCCCGTAATTAGCTCTGCTCACTAAAGTATTGGCGTTTTCTTATCTAAATCATCTACGAATAATTATACAACCTCTCTTCACGTTTTCTTAAGGCATCATATATTCATAGGTTCCCTGAAATCGGTCCCGAAATTCAATATACTTTTTATCTTTTGATATCACTGCATTCTGAGATTTTGATTCAAGTAACTTAATTGCTATTTCTAGCCTAATGATATTGAATTAAGAATAAATAAATGATGACTAAAAATTAAACTAGATACAACTGATAGATATTTAAAATAGTGGTCATAAGAATAATCTAATGCGTATATCCTATTCACATAAGCGAATATTACTCCGAGGTAACGTTTAGAAAGTTTAAATGGCAAGAGTTAGTAATTGTTAAATCTCCGTCTTTTTTCTCGGTGACATATATAATTAGGCTTATAATTACGTTAGTTATTCTAAAAAAATTACTATTTTTACCTATTTGGGCATCTTTGGGATTTTTGTAATAGATTTATATTGTGAAATCGCACAACCTAACATTATTTGTAGATGGTGGGGTCCAACGTAAACATATTGGAAGGAGAATGAACAACTTCTTCTGGCCCTGATCCTGGGATCGGCCTTAGAAGGCAGTGTATCTCGGAGACAGAAAGACAAATTTACTCGCCGAAAGAAAGAGCGGGTAAAGAAAAAGAAAGAGAGAAGGAGACGGAGACTTCGGTAAAGTATCCCTCGGACGAAGTTACGTTCCCCCCTCCTTGGGGTATGGCGTGGGTGAGTTCCCTTTCCCCAAGAGGCTTCCCAAACCACCCAGTTTTCTTAAACCTACTCCAGTGCACCCTTTCGAACCCTTCCTTATCCGCCTTCTCATTCCTCGCTCGAGTCCATTCCAGATCCCCCCCGTTCTTTACGCGTTTCTCTCTTCTTCGCCCTGAGATTCCCATTTCCAACCCTCAACCCCTCCACACGCACCCTTGAACGCACGTACTCCCACTTTCTCCGATACCGTTCCACCCACCCACCGCCTCTTCTCACACTGGACGCACGCCTCTCAATTATTTCCGGCCCCTTAAAGCCTCCTTCCCCTGCTCTTCGTCACATTACTCGCCCTCAAGAGGGCGCGCCACACACGGTTCCTTCCTCCCATTGAGCAAACCGTGAAAAACTTCCTCGATCTTTGCGGGCACTTTTGAAATGACCGATCATTTCTCCTCTCAGTGCGGTTGCGAGAGAAAGGAAGCGACCAGGGCTTTCGCTGGAATCACGGGAGAAAGACGATTTGCTCTCCAGTTTATGAAACTTAGAATATTACTCCACTTTTTCTCGAATTAATATTTTACCTATTGCTTTATGGTATAGTTTTTTTGAAGTCCAAGTCGATTGTCAATACACGACTATGCCCAATGGCGTTGAAAAAGATCTAAGAAGGAATGTTTTCTGCGAAATTGAAAAAAAGGTATGACATGTTTGATGAGGAGGCACGTCTCTACATTTCTAATGGAAATAAACATGGCCGCTAAAATACTTTTAATTAAGTATATAATAAACGAATAATTGCCTCAAGTAATTGACGGTTGATTGCATTATGTGAAACTAGCTGTGACATCTCAGAGAGCATTATTAAATTATACCACCAATAGGGTAGAAGTAGTTTGTTGAATTATCCATTCCATAATGTTGAAAGACGTGAATTAGCTTTATTTTCCAGATATTTTTCGGGAATAGTGACGATCACTTCTGTAAAAATTGCAATGATTTTTAGTTTCTTTAATGTTCATTTTTTATAAATTTATTTTATCGCTTTATTTCTGCATCTTACTTTTACAGTGAGGCAGTACTTTACAATTAAAAACAAATCAGCACCCTTTCAAGACAAATGCACGCAGACTGAAAGATATGAAATTATACTTCTCTAGCATTGTTTCACTATTTCAATACCCTTTCTAAATGCCATTAGTTCCGATTTTTACTTTATGAAATTTAATTTGTTGAATGACTGAATATCAACTTTCCATATTGGTTAAAATCGCTATGATGGTGTGGTTCACGGTGTTTAATCGGTCATACAACAAGTATATCGTGCACAGAGCACTCAAATGAATTGCTCCATCCACATGGTGACATGATAAATTTCACATGACTTCTTGTCTTTCGCTAAAAACATCATAGTGGTGCTGGAATTTTAAAAATTCTTTCATTTTGAATGGAGCACTATGTTAAGTTCCGCAAACGTACTTTGATCTCACAAATTGTCATGGCTTCCAGACGTCTTAAAAACACTTCATGGGAAAAAGGGTGTTCATCGATGAAAATCGGAATACTTTTCGTATAAATGAAAAATAATCAGATGCATCATCCTATTTAAACTAAAAGGTAATGATTTTTTTCAATAGCATCTACTGAGAGTGACCGCCGAGGAGTATACTGATCGAAAACTACACACCACAGATTTAAGAAGTTTTGGAGGTAATAAAGAGGGACCATTCAAAGAAATTAATGAAAATGAAATAAATCGGGGAGAAAAAGACTTAAATGTAATGAAAAGGTATTATGCATTTCTGTATAGGTGATTTAAAATAGGTATTTATGTCATTATATTACGCTTAGTATTTCTGTCATAAGATTAAGAAGTACATTTCGCTATATTTTGAAATAATGGTGTAATTTCACGGTCTTAAACTTCCCCAGTCTTATAGATAAATAGAGTTTAACATCCTTCTATGGGTAATTGGAGTTGATTTAATCAATAGAGTGATAGTTTTTCCTAATTCTGGTATAGGGCTTAAAGCCACAGCAGTAGTGCTGTAACGTCGTACTCACTCACATTACTCTCCACAAAGCACCTCAAGTAGGGATCGGGTTCAACGGAAAGTAGAAAAAACGTGAGAGTTAAAATTTTATTTTAACAAATTAATTTATGACAATTACAAACCTATTCTTAATGATAACTCTCCTTTAGCTTTATAATACACTTAAATCGTTATACTAACACATCTCATAATATGCAATTAAAGTAATGCAACCGTCAGCACGCAGTAAAAAAATAAATAAAGGCGCAATTGGAATATGATTTTGATTTATTACTAATTTAATATTTTATTAATAGGTGATATTATTGTTATTATTTAGTAAATATTTCCCTCGCGTAGATAATTAAACATGAATAAACGTAATAAAACAAGCCTCTAAAGGTTTACGATTAATTTTTCTAAAAGCTTTCAGTAGTCTAATGATTAATCCCTATTCTCAAAGTCAGAAAATCTTCTTCGTAAATATTCTAAAATAGAGTATACTGACTAATTATGAACTATAAGAAACACTGAGAAAAAGAATTTCGGATGGATTTTTTCTTTAAAAAAAAGAATACCAGAAGCCAAGTATACATTTACCTATTTATAAGATAACCGAACTAAAATATTATCACCGACAAGTTAATATAAGGCGTAATGGTAAACGCTAAACTATCTATACGGCCATTTGGAAACTAAAATACTGTTCAGTTTTCATTTATATAGTTCAAAAATACATGTTGGCAATAAATCATCTTACTTTTGGCGCCCTATATCGAATGAAAGTCTGTCTTCATTTTATATAGGTAGATATATTACTGGATGTATGAAAACAAGAAACTTCCAATGTTAACAGAACATATTTTTCAATATCTATAAGTAGGGTTTTAATTTCTGAAAATAATTAATGACGAACAAACGTATCGAGGTGTAAATGTAACTCGGTTTCGACAGTTTTGCTCATTGGTCACAAACGAAGCGCTTTGGCCGTCCCAACATTCCAAAGATTCGGGTAATATATCTTGATGTTTAATAGCTCCTTACACCATATTTCAACCCGGTCACTTATCAAAGTGACAGATGAACGCGTTCACTGGGACCGCTTGAAACGCTTGCGAGCATTGCAGATGGAATTACCTTCAAAAAGTTTGATTAATGAAAAGAATTCTTTCGTTTTTCTCCGAACGAATGGTCAAACGGCCTCCCACTGGATGTCGACCGGTTTGTTCGCCCACCCGTTTCCCTTCTGCTCTCTATCCCTCCGTTTCAATTCCCCTTCCCGTCACCCCCCATTGCCCCCTCTCAATCAGACACAAACACACATACTGACGGGCACACAAGCTCCATTCCTATCCCCTTTCCACCATTCCCCCCTCCCCCTCAATCCCTCCTTACGCCTCATAGCCCATGGTACTTTTTCAGGAAAAGTCGTTAACAGGCCACACCGCCGCTAGCCCTACGTATCTATCGGAAATCTCTAAAAATTAAAGTTCCCATTTTCTCTCTCCAGATCCCTAGGTTTAATATCGGCCCTTATCAGTCACACTACACAACTCCGCAAGACCCAGAAAACACACACACACCTTCCTTTCCATCTCCACATCACCGGACCAACTTCCTTTTCGTTCCCCTTCTTCACATCTCTTACGCCTCTCCCCCACCCTACCCGATATAAGTCCCTTCAACCCTCCCTCACTTATCACTACTTCCTTCCTCTTCTATCCCCCAAAACTCCCAAACAGAACACGTATCGTTAACGCCGTCTCTAATTGGCCTCCCAGCTTTGATCGTCCATTTCCCCAGTTCTATAAAGCGATCTTCCACAGCCCCTTCCGAACTCTGAGAACTTGCAGGATGCCCTCCTCCCCCCTCCCTTTCTCTTCCCCGCTATAATCCCCCTTGAGCCGTCCCTCGATCACACTCGTTTCCGGTCTCCACCTCCTTCACCGCCTCCTTTTGCCACCCTGGCCTTTTAAGGACGGGCTCCACCTAACTCCACCGCCCGTCCTACCTCTTAGCCCGGTATGCCGTTCGCTTGCTCACAGACCGATGCTCTCAAACTCTGCCACCTCACTCCTCATCCTCGGCGTATCATCTCCCGGCATACACATACCCACGCACGCACTGACACGCCTACCCCTTCCGCCCCCTCGCCTCCATTCAAACGTTCACCTTCGTTCCTCCTGGAGCGTTACCTTCCTTCCCCTTCATCCAAATCCCCACTCGTTTCGCCTTACCGCCTCACTCGCCGTCCTTCCGGGTCCTCTCTTTCGCCCTCATAACCACGGCCTCTTCGTGGTTCTCACATCGGGACACGGGTCATTTGCCACGTGATATCGTCGCAATCCACAGCGGACGGACCGTGTTGCCCCAGCCGATCCGATGACCCTGACCACCCCTAGCCTCCCCTTTCCTTCGCTCCCTCTCCCTCCGCATACCCTTGGTCTTAATCCCTTTCGAAAACCCCATTTTAACCCTTCCCCATTCGTTTCTCTCTACCTTTTCCCACTACCCTTTCCCTTCAGAGTCCTTACCGATTGCAACCCAAAGCACCCTCCGCTACATTTACGTCCTACCCTCCCATCGCCGCCCACCATCGCGTCTTTGACCGAAACGACCCCATTCCCCCGCCCTACGAAACTTTACGCCCAGCATTCAACGCTCTCCTTTACGCAGAATGTCTCCTCTTTTCTCCCCATGGCGGATTCTTCCCCTCCGAGTTATTTTTCTATTTCCTTTTCCCTTCTTCGCTCGCGTCACTTTGACTCTCTCGCTTCTCTCCGCTTCCATTCTGCGTGATACTGCCCTTCCGCGACCCTACTCGTCCTCACTCTTATCTCCTTCATTCCGCTATTTCGGATTCCCCCGCCTTACCTTACCGCTTCTCACCGTTACAGGGTTTCGTTAAGGTAACTGGGTTATAAAGGCGGGAGTGTGCTCTGTTAGTTCTGTGCTCTGATTAAGGAGGGTCCGATTGCATTTTAAACGTACTCCAGTGCTCAACGCAAGCCTATTTTCATAAATTTTTGCTGTTCGTTATTCCTGCATTTTATATCAATCAAACGTAATTCTCATTAAATATCACTTAGGTTTTTCTTTTTACTAAAATATCATGTTTTGCGCTGATTAATCTGATTCCGTAAAAGCAAATTGTTTTGGACCTTATCCTTGCCTTAACTTGAAACTCATCTGTGTACTCTATTTTATGGGTTAACTTCGTATTAACTTGCTTCGGTTATGAAACTTACAAATGAACTACAAAAGCGCAATCCCGTCCACAGCCAATACCTAATTGAAAAAAAATTGATATTTTCCAAATACAGTTACTTTATAATGAGCTATGATCAACTGATTAAGACAAACATAACATTAATCCATAAATTTGCGGCTCAAATATTTGACAGGCTGAGTGGAGAAAATAATACCAATAATAAGTGCCAATTAAAAGGGAGGCGGGGAGTAATCTCATCCGTCATAAATAATGCACGTCCGTTTTTAAACACTAGTATGAATTTTAAGAAACTGCGGGAGATGCCGCAACAGTAACTTTTAACGGAGTCATTCGCTATGTGTGCATTATAATGCAACAATTTCAGAGAGTAAAAATCATTCGCCTTGACCGGGATTCGAACCCGGATCCCTCGATATCCGGCCGAGTGCTTTAACCAATTTAGCTACCGAGACGTCCTCTTACACTCTGAAATTTTGGAGGCTTTAGAGGAACAAAATGTTGTGACGAAATACCGTACATACAATGCCACAGGCATTCGTAGCAGTGGGCGAGGCGCCACAGTCCACGAGGTTTGGTTATCGAGGGATCCGGGTTCGAATCCCGGTCAAGGCGAATGATTTTTACTCTCTGAAATTGTTGCATTATAATGTACACATAGCGGATGACTCCGTTAAAAGTTACTGTAGCGGCATCTCCCGCAGTTTCTTGAAATGAACAGCCTAAGTGTTTGAAATTGGCTATAACCTCGTGGACTGTGGCGCCTCGCGCACTACTACGAATGCCTGTGACATTGTATGTACGGTATTTCGTCACAACATCTTGTTCCTCTAAAGCCTCCAAAATTCCAGAGTGTAAGTAGACGTCTCGGTAGCTTAATTGTTTAAAGCACTCGGCCGGATATCGAGGGATCCGGGTTCGAATCCCGGTCAAGACGAATGATTTTTACTCTCTGAAATTGTTGCATTACTAGTATGAATGTTTCGTCCTAGACACAAAATATTTACTCGTATGGATAAGAGGAACGTGTTTGTCTTCAAAGAATAGCTCAAAATGGTATAAATTAACTCACCACAATCCCGCCTCCTAAATATAATGACGATAAAGCCGATCCTCCCTTTCATTCGACCATTGTCCTTCCCGCCTTTCCTCCCGCCTCCCTCAATACCTACAGCATTCCTTTTCCATCCTGTCCTCGTTCTCGAGAGCCCCCCTTCTCCTACCCCAACCCTCTCTTCCCTGCCGCCCACTCAACTCCTTCCTCCCTCCCGGCGCTTCGATGAGCAGTCGCTCGAAGAAACTCTTCCGCCCTTTAAAGAGAGATCGTTTCCTGCCTCTCTCCGTCTTTCTCCTTTTATTTTCTTATTTCCCATTCCTTACCTTCTTCTCTACCTCCCCATACGTCCTTCCACCTCCCTTTGCCTATCCCATCACGTTTCTCAGTTGAATGTATAGAGAGGCGAGTTTGGGAAAGAGAGGGAAGACGAGGAGTGTATTGGCCTATGCGCAGCGGGAGAAGTGTGAAGGAAGGAAAAAGGTTTTCTTCTCGGCTGGCTGATACCCTTCAAAATAATCCAACTGAGACGGAAGCATTATTTATTTCCCTCACATTCCCGGTTCGTCCGCCACTCCCCCTCCTCCACCTACTTCTCACATTTTCTTCTAAATCCTCGATTTTGGCCTCCGTGCCTCCCTAGAGTAGTCCCTGCATTTCGCACGTACTACCCATCTTGAAGGCTTGGATACGTGTTCCTTGTGACACTTGAGGATTTGAATGTAGTATGCTGCAAGGCTCCTCCGCCCTCTCTTTTAACTTCTTTTTGATCCGAACTCGACATTTTTGTCCTTGATACAAATTCTTACGACTGTACACGAAATATGGAATGAAGTTTATATTTTCAAAATCGTATTTTAATGACGTTTCAGTAAATTTCCATGCATATCATTTCAACCGTCTCTGAAAAGTGATACTTCCAAGAATACTCCTAAGTTAAAAAGTCTCATTTAGCCAAATAGTTACATTCTTCAGACTAGTGGTTAACTATTTTTATAGAACAACGTTTAGTTACAATTTTTAATAAAGTATCGGCTCAAAAAGGACACCATCACACCTCAACAAATTTTATTGTAATTTCTAAATTTATTATTTTCCAATACTCGGAACGTCGTGCTGATACCTTCGGAAGTGATAAAAATAAAATGTCATCGACTAGTCAGTCGATAATATTTTATTTTTCCTTCGTATCATTGACTTCGCATATCCATTCATAATGTTTTTAAATTTCAATTAATATTACAGTTGATATGGAATAATAAGTGCAGTTATATGTACTCTAATAGCTGAGAATTTTTTCTGAAAAGTTCGCATCAGTATGGAAGTTTTGTATTCATTTTCAAAAATGTTAGGTGCATCTTGCATTTAATTTAAATTCTATCACACTAATAACTATGAGAGATATAAAAAATCTAACTAAGAACCTAAAATGTCGACTCTTCCCGTAGGATTCGAGTTCAGAGTTTAAGTACTCTCATTATATAAAAGTTTTCTTTGTAATCGTTAGTGTGTTAGTGGGTAAGTTACTCATGTAACTTACTCCGTTTTCGTTGATATTAATTTCCTAATATAATTATTAAGAATCATTAGAACAAGATTGAATTTAAAAAATGAGCCACTTACCTATAAATCTTAGTGCCAAACCTTCATCTCATTCAGGCGAAAAGCACTCTAGTGCGCATGAGGGAGGTCACACATTCTCCACTTTCCAAATTGGCCTCTCCGGAGAAAACCAGAGAAGGGACGAATGCTGTATTATTTTACAACTGCATAAAGCATCTAACAATATATTGCCTACTCAAATATTGAATTTCAGGAGTTTTTCTAACGATAGATTGATAAACAGTCAAATTTAGTGATACTTTTTGAGATTTAAAAAAATTAATTCAAATTAAAACTATTTTTTTAATTGAAAATTTATAGAACTTCTAATCTAACTTATATTTCCATCGATAAAAACATTTAGTTATCCACCTGCTAATTACTTATTTATACTATTAATTATTATTGCTGTTGATATTATACCATTTTAGGTAAATTTGATAGAGTTTGACCAAAAAAATTGTACGACGATTCCTAGTGAGTAGATCACTGAAGTTCCTTGCCTATCCTAATAAAAAACAACCTGAAATCCCAATTCTTTGAAGTTAATATTAATTATTTTAACGAGTATTTTATTGAAAAACAAAAGGTTAACCAGGAATTCTTTGTTTTTCACATTTTTGATGTATTTCCTATGGTAGCTTGCCATTTCCAGACTATTTCACTTCATTTTATCAGAATTTTGAAATACTGCTCTTTTTTTACCAATTAAATGGAAGAATACCACTTGATGGCAAGAGCTTTTATTAGGCCTATTAAACAAAGAAAATATATAGGTGCTACTTAATACATTTTTATATGAACTATATAAATACGTGTTACTTTTACACGTATACTCTCAATTTATGAGGGCAGGTGATTTCATTTAATAATATGACAAAGAAGGGAAAGCTTATCAACGATTTTAATTATACAAGGAATGAAAGAACACAAAGAATAAGTAATTGTATATGTGCACCAAACTAAGAAACACGATTACTATAAAATAACTGGTTATAATTTTTCTTAAAGTAATTATTAAACGTACTTTAACAAATTGTTTTTCAAACTTTAATTATCAAACCAAATTGCGATTGTTGGTGCCATTTAACTGTTAATGTTTGGAATCGAAATTTTTGAAAAACAAAAACTCATGAAGTTCAAACCTTTCCGTAGCTATTTCAAACACTTCGCCTGGCGACGGATGTCTAAGAGAGCCTGCTTAAATTTTACCTTGACAAATTCCATTTTCGGAGTAATTTCGCCGGGTTATTTCCTCGTGAAGGCGTCAGAGACATAAAATATTCGTCGTGCTCTCAGAGGCTCCCGGTAACCTCGAGCCAACATGTGCCTGAACTGCACTGTGTACGCCTGCATTTGTGGACGTGTGCTGAGATAGGGAGAGGAGAGAGAGAAAACTTGGTGTGCGTTTGTGTGCACGCCGTTGCAGACACCAGGTCACGGAGAATACTTCAGAGACTCGTTCCCAAAGGAGCCACTGGAAAATTGCTCCTTCCTCGCACTAGCTGGCTCCTTCCCTCCCTCACCTCTTACACCTCCTCCTTTCCCGATCCGTTCCATTCCTCCTTCCTTCTCTCCATCTTCACCGCTTACCTCCTGGGAGACTCACATCTCCTCTCTGATCCGAGAAATTTCCCGACGGACGACAAATTTCTCCTCACCCGCCTCCCACATCTCTTAAAAACCCCGTTTCGTGGTAACCCGACCCACACTCTCCCACGATTCAAACCACCCACACACACCTGCGTACGTCCCTGCCAACCTTTCCCCCCACCTCTAAAATATTTCCCTCACTCTCCGGTTTTCCGCCATCCGACCTGGGCGTATTTCTCCCCAAAAGAGAAAAAAATACTTCCTAGGAAATAGGACGAAAGATCAGCATTTCACCCTCTGGCGTCGCTGCAGCGTAATCTTCAATGTGGGGACGGTTTTCGGGGACGGTCCGATCGGTTTCTCAAGGACTAGGGACGGAGTTTAAAATCACCGACTAGGCGGGCGGTGGGGGAGGTAGATTACTCTGTTGCTTTTCGCGATTTCGCGTGCGAGGCGGGAGGAGTTCGGAAGATGCTAAATTTTCGGCCCTGGATATTGCGGCAGACGTGGGGACTGACATCTGATTTCGAACACTTCCGTGACGCCACACACGGAGGTGGAGTCGGGATTGCCGAAAGTCCTCCTTTTCTTTGGATAGAGGAAGAAAGTCTCAACACACTCAATTTCGGAAACGTCCCGCGTGTCGCGATTCCCCCACCTGAGAAAGGCAGGAGAGAAAAAAAATGACCCGGAGATTATTTACGGCGAGTTATATTTCATATGTCCCCGTAATGCTTCCGATTGCTCCGACTCCCCCGCCCTCCGGTTTTTCCCGTTGATCTAATCTCTGGCTTGGCGATTCTCCGCAGGAGAGCGGTACCTACGCTGGTACGCTTCCTCTCTCTCCTTCTCTATCTTCTTATCCCCCACCCTCTCGGAGCCGAATGGAGTTGGCGTCATCCCCTCCTCCGTCCTGATGCTATCTCACTCTTTCCGAGGGGGCCGGCGGTGGAGGAACCCCGCCGTGGAGGAAGGGTGGCGGCGAGCATCGCCAAAGACCCAATTACGATGAAAGGAATGGAAGGGAGATGCATAACTCACGTGACCCCGTTGCTGTCTCAAGGAAGCGGCACGGCCGCACTCGGCAGTTAGTTCGAGTGTTTCTCCGACACCTGCGGTTGAAATGCAATCGCTCCCGTAAACGAAAGCATTGATAATTTTGCTATGCGTCTATTTCAAATGGCATTCCTTGATTAAACTCGCTGAGAAGTAATGTTTTGTTTGCCTTGGGCTGATATAAATATGGTCTCAAAACGTGATAACGAATATAAGACATTTCGCAGCCGATGTTCACATGCATTCTTGAAATGCATCTCAGTCTTTGGTATGCTTCCAAAACATAATGAAAATTGTATTTACTGTACACATAAGTACTGAACATGTAGCAGATTTCGCAATTTTTAAGAAGGCTAAAAGAACTCAACATTTTATTTTTAGCTATAAACTTTCGTGTGTGTGTGTGTGTAGAAATATATATATTTATATATTTAAAAATATCCTATTTCAATTACCTTCAGTAGGTTCATTTATAAAAAAATAATATCCCGGAAATTTATAATATAAAATAAAATAAAGTTATTCTTTTATTAATATCTTTAAGTATGCATATCGTAATGAATATATATGACATAAAATTCCAAATGAACTCCTTTAGCTGATTACGGAATCCGTTTAAGAAAAAGTTGCTATTTTCAGGTGCTTAACGTATACTTAAGATTGATTTGGAAAACGAAAATGGGAGAGACGAAAAAAAATTAAATTGAAAAAGATTCAAGCATTGTTATAATATTGATATTGAGAACATAATTATCCATACTTAATAAAATATCGTACAAAAATATCTCTATTTATCCAGTGATAGAAAATTAGTTGTTGCCTGTGCGCCCATTTAGGTACGGATAGATTTATTAATCATTTATACAAATACGCTGTTAAGACGATGACATACCCTACGAAATACTCGAACTCTAAACTACCTGAATTGTAATTACTTCATATAATAGAATATAACTTAATTTCCACGCAATGGCTGGCATATGTTATTTGTTTCTAAATAATATATATACAAAATAAAAAATACATCCAGCACATTTTCCAGAATTCTAATAACATTTTCTTTATAACGCGATTTGATATTTTATTTAGTGTACCTACCTATTAAGGCATTCAAGTTTCCCTCGTGTGCGCAAGAAAATACGAGAGACTTGAAATAAGAAAATAGGGGGACTTTTTTATTAGATATGAAATTGTGTAGTTAAATAATAATTTGCCTTGTGTAGGAATTCTCATTAGCTCAATTACAATGAAATTATAGTACTTTGAACTGTTTCTATAAATATGTTGTTGTCCTGTCCTTTTATCAAATAAAATTAGCTCGCCCCATGTTCAATAATATAAATAAACACTATAGTTTAAAAGGCTGAAGGAAAGCAAAAAATATAAATCAACCTAAAAATTAACTTATATTGCCAAAATTACATGCATTTAAAAACAAAACTCACAATACCACAGCAAATGCAACAAAATAGTCCAAAATTTGCTGATAATTCCATTTTATAAAACTATTGAGCTATATAAAAATATTGATCCTTCATTATAAATCAATCGTATTAAAAATGTTTATGATGCCTAAACCATTTCCGGCATCAAATTATAACTTAAATCGTAATAACCGCCGAACTTACGTATATAATCCTCTTGCGCTAATTAGACGACATTTAGTGGCTGGAGTGGCATCTTCGTTTTCAGAGGAATCTGATAATTTGAGCTCCTTCAACTTGAGCAGATTCTCATACTCCTTGCTTCGCAATCCCCCCGAATCCCCTTGAGCACTTCATTTTTCTATGCCGTCAATATTGGTCAAATTGGGATACGATTTTGAACGAAAACCGAGATCAATATGCTAATTTACAGGGAAGCAATCCACCCTCGACGTCCCCGCTTCGCCGAAGAAGTCATTAGGTTTACAGAAACTCAGCTTTTTGTGGATAACTGTTTGAGATTGCAAGCAGGTGAGAGGAGACCTGGTGGTGGAGATGTGTATGCATGTGTATACTAAGAGATCTCCTTGGAGGAGATAATAAGGACGAAGGGAGGAGCGGGGAACTGAATAAACGAGGACCGTCAGGGTGGGTGGGGGTTGAATTTAAGGAGAGCGGGAGGGGGATTGGCGAACAGGGAAGGTTTGAGAGAGGTTGGTTTTGGTCGACGCAAAGGATTGGGTTTCGCTCGGGAAGGAGCAATCCCAGGTGAGGGGCGTTGAGAGGGAAGGCAGGGGAGTGGAGGGGGAGAGTTTTGGGTTTAGCAGAGAAAGACGATGGGGTGGTGGAACGGCTGACTCGGGGAAAGTAAAGTCGGGTGTCGATGGGCTCTCAGCCAAATGCTTCTTAGGATAAGGAGTGAGGGAGGCTGAGACGGAAGAGGAGGGAGGGGATTAGAGAGATATGGGGGTGAGAAAGAGGAGAAGTGGGGAGGGGCAGTAAGAGAAATGGATGGTAATGTGATAAAATGGATGTCCTCCCACCCCGCTCTCCTTCCTTAAGCCTCTCTGCCGTTTATACACGCCGCCTCATAAGCATGGCTCGGGTAATCGAGTGTAGCAGCTTTACCTCAAAATGCAATGAAGGGATCTGGAGGTGTCTTCAGAGGAGTATCGCTGCGGTTTGAACTCCGGATAGGACAAGGAACGCTGATTTACGTAATTTTTTTGAGAAATGAATACGATGTTGGCAAAATTTCATGTGAACCTTTGGGACGTGGTTGTTTGTACTAGGATTTCCATCTTTACCACCTACATATATCTCGCTGATTGTCATGTTTGTCTCTATAAGCGGCTCATTCCAAGGGTTCGTTTATTTTTATGCTTACCTCATCCTTGACTGCTAAATGAAATTATTACGCTTTATATCAACTCAAAATGCAAGGATTGACATATAAAAGTGACCTACTTGAGTGAAATTTGTATTATTCCTACGAAAAATTCCCATTTAACCGCAGTTTCTGACTTCTCTTCTCCTCCATTAAAATCCATAAATCCATTCCTTATATGAGTGCTAAATCCGTTAAAATGTCATTGGGAATTCGTGTTTATAAGTTCAAAACGTCCTTCAATATCTCCAACATGAGTCAGTTATGCATTACTGGAGATGGTTTAACATCGACAGTAGTCTGTTGGCCTTCGGTAGAGGTTTGAAGAACTTTCAAGACACTTTTTGCAAAATTCCACCCTCAAAAATGAACCCATTAAAATGCTTCAGCCCTCGTTTTCCTAAATCATTGAGGATTTCTACAGTGTTATTATGTATTCCCACATCCTTCTCAGATGTTATTTGTAATGCATATATTGTATTTTTTATACTGTGTTATCATATTTTCATTCATTGGAACCATTTTTAACACATTTGTGTTACTACACGCATTTTCTTTTTAGTATTATTGTAAAGGTGTAATGTTCTATTATTCATACCTATTAGATGATTAATTTTTTTTCGATCACGAATTGGCATAAATGATACCTGATATGATAAATATACTCATTATTATCTTAGGATGGATCTTTTTAAAAGATACTTTAAAATGTGATTTGTCGGAATAAATAAAAATGATCTCTTCTTCGCCTTCCAAATGCCACTCTAGTTAATTGTGCTGTTTTAATGGACAAAGATCTGTTACATTCTTTAGTTTTACTTTAAAATTTCCTACATTTAGACTACAAGTATGATAAAATAAGTTTGAAAGTCACTGTAGAGTACTTTTCCAGAAGAATAAAACGGAATTACACAATCAAACTATCGTGGTTTACTTCTGATCTGAAAATGATGATTCCCATATATGTTTTTTAAGATATTCACTCGTATTCCAAACATTTCAAAGAGATTATTCCAGTGCCTTCCGGTTTCAACTCGACACTTTCAATTAGGAACTAGCTTCTTTACGAATTAGGTCACTGGGCTACAGTCAAACCCCTACAAACTTGGAATTAATGTATGCTTAAGCAGCAAATCACTTAGAATATCAACTTGCCTTTGAAGTTACTCAAGTGTTCCCGGTCTGATACTGGTGAAGGGTCTCCTCCCTGAGTTTCATCATCTACTTTAACTTGATAGACATCGGTTTCGCCAGCTGTCCGGAAGATGTTCTTTGCGGAAACTTGTCGTTCAATTTAGTTTAGTGTATTCAGTATTTCACACTAAGGAGAAGTGGATGGGGGTCTGCTCTACCCCCGCCGAGGAGCGTTTGTCCCAAAACATTTTGTTTATGACAAAAAATTCGTAGAGGTGTGTTACCGTCTTCCTGGTTAATTTTAGGCGGCAATATTATTATTCTCACAAAAGATATGGGCCACACACAAATATTTTAGTCGTGAGGATGAACCTGTAAAAAATTACTAACTTACAGGGTCGCACCCAAAAGTGGTAAAACTGATTTTCTCTGGCGTGAACGGACCAGTGGAGAGGGGTCTGCCTGGAAGGGTAAGGTGGAGGGGGCTCTTAGCAACAGACCGACACCAACCTCAGTTGCCTGCGGGCTGTCGTTGAGTGAGGACAACGTTTTTAGTGAAGCAAGGTTTTTGTCAGCGTCGAAAAACAAAATGAATCTGAATTTAGAGCAACGTTATTCCGTGAAATTTTGTGCAAAACTCGGGAAGACGGCAACTGAGACCCTCGATATGATCAAGCTGGCTTATGGGGACACTGCCTTAAGCCGTTCTACAGTATTTGAGTGGCAAAAGTTATTTAAAGAATGTAGGGAGCTCGTTGAAGACGACCATCGCTCTGGACGGCCGTCGACGGCAAGAACTGACACGAATGTGGACAAAGTGAGGACACTGCTGAACACAGACCGACGCTTAACCAGTGAAGAAATTGCAGACCAGTTGGGTCAGTTTGTATCCAACGTCCAACGCATTATTTCACAGGATTTGGCCATGCACAAGGTGTGCGCCAAGATGGTGCCGAAAATTCGTGCCATGGCACGCTCGTCGTTAGACAGCTCCTGGCAAAATACGGCGTTGCCACGTGGCCGCACCCGCCCTATTCTCCCGATCTGGCACCACCGGTTCTTCTTCTTCCCCCTGATGAAAAGACAGCTCAAGGGACGACGTTTTGACTCGATAAAAACCGTTCAAAAGGCTTCGACGAGGGTCATCAACGGCATCCCCAAAGATAATTTCCAGCGGGCGTACGGGAAATGAGAGCAGCGTTATACTAAGTGTGTAGCAGCTCAAGAAGCATACTTTGAAGATTATTAAGCCGATGTAAGTATATCGTCAATAAAATTCTTGTAAAAAAATCAGTTCTACCAGTTTTGGGTTCGACCCTGTATTTTATGAACAAAATACTCAACCAAAAGCAGGATAAAGTGCAAAGAAGCAACGGAGAAGACACTTTAGCATTTCATTGCCACTATTTAATAATATGTGATACGTAGCTAGGCAATAGATAAATTTCGGATATGCCAATTTTATAGAGATTATAAATCTTTACTTTATCTAACTGAATAGAGATTACCCGTGCAAATTGATTAGGTACTTATAAAATGTGCATTTCTAAGTAACTTCAAACTTTAAACTAGATTAAAATAGCATTTCATACTTAAAGGGTGTATATGGCATAACCAAGAGAGCCTATTTTGGAAAAAAATGCATATCTTTTCAAGAGTAGTTGGTCTTCTATTGAAAATGACTAATACCCATGTCACCAAAAAGATACCAGCCAAATCAAAACACTTGGAAAGAGAAGTGCTGTGACCACATCCATGTCAAATTAATCTTTAAAGGCAAAATAAAGTCCTGACTTAGTTTTCTTGAGAAGTTAAGTTGGAAGGAGAAAAACTAATTAGAGACTAAGTGCACCTAAGGTTTATATTAATTGGATGTCTCGTTCTCCAAATATGAGCGACTTGTATACCCTCTGGAAGGTAAATTGAATGAACATAGCAAAGAAACGCAACAATTTAAAACAGAAAAATTAATGTAAGCTTTCCTTCATGCGATGAAGAATTTTTACTCTTGTCTCGAGCAACAACTCCGGACAGAATATAACAAAAGACTCCCAAGTCTCGATGAGAGGAAAAGAAACAATTTGATGACACCATCAGAATGCGTGGCAAAACACTGCAAACTCAGGGGTTTGGTAAGTACGTGATAAATACATTAAAGAAAACTCTATTAATAACACGAGCGTTACTGTAAAAGTACGGCAAATATCGAAGGTTCATCTACATCTACACAATACTTTGCAAGCCGCCGTAAGGGCGTGTGGCGGGTCCCCATTCGTAAAAGAGGACTAAATCACTTTCAAAATCAAAACACAGGTTCTCACATGATCGCGACTAAGGCAAATCGATTTGTCCTAATTTCTCTTTTATTCATTGAGCACCGATAACATTTGTCATTATCCGGGCATGATATCTATTATATTCCACACGCTCTGATAACATACTATACCAAGGGTTGAAAATTGTTATCCAATATTCAATTTGGTAAATTAGAATCCCTTGATAGAAATTTCCACCAAAAGTATAAGGAAATGAAACCACTCGGAGTTCTCACAGGAAGTAGCTGTACTTACTTCCTTCGCAGCAAAATTTCAGCAATGAGATCTTAATCCATTGTCTACATCTACATAATATCCTGCAAGCCGCCGTAAGGGCGTGTGGCATGGGATGTTAGGATACCACCCGTTATTAAGAAAATACCTCATGCAAAAGCCACAAATTTATGCAATCCACAAACTAAACATGGTATGCATTCATGCCAAAACGCTTACAACTCATATTTATATGCAAACACAAAAACTACCAACTAACATATATATGCACCTAAAAATATACCTGATGTCTTTGCAATGTTTAATTTTGTTCCAATTTTTAAATGAAATGTTTTTAATATTCGCAAGCGACTTCGGTTTCTAACTATTATGATTTATGATTGTTCGAGGAAAGAATGAGTATTCATCTGTACTAAAATCTATCACCCTTATTTTTTCTTTGTGGTCTGATGGACCTGAATAATGGCATAATAATTCTTTTAGTATCATTGTTAAAATCGCTTGTTCTGAAGCTTTTTAAAAGTCTGTCTTGCATGTTCTCTTCGTATCTCAGTTGGCTCCCAGCCCAAACCCCTTAAGAGGGGATTTTGTTGTCAAGTTCCCATTTGTCTTAGACAAATGGGAACTTGCTTCCATTATAATTTTCAAATGTAAAAGCAATTTTATTCTCTCAGGTATCCTCCTCCAGTACTAACCGAAGAGGATTACTCACTAATCCCAATCCTCGAGCTTTCATTTAACGATCGCAGAAACGAGAAAAGAGTTCTTCTAATTATGCAGTGTGTTTTAATGTCATTCGATCCTACGATGTGAATTTCTTCGAGTGGTAACATACTTCAGTGATTTGAGTGGAGGTACTGGAGATAGATTTTCACTGTCATTCAGAGGGAGATAAGGAAAAAGAAAAAAACGAGATGCGAGTAATTTAAAGCTCACTTATATTTGTTAGGGAGCGGAATTAAATGGCTAATCAATCTCAAAATGGCAACATATCAACTGTACTGATGTCGTAAGATGTCTCTGCAAAATTACGTTGCATAATTACATCTACATAATACCCCGCAAGCAGGCTCAAGGGCGTGTCACGCGGGGTGTTAGGTCACCACCCGTAAGAGTGAACAAAATCACGTACAAAATCAACACATTCATGCAAACCTATACCCTCAGTGGCGAATGAATGCATGCAAACATCCTTACAACTTACACATAAGCAATTACATTTACTATCATCTAACAAATAATTGAACCTTAGTATGCAGTAAGAAATTTATCCAATATCGTGCAAGCTAGAATTTCGTAAGTAGGAAGGCGAAATTCCACCACCACAAGAGCATGCAAAATAAAACGCTATTCTTTCCAAGGAAACAGATAGGGAATTTGACCCAAAGCTACAGGTAGCAGGAAGGTATCCTCACGGAGAGGGACGAGGAATGGAAGGGGAAATTTAAAAACAAACAAAAACAGCAAACAGTAAACAATACTTAACAGAGCACTACATTATTTAATGGCATTCTAATGCGGTCATGCGGAAAGGGTTTCGACAACACCCACAAGGTTAGTAAAAGTGCATTCAGTTGAGCAGAACTAATTATTTCCAAGACGCTGATGGTGGCAATTACTATCCCGTAATGTCCGTGGGAAGGAGTCCTTGAATCTGATAATTCTGGGATCTATTTCTCGAATTTTGTATACATGATCCAAGCGACCGATGTACAAGTACTACGTGCGTATACCAGGCGGAGGAGTTCCTCAGAAGACGATGGCGATCGAAGTGGCGGTCAGGGACTCAAAGTGCTCTCGGCTACAGGTCGTGGGCAATGAAGCACCAGCGACGTCACGGACCGTGGATACGGGGAGGTCCTTCGTTCCCTTAAGGAATTAACCTCCGAGGTGATGCATACCCAGAGCATTAAGGGTGTACAGCTGGTTTTAAAGGTCTGCAGCATTGTTTCAAGGGAGAATCGCGGATCTCTGGTTTGGTTCCGAATGGAAGGTATTAACCAGAGATTCGGCGATTCTTCTCGGACATAGGAGCCTCCTTCGTCGACCTAAGGTCAACCCTACAGTATTGTTTGTTCTGCTTTTACCCTTTTAGGTACCCTAAATTTCTCCTTCCATCCCTTGTCCCTCTCCACGGGGAAGCTCTTTTTCTACCTGCAGCGTTGGGACAAATTCTTTACCTTGGGTAGGAACGCGTTTTACTTTGCACGTTCTTGTGGTGGTGGAATTTTGCCTTGCTACTTACCAAAATCTAGCTTGCACGATATTGGATACATTTCTTACTCTATCCTAAGGTGCAGTTATTTGTTAGATTAAGCATATGTGATTGCATGCGTGTAAAATAAAAGGAGATAGATATGTATTTGCAAGCGTGTAAATGATTGGATTTTTCCATGAATGTATGTACCACTGTGGATTTGGGTTTGCATGCATGTGTTGCTTTTGAATGCGGTTTTCTTCCCTTCTTAGGTTGTGAACTAAAACCCCCCGCCACACGCCCTTGCGGCGGTTTGCGGGTTATTATGTAGGTGTAGATGTAGATGAATCCTCCAGATCGTGCAGGACTCCCCTGAACAAATCAGGGGTTTATTACACGGCGGAAGCGTCGAGTAAGGTAGTAAATAGGATACTCGACACTTGGTCTTTTTTAGGATAAAGATTAGGTCATTTAGTGGGTCGGTAATATCTTGGGCTAGCGCAGATAAGTGATTAATAAAAATATAAAATAAACGAATATCACTGGCTTCGATGTAGAAAGATATTTGACACGCACTTCTCCACAAACGCGTCCTAAATTACAGTTAGACATAAATACGGGCGTCATTCAAAATAAACATAATCTATCTATCCTTGTACTAAATTTCAGAGGGCGCAGGTTTAAACTAGAGCACAATAAATAGTTGAGGACTTGCTTTGAGAGCGGGAACACAGAGTAGTTCTTGACGGCGCTAGTTCCAAGATAAGGAGGATCATCAAGGATAGTGAATAAACTTTTTGCCTAAAACTGGCCAACAATCAATGCTGAATGTGCAGGTGCATTGTCATGGTGAATGATCCATCCATCGTCTAGAATCAAATTTAGTCGCACACGAAGCACACGATTCCTCAAACAATTGAGAACTGTAAGGTATAACTCAGTATTTACTGTTTGTCCTTCAGGAAGAAATTCATCATGAACAACACCTTAGACATCACAGAAAACAAGGAACATGACTTTGATCATTCGATCGGATTTTTTGGGTTGCCTACTCCACTTGAAAACGGGTGTTTTCTTCAAAGCATTATCACCGTAAACAGCTGTCAAACATTACAGAAATTTGTTTGAAGCCGACAACAGTTTCGCCGAAGTTGCATCCGGCGTCTTCAGGTCGAGGAAGAATGTGGTTCTTCGACCTAAAGACGCCGGATGCAACTTCGGTGAAACTGTTGTCGGCTTCAAACAACAACGCGGTGAAAACCCAAAAATGCAGAATTTTTCAAGCCACCGCCGCGAAAATCTACGCAGCCATATATTACAGAAATGTCTTAAAAACCTTTACCACACTTCACCAAAAACTTGACGTTGAATCGTTGCTCCGTGATTTTGGAACATCCCAATTTCGACAAACAGTAAAAACAAGAACTACAGAAATTAATATAACTGGCGCCTTACGCACAGCGCGACAATCCGCCAAGAACAGACGGCTCGTTGGGTGCCAGGCAACTACAACCCCCAGTGGGTAGGGCCCTCATACAAAAATGGTATTCTTCCCTGTTTGGGCTGCTCCCAATACCCAACCAATCTTCCGAGCGTAAAAATTCCTTTGATAAATGCTGTACTGTCTCCATTCTAGTATCCATCTAAACCTCCACTCAAACTCAAAGCAATTGAGCAGGGATACTTATGGTTCCTCGATTCTTGGAATGAGCAACGTATTAATATCAAACACTAATTATCCCAAGCTTCAGGTATTTTTATACCCCCTCCGCTCCCAAAACTTTCCATATCAATCACAAACACTTCCAAACCTTACCCTCCAAATCCTTCCCCATCCTCCACCTCAATCCAGCGTCCTCGCCCCATCCTATTGAAACCTTCCCCTCAGTTCCTTCTTTTCCTAGAGGAAGGTGGTTTATATATATATATATATATATATATATATATATATATATATATATATATATATACACACACACACGTTTGTCGTATTCTGTTGTGTCTTCCTTGCCGTTATTACATTTTTGAGTTAGTCTTGAGGAGCTGTGTCAACTACAGTGATGGGAGGAATGGGTGCAACTTCTGGTCCAGATATGCCCTTTTCAAAATATTTAGATATTCCTGGAAATATTCAACAAAAAGATTTACAGAACCAGTAGCAATGGAGTTCCTGACGATGTCCGCTCTACCATTAATGAATTTCTTTAAAACCCTATTGTTGAGCAGAAACAACAGCGAGATGATTACCGAGAATCAATCTTGGCAATATTCCGAAGAGCGGGATATCGTTTCGTTAACCAGGAGCTCTGAGATAGTAGAGGCTGAGCTCATGCTAGGTAGATGACCAAGGCAATTTATTTGCTCAATATTTACTTACTTCAAGATCAATTTCAGTTAACTGATTGGGAGAAGAAATCTTTAAAAATATTATGTATTTTTCTTGCTCGAGCTTATGTTCAAGCCTAGTTTCTATCATCAGAAGCAATTAAAGTAACTTATCACAATTTCTTATTCATGCGCCAATTGTTAAATTATCAGGATATTAGCCATTAAGCAGTAAGGCCGCTATTTAAACATTTTCAAACTATCTCTCGTACTAAGCTCCCAAAACTGTGGCTTTATTTTTATTTGATGACAATGTTCCAATCAAGGTTAAAAAAAATATGGCCCAAGTTATCCGAGAAGGTGAAGAAGAGAAATAAGAAAAAAAATCAACAAAATAGGTTAAGCTTACCGTCCTAACAATTGTCTATTATTTCCATTTCTTTTTCCGTCTCTTTTTAACTGTCACGTTAATTGGCTTACTATTGCCCTTCTCCCGGTCTCATTCCAATCTCACGCGCCATTCCCATTATCTCCTCATTCGATTGCGCTCGGTTCTACCCTCTTTTGTTTTCAAATAATCTTCAACTCTCACCTAACATCAATAATTGAAAGAGAATGTAATAATATTCCCAGATACCCTTCTCCGTCACCTAGCACTGTCCTAAAAGAATATCTTTTTATCCTCTCTCTATCTCCCGCTTTCTGAATTTTCTGTACTCAGCATCGTCCGTCTAAGTGTGTAGTTTAATTATTCAGTCTTCTTCTGTCTTTTAAGCTACTACTTGTACTGTCGATTCTACTTTGCAAGGATTTTGCGAGATTACGGCTGCAAAGGCAAGACCTGCTTCCCATTCCATACCCATCACTCAAATGGCAGCCTTAGTGGGACAAGACGCCATTTCAATCACCTCTCTGATAAGCAGCCACTACGTGGACTATCTTTTGTCTGTCGTCTACCCTTCAATCAATCTATTATCGGTTGTCCTACCAACAACAACTAACGTTGCTCCTGCCAGCACAGCTCTAAGGGTCATCAGATTGCACAAGCCTGGGCACTACGTAAAATGTGTAGTCCATGGGGTAGGTTACATCTACATGAAAAACATCTACATAATACCCCGCAAGCCGCCGCAAGGGCGTGTGGCGGGGGTGATAGGTCACCACCCATTACATATGCATATGAATATATGTATGTTCATATTCATGAAAAAAATCAGAAAAGTTAATATAAGGTCAGTATTGCATTGGTAAATCACATCTACTATCTTAAAAGCACACCCTGTCCCTCTTACATTGAGCAGTGTTCTACAACCCTTAAAATCTGAATCAAAAACCACTGCGACTCATGCCTTCCTCCACATTAGCCTATCTACCATTTCCCAAACATGGCTTCCTCTACAATTTTCCCTTTAAAGATTGTTTAAACGTGTTAATTACTGCCTCTCTTCCCCCTTCAGGCACACCGCTAAAACTCAAAGCCCTCGAATACGACAGACAGCTGGGTGCAAGGAGCCTGCTCGGACCCCAACCTAACCATCATCCTTTTACTTCTTGTCGACAGCCATCCATAACGACCATCGCCAAAAACCTTCCTCTCTCTCTCCTGAATCCGTTCTTTCTATACTGCCCGAATAACCTGTAATTTCAAAGGCTTCTTTCTATTGTGAAAAGTGGTTGCGCCACCGAGTTATTCAAGAACCAAAACTGTGTTTCTATGCTTTATAATCCATATCCAAGCATCTCACTGACTTTATTCGTAAATATGTGTTTATGTGTATATATATATACACATAAACATTCTATCAGTGTTAATTTATCATATATGAATACTGATATGGAACTTTAGAACACAGAAACACTAAGAAAGCACACTCACGTATGTACCTTTGACGTTTCAACGGCGTAGCCGTCATCATCAGAATGCCGTTCTCGGGGGAAGAGCGGAGAGGATGTGAGTGGGGGAATGGTGAGGGGAGGAGAGGTAAGGGACAAATAGAAAACGGGAAAGTGGGTGGGAGGGAATATGTATTGTAGGTGGCCATTGGGTACATTAAGTTACCATGCAAACGCCCAAACTGCAAATGCTGCCATCTTCTAAGACCACCGCCACCTCCCTTACTACCATTTCCCAATCCGATGCCACCTGTACCTCTAAAAACATTATATACCTCCTTTCCTGTAACTTCTTCCTTAATTATCTCATCCCTACCCCCGCTGCTTCCCAAGTTAAAAATGCGTGTTTGGGATCAAAGCAATGCAGATATGCGGAACATTTGCAACCGTATAGCTTATTAAATCAAGACTATCAGTAGGACGAACACATTGAAATTGATGTTAGGTGAGAGTTGAAGATTATTTGCAAACAAAGAAGGGTAGTATTGGTGAACTGAGCGCAATTGAATGAGGAGATAATGGGAATGGCGCGAGAGATTGGAATGAGACCGGAAGAAGGGCAATAACGAGCCAATTAACGTGACGGGTAAAAAGAGACGGAAAAAGATATGGAAAGAAGAGACAATTGTTAGGAAGCTGGTGAATGCAATAAAGGTGATAATATCACGGGAAGAAATAAAATCAAATGTCACAATGCTTAATTTGATCTACCGTAGGACAGGTCATTTTAATGGACGCTCAACGATCATTTTACTGTCTCTTCCAGCGTATCTCATTTTCTTATCGACAGAAAAATGAATTAATACGCATGCGTCCGCATGAATAAGCGGAATTTTATGTAACTTCATTACTAATTACTCTCAATTCATGTGGAATTTTTTCGATAGGTATTTAGTGCTATCTCCGCAATAATTTCCGATGTTTGCTCTCTATATTCCAGCACTTCAAATTATGCAATCACTACTCTTTTATTTTTGAGCAAGGTCATAAAATATGTGATATTTAATTTCCAATGTCACTGTTATTAACCGTAACACAGAGAATAACATAACTGCTGTCACTATTTATCAGTTAGTCGCTGACAAATATCGAAATCTACGACAAAATTCAACTCTCTGACGGCTCAAAATCTATTCCACTATCGTGTAATTATTCAACCTATTGTTTGTTATATTTCAAAAAATTAACTACTATTTTCAACCAAAAACAAGCAACCGACAAACTAAACTCACCATACGTATAAAATTTAAAAATATGTATTGCATTATCTACTGATAGTTGTAATTATGTCTCTACTATTCAGAAATAAGTATGTTCCTTAAAACATGATTAATTATTGATCCGTGACCCTTACCTTCCCCGGATGCTGATTATTTTCTCAACGTTTCCACATAACTAAACCATCATAACTGTTCATATGACATAATTAGTTACGAATGCGGAATCGGTTTTCCTGAATTATACACATATGTTTACCATGATGATAAGATTACTGTGCTCGCATTCATCACGAAAGGCTTAATATCCGCGCAATGTGTGGCAATTATTCATTACACATCATAATAAATATCAGTTTCGTGCTTGGAAAACGATCACTCCGGCTTGAAAGGGCAGATATCAATAATGAATAACTGTTTTCCAACGAAAATTAACCAGAAATCCATGAATGAACACCCACTCTGTCGCCAAAAAAATTCTTAGGGGATAAGGTCGACCCATCAGCTTACAAATAGGAGGTGCTGTAACCATTTGGCACCTACATTAAAAAGCGGTACAACTGAGGAGCCAGATGATGCACCAAAGCCTCAATAGTTACCGGCGCTCCTTCCATCTTCATTTCACATTTATTTATTCAGTTCCTTCCATGTCCGCGACCATTTCACCTTTAATCCTGCACATTTTCTCTGTCCCTATACTGCCGATTTCATCTTCTCCACTTTCCCTTCTCTCTTTATTTTGCCTCTCCTTTCTTCTCCCTCTCTTCCCCTTTCCTCTCGAGTTCGCATCATCCCGGTCCCATTTCGAGCCATTTCCGCGTCATTCGGTGCCTATCCAAATGCGCGCGCTCCCCACTCGCAATCTCGTTTCCGGAGACATTATGAACGAAAGGATTCGCTTTCCGAGGGAGGGTAGGAGACGAGGATGTGGCAGGGGTAAAGGGGGAGGGGTGGGACACGAGAGGGGCAAGGGGCTCGAGAAGAGGGAATGGAGGAGATGAAGGCAAGAGATTGACGCCAGGATTGAAGTGGGAGGGAGGGCGTCGACGGTAAGATATAGAGGTGAAAGTCTCTTCGGTTTCATTAGAAAGGGAGAGAAAATGTGTGTATGTGATTGGAGGAGACGTGGACTAAATCCACGTGGGACTAATCGTCTTCAAGATATTTTGGGAGTAAATTAGAGAGGAAATGATGGACTATTAGAAGTGAGAGATGCTCTGCAATAATGGAAGCCAGGACAGGAGGAGGAAACGTACATATCGACGCCAAGTGCACATACTCGAATCTACCTATACGTACAAAGTATTAGGGAAAAACTAAACGCAACTCTCGTGGTGTGGGCGAATGGATCAGTGCTATGACTTGAACGACTGGAATAAGTCTCGGAAAATAATTTTAGGTAGTTGGAAGGGGAGGAATGGTGGAGTTTGAGGGTGTTAAGGAAATTGCGTGGGCAAGGGGTGGGCAGGTTGTGGGGAAACACTCGACAGGAAGGCACCAACTGGTAAAGAAGATGAGGGGAGAGGGAAGCAGAGTGTGAGAAGCAAGCGGGGAAATCGGTGGAGAGAAGATAGGAGGCGAAGTAGCCTCCGGCGAGAGCAAGGGTGTGGGGGCTTGTGTAATGGGTGTGACAGCGAAGGAGCCGTCTGGGAGAGAGGCGGGGGTGCTAGAGAGGAGAGGGTTAGGAAAGCGAAGGCGAGGTTTAAGGGCAAGCCTTGGTAGAGGGGGTTCGACATAGGAATGAGGAGTCGCGCGGAGCAGCGAGGGGATCGATTAGAGAGCAAGACTTAATAATTAGGGTAGGCTCTGCGTCGCATCCGACTTGACGCGGGAGCGAATCTGGATCGACAGAATCATACCTGAGCATAAATATCCGGGGAATGACGGGAAAATTCGCGTATCTATGTCATCCCCGCTAATTTATCACACGCACAATTGAGGGGGAAAAATCACCACGTTGCCGAGACGTCGAAGAGCGAGAAAGAGAGTTTTCGAGGGGATGATTCACAACTAAGGGGAGGATACTAATCCTCGCCGCGGACGCTTATATAACACCGACACTCCTCTTACTTTCAGAAAAAAAGAAAGATGTGGCATGTGTTCATCCCCTCGACTCATCCGGTAATCGTACACGGATACTCTTTTTCATTATTCAAAAATTTCAGCGTGCGCAGGTCTGACCGAAAAAACGCACCCAGGAGAGAACCGGGCACACAATGAAGCATCTTTTATCATGCGTGCGTTCGGACGTTGGAGCGAGGAGGACTTCAAGGGTTGCGTTAAGTAAGGGAAGAGTGGTTGGATATTTCGAGGGTCGATGGTGTAAAGGGAGGGAGGGGATGCTGATGATATTTTTGGGAGTTGCGCTTGGGGCGGCGAAGGAAGAGAGTGTGTTTCAGGGTGGTGAAGTTTCCTAACCCGATGTGAAAAGTAAGGGGAAAAGTTAGGGAGCCGAGGGGATGAGTAACGAAAGTGGACGGTGGGGGTAAGGAGAGACGGTTTCGGGTCAGGGCAGGGTCGTTGGATCTTAAGGGAGACAAGGAGTAAAGGTTTAACGGATGAGTTTCAACGGAGTCAGATGAACTAACGGCTGACCGAAGTTAACCGCCAGACCGGATTTTTCTCCAAAACGCTCCGGAAATTAGCTCTAGTGTCCGCGGCGCGAATCTCTTGGTCTTCCGTTCGTAATTGGTTCAGATTCAGACCCTTCTGAAAGTTGGATGGTATCCGGAGAGGATCAGGGTCATACCATATGTCTCCCTCCCTACTCGATGACGTAATATCATCCGTCATAAAATACTGCAGTATGCTCATGTTTCCTGACTGTTCCTAATCGCTCGAAATACACAAAGTCAATTCAAATCAGCAAAAGCCGATATTTTTTATTAGTAAAATCAGTTAACACCAATGCGTTGGTTAAAATTAATTATAGTTTAGAAAATAACAAATTGGATTCACGAAATATTTTGGCTATTTCTTTGCTTTATTTTTTGATAAACGGCACGAAATCGGCACTTAAAATATGAGCTTAAGTGTGGAAAAAATATACTCAAGTTTGGGAGAGAACGTAATGGAAAGATGAAGGAACAGAGGCCGGAATAACGAATGGAAACCAAAGTAGGTGCAAAGACAATGGATGAGTGAGGGTGATTTAGCCCTCGGGATACAATGGGATATTGGGAATCGGGAGGAAGAATGGGGGATCTGAGCCAAGGGACGTAAATAGAACTGGAGGGAATGAACGAAACGAGGGAGGAATGTGAATGGTTCCCGGAGGAAACGTTCGGTCTGAGAAGAGGAGGGGAGCGACAGAAGAAAGATAAGAAGCTGAAAGTGAAAGGAAGCTGGAAAGAGGAAGAGAACAATTAAGAAGAAAGGCAAAGATGGGAAGGAAATATAAAGGGGGACGAGGAAGATTAAGGAGGTGAGAGACGACGTAAGAGAATCTAAAGGAATATGTATGGTCTCAACAGATAGCGAGGAGAAGAAAAGAAAGATTTAATTAAAGATTAAAGTTAAGCCAAAGACAAAAAGGTAAAGAGTTAATAATACAAAAGCGAAAATGGAACAGAGGGAATTTGAGAACGGGAAAGATTGAACTTATGAAGTTATGATAAGTTTGAGACAGGAACATGCCGAGAGACTAGGGAAGAGAATAATGGCCGAAAAGAATAGGAATTGGAAGAGGAGATAAAACGAGAAAAGCCACAAAAGACAGTCATGATGGTATAAAGGTTATGAAGGTAAGATAAATAAATGCTCTGAAACGTCAGTAGGCAACTTATATGATCCTTTGCAATAAGCAAAGGGACAAGTAGTTGCGCAAGGGTTAAGAAGTAGTCACAGACTTGATGAGTACAAAGTTCACGGAGACCGGGTTTCGACTGAGGAAGATTGGAAAATGACAAGGGTGCATACATTAAAAATTGTTAAATTTAAAATCCGGTTTTTTAAGGGATTTCCTGCCAATTGAAATGACGTCAGTTAGACTCATCAGGGAAAATCATTGTTTTACTTTAAAAGCTGGTAAACTAATTTTATTTTATTTATTAACGCGTTTATTGCATTTGCTCGTGAATTGCAGGAAGAAGAAATATAAAAGAAAATCGTAATGTTCTGAAGTTAAAATTCTTGATTTAAAACAAATCCTCCGTAAACTTTTCCTGTGATATCACCGATTCGAAATCATAATTAACTTACCTAATCACTCAAAAAATTTGAGAAATCGCATATTCGTCAAAAGCGGTTTCAAACTAATTTAGCGTGTTTGAAACGAGCAACACAAACCTGGTCAGGGCATATTATATGCATGACATATTTTACAGTAAAATGGTAAAGCATTTAATAAACAATGGGTTTTTCAAAATTAAAATTTTTAGTTTTCGTTGGACCCAAAAGATTAAACATTATTACGAAACAATCGAATCTCCCCTTTAAGCTTCTCATACAAATCCACTGCATTGTCAACTCATCGAATGACAAAGTTGTCCCAAAGGCAAACGAGCAATTCTTTTGTGAAATTTAACTGCATAATTATTTTTCGCTGAAATCCATTCAGCTCAAAAGATACAGAGGGACAAACAATGGGATTACACTTCGATTGACACTGTATATCGCAACTGGAAAGTGCTCAGCTGCAGGAAAAACAGCGAGTTCAAGTTGGCTTTTAACTAGTTATATAATCAGGTAATATATGTTTATCCGCGGCACATTGAAACTGGTGGCTCTTTTATTTAACGTGATAAACTCAATACGATATTTTCAAAAGAAAGTAGTCAACTTATATGAATAAGTTAGAATCGTACATTTATATTTATTAAAAATCAAAAATTATGAAAAAACTTTCTCGAAAAAGCTAAACTAATCTACTGAAGCTAAATTTATGACACATGTAATTTACACTTACGTCTACATTTCTCCATTCACCTTAACTGCATCTATGGAACTACTTGCCAAGAGAATGGATGCCATCTACTTATAGAACTGAATAGTTTTAGTTACATGAATTGATTTCCTACTTATGTAATAAAAACCACTTGAAAATGAAATATTCAAAATATGTATCTGAAATCGCTGAATCACTGAAAAAATGCACCTTATCTACATAAAACGTACTTTAAAGTCCTATGTATTAACTCAGGAGCACCTTATCGTTGAATTCTCATGTCAATTTTCAAACGCCTTATTTTAAGGGGTCATAAGGTGAATCCACTGGATAAGGTGACTCAGGGATAAAAATAAACACAGGAATAATAAGGGAAGGAATATATATATACATATATATATATATATAACTTAGACAGTAACACACAGCACGAGAACACATAAAAAGAACACTCACAATAATATCTCAATAATTTCGACGGACTCGAGCTCCGTCTTCGTCGGAAGATAAGATATGACTGAGTCATGAGACTTGAGTCGTATCTTATCTTCCGAAGAAGCTGGAGCTCGAGTCCGTCGAAATTATCAAGACATTATTGTGAGTGTTCTTTTTATGTGTTCCCGTGCTGTGTGTTACTGTCTAAGTTTTTTATTCAACACTTCCATGTTACTTCGAAGAAATAATATATATATATATATATATATATATATATATATATATTGATTAATTAATAAATAATCTAATGGTTAAGGTAGGTTTTGGATGAACACAACTGCCAAATAAATATTTTGTTAATCCTAACAAAATACAATCCAGCGACTTACTCTACATTAGATCGTTCTTAATCACTGTGTACTTCCTTCTTATATCCATTGCACTGAGTTTCCAATCCAATAACCAATTCTTGTAGCTCCTTGGCCGACTGACAAACTAGAGCTTGGTCATCAGGAAACCTAACTGATTATACAATTTACCCGCTGACTTTCATTCCTCCCTTTAGTTCTTCCCATGCCTCTTCAATCATTTCCTCCACATACACGTTGAACAGCACCGGTAATAATGGGCAAGCCTGCCTTTCACCTCTTCCTAATACTGCCCATTCGGACTCTCCGTTCCCTAGTCGCACCTAAACAGTCTGAGACATGTACAGGTTGCGGATTAGTCTCCTGTCTCTCCAATTTATTCCTATTTTCTGCAATATACGCAATAGTTTTTCCCAATTCACTCTATCAAATGTTTTTCTGAAATTTACGAAACAGGCAAATACGCCCTGATGATACTCATTAGTTTTCCCAATTCACTCTATCTGAAATTTTTGAAATCTACGAACAGGCAAATATGTCTTGATTGTATATTTTATTTCTCTCGATTGGTGATCTCATTAATGCAATGGCATCACGCATACCTATCCCCTTCCTAAACCCAAACATATCATCCCCTAAGTGATCACTTGCCTCTACTTACTACATTTTTGTTGGTGATCTTGAGAATAACTTTAGCTGCGTGGGAAACCAAACTTATTGTTCTGTAATCCTCACGTGATGTAGCCTTTACCTTTTTCAGAAAAGGAACTAACATTGATCTTACAAAGTCTTCCGGCCAGATTCTTTCCTCATAAATACTACGAATCAATCCATATAGTGTCTTTCTCCCACATTTTTCTAACCATTTCAGTAGTTCCGCCGGAATGCTGTCTACCCCCACGGCCTTATTTGGTTCCATCTCCCTTGATGATCTTTTTATCTCATCGTCGAGCATGCCTGGTCAAAAGCTATCTTCCTCTACGTCATGTTCTCTTTCTATGTCTAACCTTGTTGGTAAGTTATTTATCCATACAGTTCTTCTATATATTCCTTCCATCTCTCTTGTATCTTTTCTATTTCCACTATTATCTTACGAGACTTATCTCCAACTGTTACAAAAGATCATGCTATCTTAATTCCCGATAGTGATTTAACCTTCTTTTTATAGCGCACCAATTTCATATTTCCCCTATAAACTTTCCATATCCTCGTACTTCGTCCTCCATCACGCTTCTCTTCTCTAATTATTACCCGTCTCAATTTATTATTTAACTCTTCGTACTTCATTCTACCTAACTCTGTATTTACATTTTTCCATATCCTTCGCTAATTTATTTTTCAAAGCATTTCATCTGTGATCCATGATTTCCATGTCCTCTCCCTATTAATAGTTTCTACCATATAATTTAGTTTGCGACTTTCAATATAACTTATTTGATATATTCTTATTTTTCCTCGATAGAACTCAGCTCCTTTCCCTCACTCAGAATTTGTTTACAATCTGTTGACACTCCTTCATTGTCAGTCCAGTTGATCCTTCTACATTCCATTTCCTAAACCCCCGCTCCTTATATATATATATATATATATATATATATATATATATATATATATACATACATATTCAAACTTGAAAATCCTACCATACGGCGCACAAATATTCATTCAAACAGAAATAGGTATAAGGAAAGGGGATAGGAAAACACATAAAAGGCGAACACAGGACGTGTGGGGAAGGCGGTTTTTGAGCAGATCACGAAAGTAAAAATATTTCCTTATGTGTTTATATATATATATATTTATATATATATATATATATATATATATATATATATATATATATATATATATATATATATATATATATATATATATATAAACACAGTAATCAACCCGAAGGTCGGTTTAGTAGGTGATGGTAGAGCTCACCCATGTACCAAGCCCTGGCCCCCCTACCCTGATGTGTGAATATTCACACATCAGGGTAGGGGGGCCAGTTCCTTTCCCTGTGCCGGTTATGGTTTCCCAGGAAGACCTGGTACCCGAAAAATCAACTAGCTTGGCTGGAGCTGCAGGTGGCCAAAGTGCCTTTCCCGGGAATCGAAACCGGGACCCTCCGGTCAGTAGTTAAACGCTCTACCCACTAGACCACTGCGACCCGCATATATATATATATATATAAGGGGTCTATAAGAGGTATATATATGGATATATATATATATATATATATATATATATATATATATATACCTGTATGTGTGTGTATATGTATATGTGTGTGTGTGGGTCCAGGGGGTAGAGCGTTGGACTACTGACCGGAAGGTCCCGGGTTCGATTCTCGGGCAAGGCACTCTGGGCACCTGCAGCTCCATCCAAGCTATGTGATTCTTCGGGTACCAGATTTTCCTGGGAAACCACAACCGGCACAGGGAAAGAAACTGGACCCCCTGCCCTGATGTGTGGATATTCACACGCCGTCCGGCTTAGTATTGGATGAACTCTACCATCACCGACTAAAACCGGCCTTCGAGTTAATTACTGTGTTTATGGTTCATATATATATTTATTCATTTATTTCTAAAAATATATACATGTGTGCGTAGGAAAAATAAATCGGGCAAGAATATGCATATTGGGAACAAATCGTGTGAGAACTTTGACAGAGGACAGGGGCGTGTGTGAAAGAGAGAATGAAGGAAGGAGGAAGTCGATAAATATGTCAGATTATTTAAGCCTCCACGAGGAGAGGAAGGGGTTTCATGGGATGAAGCGAGGAGGGAGTGAAAGCAATGTGTCCTGAATATGATCCACGGCCATCTTAAAGCAACCCTTGTAATCCCACCTTCCTCCATCACGACCCACGGACAAAAACACGAGGCGTCACACATGCCTCCACACGCGTACATACCCTTAAGGACACACACGCACGCCATGCATACTTCTCCCTATGTCATCGAAATGTTTTTTATTAGCCTCCCACAATATTCCCTGCGGCGGCGCCCCCGTAGTCTCCCCCCTATAACTCTCCTCCTACGTGGCTCACTTCCCCTTCCCCAAAACCTCCAAGCCTCCTACCCGCACCCCTTTATCCTCCGCTAACTCACCTTCCGCTTCATCATTGAGCAGTACTCTACCCATACCGAGCTCCCTCCACCCTATGCACCACTCACAAACCTCTCCACACTTTCTCCCTACTCCCACCTACCATTTCCCCACCCCTAAAAAACACTTCCTCTCGTCCATCCCCCTCCGTCCCGCAACCCTGAAATTCTTCCCCACTCTCTCACCCCTCCACACCGCTGGCCTCTGCAGTGCCCCTCCCCACCCAGCGTTATTCCCCGGTTCACCTCCTCTTTTGCCCTCCACACGACGGCATCCCACCTCCCAACGTCCCCCAATTCACCCCCGGAGGCCCCGAAACGACGTTTCGGTCGCCCCGCATGAGAGGAGTCCGGGTTCATTTGCCTCCTGATGAAATTTCGCCCCGGATTAATGGAATCCAGCACGTGGAAAAAAAGGGTTCGTGGGGTTGGAGGAGAGGAAAGAGGAGGGGCGGGAGGGTGGAGGGCACTAGAGTGCAAGGGGTGGGCGTAGAGCCGGAAGGAGGGTACGAAAGCGAGTCAGCGTGAAGGGGCGTGGGGGAGGGTTGCTGGGCGGAGGCATGAGATGGAGCCTGGACGAGGAGAGAGGGCCGGAACGAGTGTGCACATGGTGTTAGGGTTGGAAGGGGGAAGAAGGGGGAATGGTTTTGCAAAAACCGGAAGGGAAATCCAAGAATAGGTTGGGGGAACGGAGGGAAAACTTCCACGGGGTAAAAGGGGATGGATGGTGTTGGAGAAGGGGAAAACAGACGGGGAGGAGGACCCGTAGTGGGAGGAGGTAGAAGAAGTGGAATGGGATGTCATGTTTGGTGGCGTAGGCGGCTGAGTAGGCGAATGCGCGGAGTCGGAAGGAAAAAGCTGAGATGAGAGGTAAAATGAATTAGGTGGGGAAGGATGAGAAGAAGGCGGCAGGGAGGGTAAGAGAGAGGGAGAAGGTGGATTTTCATCTCGGGTAGTGGGGAGGGAACCTGACGCATAATGGAGAGAGAGAGTGGGAGGAATCTGTGGGGGTTTGGGGTCGCAAGGCGGTGGGAAACGAAGGAAAAGTGAAATGGTTATCCCACGTTCGACTGACGTAGGCCGAGAGAAGAGGACGGAGAGGAGCAGGTGAAATGGAAAATTCAGATACAGGAAGGAGCAAAGGTAGGAAATGAGCAGCCACGGGTGGGAAAGGAGACAGAATCGGAGATAGAGGGAGTACGAAAGAAAGCAAGTTATGGGGAAATGTAGGGAGTGTGGGGGTGGGTCCTGAGGGTAAAGGGAATGAATCACGACCGCCCCCATTCGCCGTTTTCCGAGTGAGTTGGGAAAATTCTCGTCACGCAAAACCTCTAAGTGGTTGATTATTTCCGCATTTTCGTGTCTCTCTGAGTCTTAAGTGCAAGAGCATTGAAATAACTCCAAAAACGGTGAGATCAGAGGGAGAGGGCGAAAATGAAGGCATAATCATTATTATTTGCTTCTCGTCACCGCGCCAGACCTTTCATTCCCTCATTCCTTCTCGGTCCTGCACCGCTTTATGTATACACATTTTTTAAAAATCTAATCGTCCCACTTGCTCCCAAAATCAGAAGCTATTCGTTGAATCAAGCTGCGTAAAAGCCTTTTCATGGGGAAGTTATTGATGTCACTGTTGAAGGCAGTTCTGAGGTTGTGTGAGTAAAGGAATGGTATTCCTAAGGTCTATGCGAAACGGCCATGGAGGAGGGTGGGTGTGTGGTTATCTGCGCTCGTCGACGCCATTAGCTCGCTCCCGCCAGAATACACAAAGGGCTTGAACGGCACGAAATCTCCGAGATCTCTCGTGTGCACTCCGCAGAGACTGCTATGTCCCTAACCTAGGCGCAAAATGGGGATAGTATTCGGGAATAAAACGTATGTAAAAATGAAAAAAAAAGAAGGCTTGCGACCGTGGGGAATCAATTTCCGACCATTACCAGTAGAAAGCATGCACTTAAACCGCTCGACGCTGGAGCTTCCTCGAGGTAATTCGATACCGTTCTCCCCGTCACGTCGTCCGCGTATCGACGAAACCTTTTCCTGGTTAAATCTCTTCCCTTCTGAGACCCCTACCTTCCATCCCTTCTCAACTCACCTTTATCCCTCCTTCCCTGATATCGGCAATGATGTCGTGTAACGGGTACCGATAAGGAGGAATTTCCAAAAATGACCTTCGGGTTCAACGATGATGGGGTGAAGGTGTGTGACAAGAAGGAAGTGAGGGGCAATGAGAGAGAGAGATGGGATGAGCGGGATATTTGGAGAGACTCCTGAAGGGAATAAATTGTGTCAAAGGAAACATGAAAGATGAAGGAGGAAATATCCGCTACTTCGAGGATGTTTTTGGCTACTGGGAAGAAGTAGACGACGGCATGACGAAATTCCATCAGTAATAAGAGATGGAATTAAAATTACGATGATGGATCCGTGAGGTTGGCCATTTCCTTCTCACCCCTTGGCAATTTTGAGAGGCAAGCTGATTCCAGGAGGGATGCAGAAGAGATTGAAATGGGGTGAAGGGTGTGAGGCGCTTTCGGAGGCCGAATGAGGAAAAGGGAATACGGTGGCCTCTGGAAAGGGTAGGGACAAGGCTTTAAGGACGGAAGGGTAAAAATTGAAAATATTTTCGGTCCTAAATTGGGTGCTTCCTTCCTTACTCCTCGTCAACTTTTTTTCTAACAGGAAACGTGATATTTGATTGCAAAAAGAAGGAAATTTTGTCGAAACACTTTTAACCGAAAGGATATTTAGGGAAGAAAAGTTAAAACGCGAGTTATGCTTAGTGTTCTGAAAGCTGACAATTATGGGTCATAATACATGACATTTTATTTTGAGAATAATTGAGTGCTATTAAAATAAAACCAAGATATACAAATAGTCGTAATATCTCTTGAGGGTTGGCCTAGTAAACATTTTATGTTCTCGCATGCATACCTAGCATAATAATGCCTATTGCTTACGAATGGTCGCGATTCTACTGCCACTTTTAATTTAAGCACAGCAATTCAATTTCGTTTACATTAAAAAATTTCATTTTTATCACCAAAAAAGATTCGGACATTTTATAATGAGTTTATATAATTTTTTCCCTTTTAAATGTTAGAAATATACTTCCTGGTGAAAATTGAAAATAAAATACATCATATCATAATTAAGAAACCGGATCCTGGTCGGTTGCGTGAATGCTGGAAAAGATTTAAAAATTTTCCTAGCATTATGTCACCCACAACTTGAATTATTCCCTAATTTAAAGCATTCATTATAAAGATTTAAGCATCTTATACATTTTGATTGCCAATTTCATACCTAAATGGGGTTTTTCAATGAAGTATACACTATTGTCTCGCACCACGAAACCTCAAAATATTTACTGCTTAATAATTGTCAGTGTTATCGTTATAAGTGGGATAATATCTACCCACAGTTAAACCTATTAGTTATAGTGTACTAGACTTTTATGACACAACGTACTTATAAAAAATTCTGTATGATATTGAATGCGAAAATAAAAATACAGGATCCTTTTATGAATCAATAAGCTCCAACTCAAATTCTATATCTCAACTTGGCGCGGCAGAAACATTTTACGTTTACTCCGGATTAATTATAATCAGACAGATGCAACTTATTTGGTTACCAATCCAGTAATAAAAGATTTCATATAAATTATTGACATTTGGTATATTACTTCATTAATATTTCCGTTCTCTCTGGAGCTTAACATTATATTTACTACGCCATGAATTTTGGATAAAATTAATCTATAGTCAGAAAGTAATGCTGATTTTTCAAGTATCATATCTTTTCTATCGGTAATGGGAAAGTGGCTGCTGATACTAAAGGATCACCACCACGAACGGACTCGCGGTGAGAGCGTTTAAGTTTATCCCTGAAAGACGTGATTTAATTGTTGTCAGGTGTGGCCGAATAGGCGCATAATCGAGCATTTCAAAGAAGTTTGAAAGCATTTGTAAAGGGGGGAATAGGAGGAAGTGGGTGGGGAGAAATGGGGTACACGAAAAGGATGTGAAAAGGTTGTACTGGGCCCAGGTGGTGGACGAAAAAGTTGAGACTAGGAAAGGGTATCGAGAATGAATGGTATGTATCTATTTTATAGCATCTTTGCTTTTCACAAAAATGCCTAGTGATCGTTGTCTGTAAGTTGGCCCCTCCCATCTAAGAAAATGATAGAAGAGATAAAATTGGTCTAAAATTCTTCAAACTTTTAGTTCACTGTCGTTTGGTAATATGTTGGAACAATTCCATCAAGTTGCAAAAACATTTTATAATGCAAGACGTTGTTGCCAAAAAAGAAGGGCGCAATCTTTAATCCAAAGAACATCTCGCGGAAGGCTAGCGTAAATACAAAGTAAAGATAGCTGGTCTATGTCGTAGGCCATTCAGGCATTCAGTACAAGGGAAACCAGTTCCTTTTTCTTGTGCCAGATGCGGTTACCCAGGAGGTTTTAAATGCCGGAAAATCATTTTGGGGCCGATAGTTGCCAGTGATATTACCAAGTTTGGACCTAGGACCCTCCGATAATAGCCATCGTATTCATTTCTGCCAAAAAAATACTTCAATTTGGTAAGCACTAATATTTATGTCATATTATTTTATGGGAATAAATATATACGTAAGAGCATTTGCATTTCAGGAGTAATTTAAGGACGAGTGTAATGATTTCTTAAAAATGTTTTTAAATCTCTATACTATATTTAGGAAACCAAAAACTATTTTTTTAAGTCAGGTTACAGGGTTTACGTAATTTCTTTACATTTTATCGAGATTATTTTGATTATTTTTTCTCTAAATATATTAGTTATATTTTCATTATCAGTCGCTGAATTCAGGTGTATTGCGTGGTCAAGTGTAATAATGAGCTGTAAATTAAATTCAATATACTTCAGTTTGAATTCCAATTTTTTTTACAGAGAATTAAATGATCCTTTCATTTTATGTAGTTCTTTTGTCACTAATTCTGTTTATAGGGAGAGCCTCAAATGAGAACTGAGGGAGAAATGGGCAAGAGATTAGAAGGATTACAAGGAAAGAAGGTTCAGCGTCGAATCAATTGTTCATAAAGGATTTGCAAAGCAATGAGGAATCCGATAAATTTGTGAGGATTTCGTACAAGATAATATGGGGATGGATATTTTCGGTTTCCTAAAATAATTTGTCCCTTTCCTCACTGTCGTAAGACTTCACGCCTTCTCTGAAACCCACGCTAGATTTTCCATTCACGGTCAGAAAATTTTTCACACCTTCTCATCCAGGAAGGGCCAATTTTTCCTTCACTCAGTTAGAGAACACGGAGTCTTTGAGGAGCAACCGGGCAATTTTTTTCTGGAGTCAAATACGTGATACGGTCAATTTGGAAGGACTGTGTTTCATGGTCGTGCATCACGATCGACGAACTATTTACTTTGCACTTACTCTCACTAATTTCTTATAAATCTTTTACGCTTCATTTCGGGTTTGCTTATTCCAAGGGGAGCTTGTGCCATTTCGTGGTTGTCTGATAGAGGCATGTTGCGAGCGTAGGTTGACCTCAAGTCTCCTTGCATCCCCTTTTTCCCTCCAACCGCTACTCCCTAAGCCTACCAAAACCCTCTGACCTAATACTTCAACTCGAAGCTCTTTGCTAGCAAGACATATCCTCTCCACCCTGTGTCCTCGCACGCCCCCTTGTCCTCCTTTGCATCTCCCTCACCGCCATCCACCCTATCCTTCTCGGCCCAAGCGTACTCATGTGCCCCGAGGGCGCCTTCCCAATTCCCTTCATCCCGGAATTCCTCCTCCTCCCACTTGCCGCAGCTCCTCCACAATCCCTCGCAAGCGTCCATCTTTTCTCCCAACTTTAATTCTACTTCTTCTTATTCTCTCTTCCTTTCACTTGCTTCTTTCTTCCTTCTCTAACGTTCCCATCCCGTTCTTCTCAATCTTCCTGTCCTCACATCCGCATATCGCCCATTATCCTTCGTCCGCTGCTCGGCTTTCTCACAAAAACAAACCCTAATCTCCCTCGTGGCCCCATTCGCATCCTAAATCCAAATCCTTACTTTTCTTTCAAACCAAACCCACTGACTTCTCGACCCCACCCGATTCTCTTTCCAGAGACCTTTTTCTGTTGAAATATTTCTAAAAAAATCATATTATTCAACGATAATTTTTATCCTCATTGGTTTTTTTAATTCCTCTCCTTCATATTCGATCTTACCAGAATCGGATTTTGCTCCTAGCTTTATTTTGTGTTAAAGCTGGATTACATTGCAGTCCCTGCACATTTGTTTAAAAGTAAACGAAAGAGTTGTAAATTAGATAGGTTAAAAGGGACTTCGCTTAGGTACAAATTTAATTATACATATATAATGTCCCGATAAATATTCGATAACTACTCTTTCACCCCATACAATGAATTCAAATAATTACAAAAGAAGTAGTCCAGAGTATGAGTTTTGTTCTTTAAATTAAGAAATCGAATAGTGAAAGATAAATATAATTAAATTTACTTTCCCATTACATGTTAATTCCTGTATGAATTATTTTAATGAATTATAATCACTATCAGCACTCTTAGGCTCCTATTAAAGAATATTCCGAGATTTCCTAACAGTAAAGCTGTAATTTATATTTCTTCATTTCAAATCTATGATTTTGTCCTGTACAATCATTTTTCAGAACCTATGGTGAATTTTAATCTTTTTTACCTCATGGTTGTAACTCTTATGTCAGTAGTTGCATTATTTTTTTTTCTAGTACTGCTCTGAACCTATCTTCGGTTCGCTCCAATGTATGTAGTTGAAGAAATATTTTTTGAGAAAATTACTTTTTAAGATCCCCGAAACTTCTCTTTCTCAGAATATGCTCGGCATGTGTTCAGATGCATATAGTTCATCTAGCCTATCTCCTCCGCACGCGGGCGTCGAAGACCATCCATCTATCCGTTCCCTCGCCTTTTCTGCCCCTTTACTCCACTCCTATTCCTCATCCCCGCACTCTAGCGCCACGTCGTCCTCCTCCCGCACTTCTCTCACCCAGGCTCCCTTGTTTACGCACTAGAGCTTCATTAGAGCACGACACTTTTCCACCAATCAATCTTTCTCTCCTGCCGCGCCTCCGGTCTCTGATCCCACTCCTCACACCCCCCTCCCACAACTTCTCGGTCCACTCCCTCAATCTGCCCTCCCCTCTCCCTCAATCTGTCCTCCCTTCCACTCACCAGCATCGTCCCATTCAGACCACCTCCGTGCTTCCATCCACCACCTTCCCCTCCTTATCCCCCAACTGGATTAATATTTGTTCTTGTCGTCGTCTCCAAATTTTCCAAGCAAACACCGCGGGTGATTATGCAACTGTCCCCATACATAAATGTCAATGTATACGCAGGAAAGGAAAAGGGATTTGTCTCACCTCTCTCCGCCTCCCCCGCCTCATTCTCTTCTCCCCTCACGTGTTTGGCACGCGAAGATTCAAAATGCGTAATCCAAGCATATTTGAATGGAATTTTCTCTCTCGCTCTCGAAAGGGAATGAGACGCGTAAACTAATAAGCGATTAGTGTCAGCGGAGATTATGAAAATAGACGACGGATGGAACGCTGTTTTTCACTTTGTGGAACGGATTTCTCGAGAGATTAGAAAATAACAAGCTCCGTGCTCATGGAAATTCACCGTCCATTCTTCTCCAATGAAGAAGGAGTTATGAGAATGTTCTAACATTCAAACAAAATTGCTATTGCTAAGATGAAATATTTGGAATTTTTCATATGAGAGAACGATTTTTATTGCTGCGTAGCATAAAATGCATAGGATAAAATGTGTATGAAATATCTCCTACGAGTCTCGCATTATCATGTTCTGTGTATTTTTGCAAGGATTAGTTTCATTTAATTAGTTCACTTTTAATATTTGAATGGTGCAATAAACATTATGATATCGTTTCAAATAAAAAATATCAGTTCTGTCATGCGTGTTTCAAGTTACAAAAAATTACTGTGTATATTATCTGGGGTAGAAAATAAATTAATTGGAAACGAGAATGTGAGTTTTACTCTATTTTTTGGGCGACCAAACATATTATTGAATGAAACAATATTTTTTTAAAATATTGTTCTTATTGAAAGCAATGGCATAATGCGTGTCATGAAATAAATTCCATTAAATGAAAGTTTACTTTACTTTGAAATCAGTGCTTGAATGCGCGAAGTACGAAATTGTTCTTATCATTTTTTTGAGTGTAAATACTAGTACGTTCGTTTTCTTCTGAAAATAAGTTGATTCCAAATAAGTACGTGACAACAACTGCATTGAATACATTTATTACAAAATTTATTTTGATATTACCAAAGGTCATCGGTTATTTATTATGGATACGCATTTTTATGAATGCCGACACGAAGTGTCACAAATGGATTTGCTAATACTTTTTGTTTCATCCAAATATATGGAAACATAACTCCTTCAACCCCGTAATTTCACCGTCGATCGTCAAAGTCACCTTTTTAGTAGCAAATAGGGTTAAGCCGTTAGCTACAATCGATAAAATATCTGTCGATAACAGCCTACTGAAATCCCGATATTGGTTTTAAATAAACACCAATAGGAAAGCCGAAAAAATACTTTGTATGCGTGTATATGAAATATTTATTTAAGTTGATTTTACAATTTTTTGGCACAAATACGTGAATATGGATTATTGCATTTGTCGCAGGATGGTGTGAATGGCCGCTCGTTGTCAAGCTTACAATAAAAAAATGATTGAGAAATGTAATGTACGCGTAGATGGTATGGGTGATAGACCTGATGTATTTCCTGGAAAATGCTAGGTCATTAAAATATTTTTGTACGTTTTCAAAAAATTAACATCGCTAGGGTCAAATATGTGGCATAATTATACACCTAGGTGATGCTTCCTTTGTGCTGAATTGTAATTTTATATTCTCTCCTTATATTTTTCGTTTATTAAACTTCAGGGAACTACTAATTAGATAAACCGAATCTTGGGAACTAATATTTTACATTAATGTATCAAAAATGTATGCATAATAGCTCTCAAAGGAAATCCATTTTGAACTCAACGTACGATTAAATCTGTCTCTCGTATGAATATCTGTTAATACTAACGTAGGGAAGGCTTAAAAACCTATAATGACATACAAAATAGGAGATAATGAAATGAAATTTCAGATGGGTGGTATATAAAAATTATATATAACTTAGTAACAAATGAGGAAGTACTGGAGATGGTGGGTGAGGAGAGGGGTTTGTTGAGAGATATCCTATGGAGGCAGGAAAAATGGATGAAAGGCGTATTGAGCGGTAGTGGAATGTTGAAAAAGGTAATAGAGGGGAGGATGTTGGGCAAGCGAGGAAAGGGCAGGAACAGGATAGGGATGTCAGACGGGATAAAGGGAGGAATGAAGTACACGGAGATGAAGAGGGACCTGGTGTAGATTAGGTTGCTGGATTGGGTTTTGTTTGGAGTTGCAAAATGTTTATTTGATTGTTGTGTCCATCCAAAAAAACCTACCTTAACCAGTAGATTACCTACTAAATATAACTTAGACAACCACTAGAAAAATTAAGTTACAGATTAAAAGTAAAAGTGGTTGGGCAAATTTCAAAATGAATATTCTCTATTTTTCAACCAAAATCGTGAGTGAAACAGGGAAACGACCTCTATTGCAGAATAATTCTCCTCGTGTCCTCGTCTTTATTTGACATCATTTCCCTTAATGCCCTTTCCATCTCATCATCGTCAAGTAAGAATGGACCTAAGCTTTCTTCATCTACGACATTTGCTCTTTCTATACATAACCTTGCTGCTGTAAGTACCTTATTATAGTTCTATATATTCCTTCCATCTCACCTTGATATTTTCTGTGTCAGCTATTATCTTACCCAAATTATCACTAACTATTAACACAGATTTTCCCTTCTTACATCCAGATAGTGTACTTGTATAGCGTACCATTTCCTCTGAAACCTTTCGCTATCCTCGTACATCGTCTTCCACCACGCTTCTTTTCTCAAAATTTTACCCGTCTAAATTTATCATTTAACTCTTCATAATTCATTCTACCTAACTCTGTATTAAGATTCTTCCATGTCCTTCAATCATGTATATTTCTTATTATCTCGTTCGCGATCCATGATTTCCTTGTCCTATTCCTATTAACGGTTTCTATCATATTGTTTCTTTTGCGGTTTTCGATATACCTTATTTGATATATTTTTATTGCTCCTCGATATCATTCAGCTCATTTCCTTAACTCATGATTTTTTTACAATCAGCTGACATTACTTACTTGTCAATCCATTCGATCCTTCTACATTCAATATTCTAACCCACCACCTCTGCCTTATCCCTTTGAAACGGACGTTACATTTCATTACAACCAAATTTTGGTTAGAGCCCGCATTCGCTCCCGGGAAGCTGTGTTAATTGATAACACTTCCTAAACCAGTGCCTAATCAGAATTTTATCTAACTGAGACCTTTTCGAATCATCTGGAATTTTCCAAGTAAGCCTATGCCTTTTTTTGGTGTCTAAACCAATTGTTGGTAATGACTAATCCTAGACTCTTGTGGAGTTCAATTGCTCTCCCCCATTCCATTGGTCCCCCCACATCATTACCATCTCTTCTTTCGCCTACTGTCGCATTTCAATCCCCCAACAATATCAAATTTTTTTGCAGGAGCCCACGTGATTATGTGACTATGTAATGATCGTATATCCTATCGCACTATTTCTCCTTATGGATACTCTTGGATTTCTCCTTCGGATACCTGAACAATGAATAAGTTCGTGGGTTCTACTGTTACTTCCTGTAGTAATATTTTATCCGTTGTTTTCTCAATGTTAACTGCGCTTCTTCCTACCTCTTTATTTAATATTACGGCACCCCTCTTTGGCTCTCGTCCCCGCCACTGTATATTATTCTATAATTATCACTCCAGTAATCCCCGCTATCCTTCCATCTCACCTCGCAAGGACTTAAAATAATTATATTTCCTCTTTCCATATCTCGCTTTAAATTCTCTAATTTTCCTGTCCTCAATATTTTACTAACATTCCAAGTTCCCATTGCAACTAGTTCAGTTTTATTCTCCGTCTCCTGTGCTACTACTTTTGGTTTTGCTTTGCAAGGCTTTCGTGAGAGGACAACCACAGACGCCTCTCCCACTGCTGGACACCACACACGGCCGATTGAGCTAAGTGTCGTACTTGCCAGGACTCATTTTTCTATAGTGTCCACCGTAAAAATATTGGAAATAATATTTGAGGTGGTTTCCAATTGCCTTCCTCAATAGTGTATTGAACGTGATAATCACTCAATGACCACCCCATCGGATCAGACGCCTTTGCAGCCAAATCACTGAGGAAGGTGGGACCCATCGTGAGGCACACCAATTGCCCAAGGCCCTTTGCGAGGAATCCTTTACATTCATTCGTCGTATGCCCATTGAATAGGTCTGAAAATCGAAAGATGTGAATTTCCTTGTTCCACAGTATGTAATTTGGCAAAATCTTTGCGTCCAGCGGACTTTCGTGTTTGACCAAAAGCTTTTCATGCTGTGGCAAACTAGGAAATTCTGAGAAGTTAACAGACAGGAGACACTGCTCTGATAACCTTTCATCTGGTTCCTAACATTCGACCTATCTGGTATGGGTGACCACACCAGGAGCAGTTATCATTGCTCCCGACAGCACAGCTCTAGGGGTCATCGGAAAGCACAAGTCCTTTCACCACGTCAAGGTTGTAGTCCATGGGAGGTATATATACGAGTATCCTGTCCTGCATACTGGTATGTATGATATGTGTGTACATTGGAGGGATATATGTATATGTGTGTGTATGTTTGGGTATTTACATAAATTATTTTCTGCCTCAGTACCAATGGAAACATAGTCTGGTTTTAATTCAATTCAATCGTGACGTGAAAATTGAACCGTTGCTACAAAATTTAGAATGAGGCATATTTACTAGTATGTCTGATGAACCCTATGGCCTAACAGAAATTTTGAGTACCGTGTTAGTTAACTTATTGATAAAATCACTCTGGAGAAAGATTTCCCAAGAAATATTACAGGGAAATTAAAAAATAGGAGTACCAAAGTCTGATTACCAAAAACTTATTCATAAATATTTTTTTTGAATAATTTATTGTGAATACCTTTCTCTTTTCAGTCCCACGATATCTTTGAGGTCGTTTGCTAAATGGTACCTGTCACTATTAATCAAATTAAATTAATTAAAACTTACTTTTAACAATTAATATTATCCAGCACAATATCTATCATTTAGTATATCTCCTATTGAATTAAATAAATTCTGAAAAAAATGATTTTTAATAGTTGTGCTTCTATTCGCTATTGCTTAACCTTAGAATGTAAACCTGAGAGGAAGAATTTTATCCATAATTGAAGTGAATTTTTACTATGGCTCAAACTTATATTTTTCGTTTCTGAAATAATTAAGACGGAAATAATTACATGGGAACGGGAATCATTTTAGCCTCTATAAAAGAATGAAATTTGCACAGTTTTTTTACATTTACCTATTTAATTAATGTACTCTAACGAGACATTGTCGTTAAATCTATTCCTTTATGAAAAAGAAGTTACCCACCGTTGGATGATTCAAATTTTGATGAAAGTTCTTAATATTTAAAGAGAGGAACTCTCTTGCATTAGCATTAACGGTAATCACTTTCACTCCAGGGTTGGACGCAGGATCTTTCCACGAGAGGTCAGAATACGTAGGAATTATCCACTCTTCTATTTACCCCCGAATCCTTCAACTTCTTATTAAAACCCTCCCGCGGGTGACACAATGGACACGGTGCCTCGTGCATAAAATAAAGACCCCGCTACTGCCGAAGCACTGAACAGCACTCCTCTATCCCCCCTCCCTCAGACTCCCGCCGGTATTTTCCGTACTAAACACGATCCTCCCACTTCCCTCGCTCTCCACACTCGGATCTCCCGCCCAGCCTTAGACTCCTCACCGTAACGCACGGCATTTCGACCCCGTATTCTTTTTTTAAGTGCTCATCCAGGGGCTTTTACTTCCCTCATTCACTCCCATAAGCCTCACCTCACTTCGCTCTAAACGTATCCCCTTCCATCGTACATAAATGATAAAATAAAAACTTCCCAATCATTAACCCAAGCTACTGTACATCTCCCCGCCATATCCAACTCTATCTTAGTTTCTCCTTCTTTCATTTTTTCTTCTCCTTTGTTCTCCTTCCCGTCGGCCATATCATTCCAAATGTCGCATCGGGAGAGAAAATAGTGGGGCACCGGAGATGTGGAAGGATGCATGCAGACTGTGTTCCCGACCAACGTGCCCTCTCGCCCCGCCAAATCTTTCTTGCGGCCTCCCCATAGTTCGTCTGCTGCGACAGCGACGCTCTCTCGCCGGGTCCCACGGGCACGCCCTTTCCGCCAAACGCAACTGGGAAGTGCTACATCACGCGTCGTTCCGACACGCCCCAAAAATGAGCACGAAGTGAGAACGTACTCACGCGAGGGCACGTTAGCTCACGGAAGAAAAAATTCCCGTTCCCCTTCCTCCACTTCCCCGAAGACGGGGGAGCGGAAATTCGTCGGGTCCGTCTACGAAAGCGAGCTTTGCCAAATTAATAAAAAAAGTGACCCTATATTTTCCATTTGCGTACCTTTTCCAATTTGAGAAAGTCGATTGGTTCCGATAAATAAAAGAACGCAAGGTCAAGCAATGGGACCCCAATTCCAAAATCGAAATTCTCACGAACCTTGGTTTAATTTTGAATTGAATTTCGCGGAATATATTTACATCATGATGTAAAATTTTTACACTGAATATGCATGGTGACCTTTCTAGGATGAAGATTCCTCGTAAGACGACCAAAAAAGTGCCTATTTACTTTCAATCATAACATATGAATACTTTTTTACAATATGTTTAACTTCGTTGAGCACAAGACGCCACTTAAAAATTGGTTTACATATATATATATATATATATATATATATTCTATGTTCTTCTCATTGTTTTTTATATTCATATATAATTGGAACATAAGCAAATTATGCGCAGTTTTGAAAATTTGGAGCAAAATAAGTGATTAGCTAGACATAACTTGTGAAATAAAAGGTTTAGTGTTAATTTTAGCAGGTCAAGTTCAATATTTGGGGGTTATGAAAACACGTTTTTCGTAGGAAGCATACAAGATTCTCGGATATTATGAGAATATGTGGATCCTCCATAAAGAAACTTGGTTTCATTGAACTATTGGCGAAGAAATTAAAGCGATAGTTAGAGAGAGGTGTGATTTCGTTTTAGTAAGAATACATTTTGAATATGCCACAAGTGTTTAGAAGAATCCTTGGGATAAAGGGCAAATAAAAGAGTTAAATAAAGTTAAGAGAAAATCCTTCATATCCGCCAAATATTGTACCGGAGGACGAGTGTGACATTCCTATTAAGAGAATCAGGCTAGGAGTCGCTTTATACCCCAAGAGGACAAGCAAGATCGACTTTCAGTATTGTTTAGAACACATGAGTTTAAGTATCGCGGGAATGGAATTATTATGACCCCACAATGTCTGGGAAGGTAGGACCACACATTTAATATAAAGGAGATATACTCCAGTACAGATAAATATATACATTCGGTCTTTTCATGTATAATCAGGAATTAGAGTAGTACAAAATTGAAGTCGTCATTAATATACTCGTAGTAAAAAAAAAGTTCGAACCGCAAGCAAGCGAGGACTAGATTAAACGCTGCGAAGGGATATGGTGCATTCATAGGTGCGTATGCATGTGTGTGTTGTTTGCTTGCGTATGCATTTGAATGTGTTTAAGTTGGAGTAAGTTTTGCATGAATATATTCGTCTGTGTGGGTGTGCATTGGCATGTTTGGTTTGTTTTGCATGTACATGCAGCGGCATTCTGTTTTACGGTTGGTGTCCCAACGTGCTTCACCACACCCCTATGTGCGGCTTGCAGGATATTGTGCAGATGTAGACGCAGATGTTATTTTATGGGACCTAATTGCTACCAATACATTACCACAGGATATTATTTTTACCCCTCCAGTCTTAAATTCAATGGTGAATGGATATGTTGGGTCAATAGCTGATGCGTGTAGAGCATTTACATGGAAAGTGGGTGGTCACTCTCGCTGAAAACTCAAGTTTGGACCAAACTAAAACCTAAACCTCATTTTTTAGAATAATATGCAGATGCATGGGTTCCAACTGAAATAGCCACGAATACTAAATATCTTTAATTTACACCTAGATTTACGAAATACATCGCAAGCCTTCACTGGGACGTGTTATGCACAAATGCATGCACAAATATTAGTTCATAAATGCATATGAATATATTTGCTTATGCTGGCTTCATTCATGGAAAGATTGAGGTGATTTGGGAATAATATCAACTCATTGTACCCGTCGTGCGATTATACGATTGATCCACGATGGACGGCAAATTTGAGGACATTACGATTCTAATTGAAAAGTCATGTCATAGAAATACAAGCTAAGATACTTCAAATTCAACCCTAAGTTCAAATATTTAAACAAGCAGTCTCGTAGGAGACTCAATTCACGTTTTCGCACAGTCTAGTTGTTCTAAATCTTATTAAATTTCCACAATGTAAATGTTACGGGAGTGTTCTCAGCCGATAATCGCGAACGATTTAATTTAAAGTCTTTTATGCGCATACGAGGTAGGTTCAGGGAAATGTTTTCTGAATTCATAACTCTCGTAACCTTGGTTCACCTCGAGACAACGATGATCTGGCTGGTTAAGAACATTGCAAATTAAAGTGACAGTTTATGCACAAGAGTAACACGTAGATCGGAAATCTATGCTAGGATGCGAATATTTACCATTGCAATGGAACTTTCATAGGAGTCAACAGAAATGAATTATGTTGAGTATCGAGATCATCTGTGAGTAAAAAATAAATCACTCAAAACTCTGTAATTTATCTTTAGAAGTGAAGCTATTGTTAGTAGTAAAAGAGAGTTCTTGCTCTTCTTAATTGACTTGATACATAAAGACCAAATATTGGTGAAGTAGAGAATTAATGTTTTTCCTTTACTACTACGTCATAGTCTATGGTATTTTCTAACGAATAACACTGTTACGCCAATAAGGTCGTCAGCTATCGTTTTTTTTACTTCTCGGTGGCTCTGAAAAAATACTTTCTTCTCTTAATTATTTGTGCAATTAACGTAAATCCTTTTGAAACATCTTCTTCAACAGAGATTTGCGATGCTTCAGATAAAATGATCATTATTGAACTAGTAGGAAAAGGTAACCTTGTTGAGCAGCGGTCATACTATTCATGGCTTAAACCTCCTCATGCCTATGGCAGGAATGAATGATTCAACTAAATCAGTTAGAATATTTTAGAAGCATTCATTTGCTCTGAAGAATTGTGTTTTGGAAGGATATCTTTGAATTGCATGACATTTCGCTTACTTTCGAAAATATCCAAATAAAAATTTATAGCATGATTACTGAATGAGGTCTTGTTCACATTAACCCAGTGCCCGAACTCGAGTTTTATTTTCCTTTCAACGTAAATAACTGTTTACAACTTTTTCCAAAGATAAACCATAAAATTCATTTAATCAAGTGGTCTGGATGCCAGTTGCTTTGGTAGTATCGCTGTGGGTACCAACCGTGTTCAAATCAGGGCAATATTCCACATGAAACGTGAAAATGGAATACTTAGCCAGGTCGAAAATATTTCAGAAATAATTTTTCGTATGAAATCTTCTATCTCTAATTCCTATTGTTCAAATTGATAGGTATGAATGTTATTCACTAACTAATTATGCCTATTCAACCCAATTTTCAGTTGAATGGTAATTGATAAAACTTTATCTGCCATTCTCAATATTAAGATTCAAACATTTTATGTCATTTGAGACAAAATTTCCCGAAATTCATTCACAATTTAGTCTTAATATAATATATTAGTATCGTAATAGTTTTATTAAAAATATAAAATCTTTACTACAGCTAATTAATAAAAAATACAAACAGAATCATACATAAATATCACCGGAACCTCGGGGTTTGAGATTGTGTGAATAAATATCCGATGAACTTAATTTGAACTTGAATGAATAGCTTGAATTGTTTTTTTTTCAGGTTAAAACTCTTACTACACCTTCTGATAGTCACGTATTTACCTCGCCAACTATTCCGCACGCTAATCCACCACGAATTTCCCCGGCGCCCTTGTGCCACGCCCATTGTCCCCTCATCCCTCCTCACTCACCCCCATTCTTCTTTGTCCCCTTTGGCCTCATTTTTAATCCCCCGGCGAATCCGACAACTGCTCCCATTAGCATCCTCTGATCTCTTGTTTGTCGCACCTGTTTCATTGAGTCAACAGAATTTACCTACATTCTCTGCTTTGAAAGGGCACTTAGTGCGAAAGGCCGCTTAGGCATTAGTAATTTAACGGTATCCGTCATAATTACCTTGGGACGAATAGAAAATATGATGGATATTGTAGCGTGATGGAATATTTTTCATTTAATTACACCTTTGACCCCGAGACGGGACACTGTAATTGTTTCAACGAGATGAATATTAGAGTTAGAGACATTATTTTTTAATTGATAGACCGTTCTTGGTCAACAATTCGTAATATTTACTAGAGTGAAATTGGAAGACTGCTTATGAGATAATATTTTCAGAATATAATTTACAAAATGATTGTAGTATTCTTTTTCAAAAAAAACTTGTAAAAGCAAAAATCGATTCTAACAAATATGCCATACGCAAGAAAGAAGGAATTCAGTTTTTTTAGATGAGCAGATTGCAGAATGCATTTCCTTTGTCTTTCTCCATCATTATGTTTTCTTTAAAACTAATATATTCTTGTTGCTAAAACTACAATATATTGCATTTATGTCTCTTTAATTTTTTCCCTTTTCCTAAGTAATCAAACTTGTAATATGATTTCCTTTAATTTTGGTTTAAATGATGTTAATTACTATTCGTCGATGACGTTATATAGTATTTAAGGATGTCTTCAATAAGGTTTTCCACTTTCAAAACTGTGTCTAGAACAAATAAATTTTTTGAGAATATTTTTCTTTATATTATTAATTCACAATTCCTTTATTTATGCCTTAAACTATAGACTTGAAGTCTATGATTAAACTATTAATGAAGGTCTTTAACTTCATAAATTTGAATAATTAACTTGAAAATAAAAAAGAAAGGTACCCTATTCCATAAAACAAGGAAGGTTAAATTTTTTTTCAAATGAAATAATTGGGAAAGAGCGTTAATATATTTTATATTTTTCTAAAGTCAATATTGAACAAACCCAAATATTTCTCCTGAAATGCCGCAGGCATGGCAGTATCACAGCCGAGCCTACCACTTTGCTGGCATGAGTGCTCCGACTGGAGGAGCGCCATTTCATTCTCAATGGATTTTTATGAGCCACCAATCATATCTGCCATATTCGGAGATATAAGAATGAACAAGGTAGGATTTAATTTCTAGTTACTGCACAGACAGCTTTAAATAATACTTAACATTATTATTTTTATTAAAGAATTCCTATAAAAATACTCTGTAAGTGTGCCTTTAATAATTGTAATCTAAAAATGATTACCGGTAATCGAAAAAAGTTTTCAAAATTTTGATTAATATTAACAAATAAATCGTATGAAATAATTTTATATCTTTTAGACCTGCACCAATGTGTGTAGTAAGAAGACGGCAGGTTAAAATTCCCCCAAATGGAAATGAATTAAATTTATTTTAAACTATATCCTTAGTAAAATTTAGAGACAACAGAAATAAGTAGCATATTAAAATTATGAAACGTCTTTTCCGTTGATAATTAATATATTTCAGTTCGTAAAAATATAACATATTTGGATGAATTAATACTTCAGAATACAACTCTCCGTTCAATTTTCTAGGGCTAATTATTATGTTCCCAAGCGTTAAATGTATAGCTACACTTGCAAATTGTTTTTAATATAAAATTTTGAAAACAATTAGAAAGAATTCAATGAAATTTTGAGCAGTTACTCAAACTTTAAACACCTCCAGTGTTGACCTTCATAACAAGTGTGAAGGGAATTGGGATTAAATGGCAAGCGATCAAAGAGTTTTAGTTGCACCGTTTCAATGCTAATAAGAAAAACAACTAAATTTGAAGAGATTCACGAAGGTAAAACTCAATATAAAAATATATTCAAACGACATAAAAATGAAGAATTTGGATTTATTAAATATCACGTTATAAATTTCTAAAATACTCCGAAGCAGTCTACAAAACACTCGCTCTGCATAGTGGGGTTCGACTCTTCATGTAGGAAGCGGGAGCAAAGTAGGCGTAATAGCACTTGAAAAAACTTTCATCTCTCTTCTTTGACGCATTTTACTGCTTAATCCACCGGCAAACTGCTTTCATTTAGAACACTATTATCACTTTAACTATTCTCTCATCTCCTCTTCTTCCTTTGCCATTGATTTTTCTCGATGAATTCTTTTCGCGGCTTTAGCTACGATTTACCTCTCATTTTCCTTCTCCTCTCTTTTTCGCCTTCCTCCAATCCGTTCCTCCACCCCGATCTCCCTCATTCCTCTCCATATCCCACCTCTCCGTCACCCTTTCGTTCCACGTTGAAACACTGTCGAAGGACCACCTCCCCGCCACTTCCACCCATCGCTTCCACGAACCCCAACAAGCACCCGCACTCTCTTCCAAGCGAGCAAAACGGCAAAGAACAAGAAACCCATGCATTTCTAAGTGCTCTCGAGATGAATTTCAAGGGGCTCTGGGGCTGGGGAAGGGATGGGAATGAGGGGATTTAGGGAATGTGGGGCCTCGAAATTCAGGGGAAAATATTAAAAATTCCTTGGGCGCACGGCACACTTCTCGTCATCTACTTTCAACATCTACACCGAAAAGCGCCAAGTATCAAGCGGTATAGTGCATTAAATTTTCAATTTCGGAAAGAAATTTGATCGTATTAATTTCCTCACGGCATCCATTTTAATTCAATAAGAGCACAACCGAGCGGAATGATTTTTGTTCCTCAAGAGAGAATAAACGAAACCCTTGAAATGGATTTGATAAGATATTTATGTCCTAAAAGATGGCCTTTTTCATTTTTCCACTAATAATTACTCTCGTTATACGTGAACACTCCACCAAGAGTAACTTTTTCTTCTTCCCCGGTTCCTTATTTCACTTTGAAGAAGAGATGAGGTCACTGAGAAAAACCCCTCCCTTTGAAACTTTCAGAGTTAGCTACATATTCTTAATATCTCGGAAGAAACTTTTATTACTGTCGTAAGGAGCACGATTTCACGGAAGCGGTAACGTTGAATGTTTAAATGACTGAAATACCTACGAGTTTTATTTTGTGAAAATTGCTCCATAATTTTAATTATATAAATAATGGCTTTTGAAGTTTGATTGTGATACTAATATAAATAAACCTTAATATTTTGTTTGTTTTCTGCATTTTTCTCAAAACCTCTGCCTTAATTATTAGTTGAATATCTAAATGAAACTCGAGAAGATAACTTATTTCTTAGTAATACGCTCTTTTGATTCTGTGATTTAGAATGCCATTGTGTCGCAGGTTTTCCTCCTGCATATTATTTAGTAAGTAAAATTTTTATGAATATATTTAAATGGTATTCATCAAAAATACATTAATATTTTTTAATAAAAACTAATTTTTTTACAAATTCAAGATTAAAAATGAACTTTTTGCTTTTTAGCGAACACATTGGTATTCTAATTAAGGAACCCACATCGGCAGCTTGATTTAAATTACGAAATTTCATATCTAAAAAAATATTAAAATGAAAATTTTAAGCGAAGCGAGAGTTGACCGTTACGAGATCACATCCATTTTTTACTTGAAGAGGAATTAATAGATATGTAATGAGCCGTCTGTAAGATAATTTATTGTGATAAAAAGGTACTCCAATGGCGATTTAATTTACCCCCTATTACTAATTAAAACTAGTATTTATATTCAGCTTTATTTGACTTGCAAAATCGTGTGTCTCATTATTTTAAATAAAAAATTTAAAATGACGATGGATAATGCTATTAAAAAGATTTCAACTCCTGAAGCCTCCTTATATCTATGCTGTAGTGCAGCTGTGCATAAAATAGTTTCATCCGGGTTTTCAAAAAAACGAATAAATATTTACATTAACAAAGACCAATGATATTAAATGAAAATTTTGTTTCATGTTAAATATTGCAGTCACTAAATGATACTTACGTTGTTAATAATAAACTCTTTTGTGATTAGGCAGTATCCAAACACATTAAATTTTAAGCTCTAAAATAATGATGAAACCACTGACTCTCTTAGCACAAATCTCACCGAAAAAACTAAACTAAGAATAAATATGTAATCGTTGCTCTAAACATACAACTAGTCTTTTAGTAAAAAAATATTTTGAGAGTTCCTTGTAATTTGAATTCCCATGAAATAATCTAAACTTTACATTTGCTAATTTAAGCTCCCATCGATCGATAATTAAATCCATAATTATGACCCTCAGCCTGTATTGAACTTTTTATTAATGCTAGAATAAATCACACCATAACAAGTAATTGACAAAGCTTCCTATTTTCTTTTTACATGGCGACTTTAATGAGACACAATAATGACTCCTCCGCCGGAACCCGAATAAATTGCATCCGTTTCACTAAAGAAAGACTGACTGTACTGGCTACATTTCGCCTGGTTTCTACCCTTTAACCTTTCATGGGTGACCTACTAGGAGCAAGTCTCACTGGTTCTGCCAAAATATTTCTTTGGGTCATTTGAGCACCCAAGCCATTTTACCTCAAGGAAATAGTCTATGTGGTAGGTTGGATTGTAATTGATTTAAATAATTTATTAGTTTTAAATGTCCTTGCTCTGACGCAAATATATAAAACTAATATTTTTATTCTTTCCTTCTGTGTTGATTCACGATTTGACTTGTGCTTGTGTTACGTCATTATTTTAGAAAAGCTTGAAGTAAGAGTCTATGCATGTTTCAAAGGACACCCAATTTTTCAGGCACCATACGTTTAACGGCCAAAGCTCGGTCTTTAAGGCAAGTGGTAATGATTAATTGCAGACACAATGTTTACACTGGATATCAACCTCCAAAAAAATGAGTAAAATATACTTCATTCTGTGCTATTGAATTGTTGGTTTTTCCGAGATATTCACGAAATTGCATCCATGATTAATGGTGTAGTTCCTGTTACAAAAATTGGTTCAAATGGATTCTTACAAAAGGGCAAATCTTTCAGAACGAAACGATATTATCGATGATCCAGCTACAGAATTCCTGCTGAAACAACTGAAGAGAATGTAAGGTTACTTCGTGCCATGGGAAACGAAACTTTCTCTCCAATGGTTATCTCTGTTATTGTTAGAACAGGAGTACTTATACAAGGCCGCAAAATGGTTTCCCTTCGCAAAGAGGCACCATTGTTCCCTCACCCGCTCTTAGGAAGGACTCCAAATTGTTTCCCTGGCTTCCTCCCAAGCGAGGAAGATGATATCGAGGCGCAAGGGCGCGAGAGACCCCGCGGCCTCATCGCCGTTCCCGAAATCTTTGTGCCATTCCCTCTCATGGTGACACGAGACGGAGATGCCGGCGCTACTCCGCCAACCGCGCTCTTCCCCCGCCCACTCCGCGGTGGGCGACTACTGTCGCCCACTGTGCCCTGTGGGAAGACCGAGGAGCAAGCGGCTGATTTCTGGTTTGCTGGTGTTGGGATTACGCGGCCCGAACCAGTTGAGGAAGAAAGAGGGTCAACTATTTGCTTCGGGGCACGTCTTCGACCTCCTGCCACCTCCTCCACCATTCTATTCTCTCTCATCTTCAGCACTGCCTGTTTGCGTAATGGGTTCCTCGCCAGAGGAATGAAGAGGGAGAAATGGGGAGACGAGTATGGAAAGAGGGGGGGGGGACCGAGAGGTGGAGAAATTTCAAACAAAAGGGGGTTAAGTATTGTGCGATTCCGAGGAAGACGTTTCCCGGGTATCCCATTTGAACGTGCGCGTGTGCGTGTGTATCAATGTGTATGAGGGGGGTGGTTGTAAATGTGTCTGTGGAAAGGATGAATTTTGTTGGTGTGCGAACGCGAAGTAGAAGGCAGCCCGAGGTTAGTCCAGAAATAACCTTCATCCCACCACGTGTCTCTTTCAAACTCAACCTTCTTTTCACCCAGGAGGTCGCAGCGGTTTATGCATTTTCCAAAAAAGAAAAGGGAAGCGGTGGTAGTATGGACCTCTTTTCTCTCCAAATGGCTCCGTATGGCTGAGAAATTCATTTATAACCAACGTAACAAAACAGAAAAATTGAAGCTCTTCTTTATTTGCCCCTTAGAAAGACAGTGAAGATATTCTGTTGCTGTAGATAGCATAACATTGTTTTACGGGCCCCCTCTGGAATAACATATCCATAGGGTATTGTACTTCTCGATATACATAACTGTTTCTAATATCATATGGATAATTGGAGAGTAGCACTTATCATATATGGATGATAAAATCACCGTGGTGTGCGCAATACGAAAAAAAAGATTAAGTATAATGGCGCAAATATAGTAGTGAAGGCTCAGCTTGGCGAAACAAGGATTTCTTTTATTTATTTTTGGATGATTTGTTATAATTGAAATGCTTCTAGCTTCTTTATTTTTCTTTTATAAGTGTTATTATAATTTCTGTTACCGCCTTAAGCATTTGAATGCTTGCCGCATTGGAGCAGAGAGCGACGCTTGGAAGCAAGAGGATATGGAGTAGAGAAATGAATAATGGAGTTACGGGAACGTCAAAAGGAGAGAAAAGAAATAAAATGGAAAATGAAATGAAGAGAGATGCTATTGGCTTGTATAAAGAAAGGATTCCGAAAAGGGCATAGGTAATAGGAACGAAGGGAGTCCAACAAAGAGAATTAAATGAACGAAATAGCTGATAGACGAGTATAGAAATGTGACGCCGGGGAAAAAAAACATATTTGTAAAATGCATGTAGACCTTAATGATGATAAAGGTGAACACAAGAAATGGATTGAAAAATTATTTCTTGCAGGATTATTTTTTAATTATGTTAAATATTTACCTTTTTGAAATTGCTCATATTTTAATGGACATAAGTACTTTTCTATGACAGAATTTAAAAATTATATAAAACAAAAGTTGTTATTGATATCCGACCCGATTAATGCGGATTTTCTTTGAGTTTGGATTTTTTTCGATTCTGATTCTCTTTTATTGTGGATTGATTTTGACTACATACAGTTTTTTTGTAAACCTTTACCAGCAAATATTTCCAAGTATATTTGAACTAATATATCAGGTCGTAAAATAACAAACCATAACAAGATATTAGAAGAGAAAATTTGCCAATAACGATACATTGGTGTGAAGGTACTGCGGAAGGTGTTGCTACTATTTATGAACGTGCATGGATGAAAATGAATGCGTCTAGCTTATCCAGGCAGTTTGGCTGAGTAATAAATAGATAAACGTCTTTATCCGGGCGAAATACGTCCGCTAAGTAAACTACAAGATCTTTCTTTGCAATACGTTAGGGGCCGGAATGTTCTTTCTTAATATAACGGACTTTATACTCCATTGTGCGCTCCTGGTTTAATATTTCACCAAATACTGGCGTTTTTTCTGTTTGTACTCATTAAATAAGTAAGCGAAATTTATAATGGTTTCACTGCACGGTAGGAACTCATTCATCAAGTCATATATATTTATAATACTCTTCGATCGTAATTCTTAGATAAGATACGTAGAAAAATAGCTCAGTGATATGATAGACTAGGTGCGTAGCATTGTATATTACATCATATTATTATGCCTAACCTGAATATGTTTAACATTTTCACTTATTTCTGAGTTTCCTAGATTTCGGATATATTTTTTATTATCCCTTTCTTTGTAATTTTACAAAACGTGAACACTAGTATAACTACGAAAAAATGTTATTTATCTATTTATATCAAATATGGGGTACAACGATCCTTATTTCAATTAAGATTTTTTTCCGAAGCCCAAAATAATTCTTTAAATAAAATGGAAGAATTCACCAAGTAATATTTCTCTCTGTTCAACAAGACATTGAACAGAGAGAAGTGCTGATTTTCCTTATATATATCCAAGTTGTTAGGGAAATAATTGAGCGAGATTTAAAAGGAAGACATTTAAAAATGAGATGTTAAAATTAATGGGTAACAAAGTCGTAAAATTTACATTTCTAAGCGAAACCATGTACCAAGGAAGCTATAAATTACTACACAGAAGCTACCTTAAAGAGGATTCTTCGAATATTTGTTGGTATCCACAACTCTTTAAATATGGACATCAAACAATTCCACGAAGTGAAGCCCGAAAGTACGAAGTATAATGGCATGGTTAATTGTTTGAGGCTTCAAAGCTTTGGAAATCATTTTGCGACATTAGGCATGCCACGTGTTATCGAAATGTACACCTACATGTACCTCGATGTACCTGTAATGTACCTAGAACACATCCTCGAAACATGCCAAAATATTATTTGTATTCCTATAATGCAATAATATTTATCAATATAAATTCCAGGCACTATTATCTCTCTATTATTGGAACGATGGGAAGCAGAATCCTTTCCTATTGAATCTTAGCTATGAATAACTAGACATTCGTGGGCACTCGTCCAAATTTTCGCTCTCTCATAATATTTCAAACAATACTAAAATAAACTTAAAGTATTTTTTCAGTGTTTTGCTAACGATGGGTACCTATGCGAAAGCGCAACAAAAAAAGAGTAAAAATAAGTATATAGAACGAAAGTTTCTTTCAACTAGTCACACTACATGTGTTAAAAATTGATAACACTTTTGGGTTCTAAAATAAATACAACAACACATGTCATTTAATCAATGCCAATTACATGATTATGCATTACAACGGGAAAGGGCAGCTTAATCACTGGCAGAGAACCCGAATCCCTTGAGCGAGGAACTGTGTACTTGAGTTTCTTAGTAGCTGGCTTTCCAAGACCTTGAGGTTTTCTCCTGAGAACCCTGCCGTTAACTTAACTATCCTCTACTTCATTCAAGTGGTCTGATGGGTCGAACTGGGGGTGATATTGTTTTCTCCCTTGGGAATCAAACTACGGGTGAATGGCTTCAGTTCTGACTACCTTGCCTGGATCCACCGCGTGGAGAAATGGATATGTGAAATTGAGAGTAAGAAAATAATGGAGGGGGAGTTTATTCTTTTTTCAAAACTCGAGGTGGGAGGAAAGAAATGGCACTGGCAGCAAAGCTGCCGGATGCATGAAATATTGAGAGGGCGCGTCCCATCCGACATTAAACCCTCCGTCGTAAAAAATAATGAAACGAGAAACATATTCTTTCCTGAATTGAGTGCGAAGTGTGAAAAAAAAGAATTTATACATGCATGCTGGAAATAAATGGAAAAATTATAATTTTATTTTATTTTTTGTAGGGGAGTGCAAACGAGAATGGCTCGCGGGGAGTGGGAGATGGAATAACAGAGAGAAAGAAAGTGAAGGGAGCGGGGAAGAAAATTGTTTGTGCAAATGTGTATGCGGGATTGCTTTAGTACTGGAAGACGAGGGAGGAGGGGAAGTATTTAAGGAAGAGTGGAAGTCCAAAGTGAGGAAGGGGAAGTGGTAGGAGTGGCGGGGTTAGAGGGGAAAAGGCGCGGAATGACCCGTAAATCTAAGCACACACAAGCAACTCCTCCTCGTTTAAAATGTACTCCTGGTTCTTCCTTCGACCTGCTAAATTGGATCCTTTCAGACCAAAAGCCATCTTTTCTTAGCGCTTTACCCACCAGTAAAAGCGTTTATATGCTCATAAAAATGCCCATGAATTATACGGTCGAATTGGTGTTATTTTTTCACACTGCAGCATTTCACCGCACATGCACACATACACCGTACACACAGCATACACACATTCACGCAGACCAATAAGGATGGAATCTTAACGAAAAATCCAGTGAATGGTATCATTCCATTTACTGCCACAAATACCGTCCTTCACGCAAGGAATACAAATTTCAAAAGCTAAACTTCAAATAAGGGTAAAGTCCTTCCAAGATAGAGTCGAAACATATATTAAAGGGTCGTCAAGTCGGCATAAACATTAAATTTTACAACCAAATACGTTTTGCATTGTTTGATAGAGGTTTTTTTCACAGCATTGGAGAAGTAAAATGTTTAAGACTATATTTAGACAGTTGATTCTTCAGAGAGACTGAGAGAACGAACTGAGGTACTACAGTAATCCTACGCTCTACCACTGGACTACCAAGTCCTACACACACATACCACTCCATTGAATATATGGGGGTATCTTTTTATGCAATTATTACTAAGACATCAACGGCATATCTCGATAAAATCTAAAAAAATAATAAAAAAATAAAAACATTAATGCCTAATCTGTGCATGATTCTGAAAACGACAACAATTAATGTTCATTAGTATAAACACAGTAATCAACCCGAGCTCTCCCATGTACTAAGCCCGACGGCGTGTGAATATTCACACATCAGGGTAGGGGGGCCAGTTCCTTTTCCTGTGCCGGTTATGGTTTCCCAGGAAGATCTGGTACCCGAAAAATCAACTACCTTGGGCGGAGATGCAGGTGCTCAGATTGCCTTACCCGGGAACCAAACCGGGGACCCTCCGGTCAGTAGTCCAACGCTCTACCAACTGCACCACCGCCTATATATTATTATTAGGTAATTTACCGGTTAAGGTAGGTTTTTGGATGGACACAACCATCAAATAAACATTTTGTAACTCTAAACAAAACCTAATCCAGCAACCTACTCTACATAAAGTCCCTCTTCATCTCTGTGTTCTTCTTTCCTCCCGTCCAACATCCCTATTCTGTTCCTGCCCTTTCCTCGCTTGCCCAACATTCTCCCCTCTATTAGCTTCTTCAACATTCCATTACCGTTCAATACGCCTTTCATCCATTTTTCCTGCCTCCGTAGGATTTCTCTCAACAAACCCCTCTCCTCACCCACCATCTCTAGTACTTCCTCATTTATATATATGTATATAAACAAACTTGGAGAGGAACAAACAATATAAGAACACGTAAAAAACACTCACACGTTGTTTCTTAATAATTTTGACGGAACTATGCACTATTGTTTCTTTTGTGTAAGATGCTAAAGGAGGAAGAGCTAAATCCCATCGAAATTATTTAGAAATAACGGGTGAGTGTTCTTTTTATGTGTTCTTATATTGTTTGTTACTGTCCAAGTTTTTTTTATTCAACACTTCCGTGTTACTTCGACGAAATCATCTATATATTTACGAAAATTAAAATAGATAACACGTAAAAGGACACATTTTTAGAAAGTTTGAGATTTTGGCCTTCTCTGGGGCCTTCTTCTGGCAGTCTGACTTGAAGAAGGCCTCCGTGAAGGCCGAAAGATTCAACTTTCTAAATTTTAAATGTCCTTTTACGTGTCTTCTATTACATTTTTGTGTTCTATTTTGCCATGCAAAAAAAATATACATATACACGAACATGTATGTGTGTATTTACACATACATAGACATTGTTATACACATACCTATAGATTTTCCTCACGTCCGAAGCAAATCGAACAATTACTGTCATATGCGGCCGCCAAAATTCCCTCCCTTTTTCTCACTCAACTTTTCGCTCACGTTATTTCAAGATTTGCCGAGTGATTCCGAATAATAGTTCCACGTTTCCTTTAGCCCGATGGCCCTGCAAGAATGGTTCCGGTGGACGACCATGTCTGGTGAGTGGGAGGGTGGAAACGGAGAAAGGGCATGAGAAGAAGAGGCGGGGACAGGGAGTGGGAAGGGGTATAGGGGTCATAAAAGACGGGGGAAGTGTGAGCGGTGAGAAGGAGAGGGGAGGTGTGAGAGAGAGAGAGAGTGCGGAGCAAATGGCCGCCATGGTTCGGCGCTGCGGGGTTGTGTAGGTTGGTAGACGGGTACAACGGGGAAGGGGAGTAAATGTTGGGGGCGGCTGATTTCCCAAGTGAGGAGGGCGGTCTGAACCCCCCCTCACAATGCTCCACCTCACCGTCCCATTCCATCCTGGTATTCACCTCTACCCACCCCCACAAAAACCACTCCCCCCCTCTCCATCGTCCTTCAAACCATTATCTCCCCACCTTCTCCTTTCTTCCTCCTCCCCGAACCCTATCCCCTCGTCCCTGAAAGGAGCCGCCTCGAAAGGAAGGATCCTCCTTGAATACGAATCGAGTTCCATCGGGATTTTTCGGAGGGCGGTGGAGAGAGGCAGCTAGAGTGGGTGGATGGGCGTGGGTGACCCCTTCAAGAGAAGCGCGATGGAAAACTGGGGGGTGCGCATGCAGAGGGGGGAAGTGGGATTGTGTGCCAAGGGATGGGGGCGGAGGCGGGCGAGAAGAGAGAGAGGAAGATGTGGAAATTTCGAGAGGAATTAATGTGGACGCTGCCAGTGGTGGGTGGTGCGGGTTGCGACGTCGGAGAGCGCTGGTGTGAGAGAGAGGAGAGGAAGGGATTTCTAGGGAGGTTGGGAGAAACAAAAGACCGGGTCGGAGCGCATGATGGAACGTATAGGTCGGCGTTTGTTGTCGATTCGATGTTGGCGGTGCCGCGGTTTTTGGGCGAAGGAAAAGGGATTTCTGAGGCGAGGGTGAAGTGTGGGGAGCTGTCCTCCGATGGGTTTCATACTCCTGCGGTCCGCAAACATCTAAACCCACGCCCACCTCCTTCTCCTCATACTCTCCAAACCCCTTGGCCGATAGGACGTTCCTCTATCAAAGCCCTGGACGAACATCCCATTCGATATTTCCCATTCATAAGTGTATCCCAAAGAGCGCATGCCCGGCCAGGTTTATATGCATGAAAAGAGCGCATGGAGTTGGGAGGGAATTGAAATAAATAATGTTCCACCCGCCATAAAATCTTCGTTGGACTTCTTACCTCCGCTTCCGTGGCTTTTCTCATCCCGCGGCAGAAACATTCACCCGGGTACCCGTAATGAACCCTCTCGACGGCTTAGGGGAGCGATCTAGTGAAAGGGGTAAGGACACATTATTACGTTCCCTGGTGCGAGTGCGTAACTTAGGAAGAAGAAAGCGAGGCATTATGAATTCGGGGATCCCTTTGGGTGAGATGGGCCTGAAGGACCCACGAGCTCACCCTGAACCCCACCCACTCCCTGTCACCACCTCTCTTCTCTTTTCCCTTTGTATCATTTTCGTGCGGATCGCAAATTGGCGGAGGGGAAGGGAAGGGTGGTGAGCCGCAGAGGGAGAGAACGAGGGGACGGATTCGGTGCTGCAGAGTTGGGGGTTTGGCTGGGTTGGATGGCGAATGGGTTTTACCCTGGGTGGAGACGATTGAGGTGAGTCCCTACTCTTGAAAGAGTGGAAATGCGCGATGGACACCCTCCTCGCGAGTAATGAAAGAGGTTGGGGTATTTGGTGCCCCATTCTAAGGCGTTGTTCCCTCCAGAAGTCCCTTCCAGCCACTAAGAGTTAAATGAGGTGTTTGCAAGGTTTGGAATAGGGGTTTCGTGTTACAACTGCGTTTATTACTCCGCCGAAGGAAAATCAATTCGAGATCTTTGCGGATTTTCTGTTAGGTTTTAACATCTAAGGAAATGATCAAACTAATTATAAATTACATCTTTTGAATCAATAAATAGTAAATAGACTAATTTACTCATTAATTATTCAAATCACCCAACGCTTAATTCATTGAAAATTTCTTAATGACGTTCATTTAAAACTTTGACTGTTCATTAATATAGTAGCCTCTGGGTCCGAGAATAATCCGATTTTTTATAGAAGTAAGCCATGACTGCTGAAATTCACGATTTCCCTTTATTTTGTATCTAATATTATGATTTGTGTAAAGGCTTATTGACAACTTCAATTGATGAAAATACAAGCAAGAATTAATAACTTTAAAGGCCTCTTTTGAGTGAAGTGGTTTTTGTCCTAATATCAGTTATCAAGTCGGAATACAAAATCTCTATGAAATTGAATTCTTTCATCTTCCCTTCAATGATGATTTACCTTGGTAACCGAAAAATTCCCGTCTAAATAAAGAGTATATTATCTATGCCTTTACGACACTACGATATTAATTTGAATTAAGTATCCTATATATTCTTAATTAATCCTTCAGAGAGATAGTAAACGGCTACACTATACAGGAAGCTAATGAAGTAGGTGAAATTACTAGCAATTATTTCAAATCAAATCCATCGAATTACTTCTCATTATAGAACAGGGTATAGAGTGTTCGGTAGAATTCATTCCCATAGACACATTTTTCGACAACCCTTTCCATTCTTGATTCTCAGCATTTCAGAATCGGTATCCACATTTTTATTGTTTCAAGACAGGTCTCCCCGTGAACCAAGACGCCCAAGAGGAGAGGAGCATTGATTCATCCCCCTCTTCCCTTTCATCATTTTACGCCTCCACTGAAATTACTAATGCGTCTGCTGTATTTGTAGAGGAGTTGCGAGAGAAAATGTATCTATGTCACAGCCGGCGAGAAGTCTTTTCATCGGGCACCAAAATGGTTGTAAAGCATTCGCTCGTAATTACTACGGGATGAATAACTAATCCCTTTGGACAGAATTTTGATTCGCTCTCACAAGCGCCTTCATGATTGAAGCAGGTCTCATTCAGAAACCCGTTTGACATTCATTTTTAGAAATTTCTACGGAAAACATATACGACTTTATGAAACTGAGAAATCATAGTGGTTTGGTCATTATGTGACGAATCAGAGTGAGAAGAAAAGTTATTTAAAAATATTTTTGGATTACTTAAATCGGAATTCATGCGTAATCATTTTTACACTCCATTCTTCATTATTAAAAGGAAGAGCGTATTCCCAGAAAGATGACAGTAGTTTTTTTATGACATTTACGGAAAGAAACTGGTAATCAATGAGATGAACTGTGAGAGACTGATGAAAATCACATGAATAGACAGATTAGCCAAGGACGAACTATGAAACGCAAGTGATAAAAAATTTCGGTACAATGATCTATAAGAGAATGAAGATGCCGGTAATAGGATAGCTTGGAGAAGTACTATAAACCAATCCTGAGATTCGTAGTGATATTGTTTATAATGCACGTACTCTTGAATAGCTGAATCCTGTCATTATTATTTGAACCAGAGATAATTTAAATCTATTGACCTATATTATGCTTCACCATATATTTGTACAGATCACAGTATGCACCATTCAGGAAAGGTTGAATAGCATTCAGATATATAATTTGTATAAATAATATTAGGAATGTATCAAAAAGAAATAAATTAAGAGATTTGTAAGGTAAATAATGTTATTTAAGAATAAGAGGCAATGGATTTTCTGTTCCGAGGGTGTTTAACAGGATAGATTAAGGAAGTGATTACTCAGCCCTATAACATCTCCTGGTCAATCATTGATGAGAAATATGCTTTTTTAATAAAATACGATCATAGATTTGAAGTCTGTCAGTTTCAGCAGGGACGGAAATTTTCAGTTGAACGGATATTCAGACACATTTCAAGGAGAATGAGGGTAGCGTACCTATGGAAAAGAATACGTGGTATTTACTATTTACTGCATTGTTCAATTGTTTGTAATAAACTGTAAAAGAATTGACCAGCATCTAAAATCATCATAAATTTCCACGAATGTGATGTTCGCTGTGACAAATTTCCTTGACTTGGGGTAGTTTGCATAATGCCATCATAAAATAATCACCAATCCTATGATGCGTTTGACGAAATTCTCAACTCAACTCATCCCCCAGTCTTCTCGTGCCCTCATTTTCTCTCACTTTCTTGCCTGCCATCACTCATTTCTTTTACAGTATCCGGGAATTTCCTCTGAAATTCTTTCCGTTTACTTTATCATCTATACTTTCTTCAGTAATCCATAGTTTCTTAAATTATAACAGCTGTTTTTCTTTCTTAAACTTCTCGGTGTTATTTCCTTATCAACTCAGCCTAGAATTTTTTGTATGACAATCAATGCGTACATATAACCTTCATCGTTCTCATAAGCACTTTAGTTCCATTGTTCCTCATCTTATTTGCGATGTTGCTTCAACTATCTCTGACATCTTTTGAAGACCAGACTTTCAACACATATGGATGCAACGTTTTCTGAATTCATGACATTAAATTTCAAAAAAATTGAAAAAACTATGTATAAATAGTTAAATGGACTTTAATATTTTTATTTTCAAAATCAAAATACAGTTGTTTTGAAAAACAAAGACCTACGCGCAAATTTTAGAGTAAATTTTCCTGGGGCCTGAAACTTTGCTGAGCTCTAAAGTACACAGGGCATCAGAATGACATTAGTTTGCCAGAAATGTTGCTTATTTCTGCTACGGGGAATTGTCTAAATAAATAACAAGGCATTTGTGAGGTCAAAAACAGTGCATACCTCGCGGCTGTTATAATTTAAACACTCACTCATCACGGTGCACGCAAGAGGAGGTTATTTTCGGAGTAGGGGAGTAACCGGAGCTCCGCGCAAATATTCGAGACAAAAGTCTTTACCTTCCCACCCTGTTTCCCTACTCTACACCACCGTTCTCCTTCCCGGTCTTTGCTCCTATCTTCTCAGGCAAGAGGTGGAGGAAGAATACTGGAGGGTGCTCGTTGCATCATCACTAGGAGAACGCCAGCACCGGGAAGGAGAGAGAAATGAGAGTAATTTCCTCCGTCCCTCGCATCGCGACGGGATGTCTAATTCTGTTCTCCACGTAACCAACCAATATCTCTCTCGTCGTGCAGTTGCTAATCCATTTTGACCTACACTTCGTCTCCGGTCACAACCCCAACCTCGTTTCATCCGGTAGCCGCACATTCCCCCATCCACGCAACCAACAATCAATCGGTATCGATTACCCTGACGAGTTGCATCAACTCCTTGAACAGAACGAAAGCCACATCGCAAGCTGCTCACCTCTTTACCTACCCTTGACTTGATCTTAATCCCTCTTAGATGGCAATCAAAATGCTCGGAGTCATTGTTGCGTCGTCAAAAGAATCTCTTCCTTCCTTCAGTTACCCCATTTAAGGATTTTCGATAACGTTTCCCTCCATCCCATCTCCTTCCCTCTATCTCTCTCCGAGGCGGAATTCTATTTCCGAATCTTCAGCAGGACCCATCGCTCTTACCTTCCATCAACCTTCTTCCATTTCCCATACCACCCATTAGGCCAGGTATACATCCTGCTCCCCTCCAAATGCCCCTTCAAAAGCTTTTGTCAATGAACTCCAGTACCTCTTCTCGGGAGATGGAATATGTTCCTTCCATACTTGACCCTCATAGTTCTATCTCTTTAGTGATGTTTTTCTGAGTCCACTGAGGTTTCCTTCCACAAGGTTTCCCATTCTGAAACCATCTTTAACTTCCCAATGAAGGTGATTCACAGGAATCATATTCTGTTAAAATATGAACATTTCCTTGGGGTACTTTTCCAGGAAACGCCGAAACGTACTTCCTTTTCAATTTAAATGTTTTTCTATAGGGATCCATAAGTACGCAGAACCAATTGCTTTGAATTCAGCTTACGGGAAACTTAGTGTAATTTCGCCAATTTAACTATCATAAGTAATCTTTGATCAAATATTCGAGTTGAAGGCGTTTGCCCTTTTTGATTATTTCATTTTTGACCGCACCTGGGAAAATATTTTTTTAAACCAATGCACGAAAATCAGGGACATCAACTGTGTTCTTCTCTTTATCATCATCGTTCTTACCAATACGTCTTTTAATTAATCGAAGGGCGACTTTGCTTGGTAAAGGCAGAGATCACCTATTGTTAATTGTGGAGGCGTGTGAATTTCGTTTATTTAGAGAAGAACATTTTCCTTCCTTGGGTTTCCCACAAAGATCTCGTGACCAGAGAATTAACCGCTTAGATTTTCAATGAGCTTGCCCAAAGTCTTCACTATGGGCGCTTCGGCTCGTAGACTATGGTTCATAGCTTTACTTACTAGTTACTTAACAAATTATTGTCTCATAGTTTATTATCATTTTAGCAAAAATCAAGTATTTATTCTCAAAAATGTTTCCACTATTTTGACTATTGTTCTAAGCTTTATCTGAACCCCTCCCCCAAAACTGTACATTTTCCAAATAAATATTAAACATCCTTTCGTATCTCTATAAATTGAAAAAATCTTCTACTACTTTCAAAGATATGTATGTATAGCTTCATTTAAGGAAATTTCAAGATAAGAAGATTTCTTTGTTATCTTGAGGTGGAAAACTATATTTCCAATTTTATTCTTGAAAGCGTGATTTAAGCACCGGTAGATGTTCTTCACAAACTTAGAAATCTATAATTTTTTTAAAATTCCATAATGCTGCTATTCATCTCCATAGTTGTCTCATTTTTATTTTCCGAATTTCAAAATATTATACTGGGAAAATATACCTAAGAAAAGGGGAATATTTTGAGAATATCATTCATTTTTTAACTTATTACATTACCAACACTTATTTCATTACTATGAAGTTGCATTTCCTATATTAACTAAACGCTACTGTTAGTCCCTGTTTATGTGATTAATCCTGTTAGAAAAAACTGACCTGGGCTCAAAAAAGAGTTTTTAATAATTAAAATAATTTTAATGAATGACTTAATGAAATCACATGTATCTTTCAAAGAATCATTTATCAAAATTTCGATGGGTTGTATGATATTAATAGGATTAGTACTGCAGTACATAATTAAAAGAATTTAACTAAAAATCATTTCTTTTTCCAGTTCTCATATATTTAAAAGCCATTAGGTGAGAAAAAAGTAATTTGCCTCCATATATGCTCACATTTATAATTTTCACTGGAATTTTGGCCTATTGTGATAGATTCATGAGAAACACAAATAAAATTAATACCGGAATATTAAGTATCTCAAGTGAAATTTATTTCAATTGAATTTTTTACGCGACTCCATCTTTTAGAATCTGTGGTTCCTTTTCAACTAAACGATCTCATTCATTTTGGTTTCACTAAAGGCGTCTTGATAGATGTTCTTTGAATGAAGAAGGTCAAAGTTTGTAAGTCGAAGGTCAGAGAAGTCAGAGACGACACCGAAGCATAAAGTCTTGTAAAAGTAAGAAAAACTTTGGAGCTATGGCTTCAGACTCGTAAAAATTCTTGTCCTTGGAATTTTATTCCGTCAAAGGCCAAGATCCCAAAAAAATACGTTTGTTCGGTATTTGGAGGATTCTGAAAAAATGAACTTGAGAAGACTTTGGTCACATAAAATACAGATCTGATATCTAGATCAAACTTCTGAAGTAACACAAACATGTAGTCTTAAAATTTTAAGACCTAAAAGTCCGGTGTTTCCATATTCATTTAATTTGGTGGAATTTATTATATTTGAAACAATAACTCATATTCGTATTGGCTAGTTGACCCTGGCCAAAAAATTACAAAGTTGAAAATTACAAAAATTAATGGAAAACCAACAGTCATGTAAATTTCTAAATTGGCTTAAAACACGGAGAAATAGTTTCAAAATTAATAACATTTTTATGATTCAATTTCTGACTTTCACGAACATCATGTTCCCAAAAAACCGACCATCATCATAATAATAACGCAAGCAGAATGTTGAACGAACTCCTGATACAGGTATCTGTATAATACATTCCCTCGGAGATATCATTTAACACCATTTGAAAACAATTTACAAGAATGAAAAAATATTAACAGAAAACAATGAAATTATCTATTGTCATTCACTCAGTTAAACACTCTAAATTAACTTTTACACTCATGTCAAAGGTTGCCAAGTAAAATATAAGTACCATAATCGCTGCATAATTTCTCTAACTTGGTATAACGTATTTGCTTTTTAACAATGGCGCAGTTTCTGAAAGCCAAAAAAATAGCCGATATTGATCTGTATCAAAACCATAAACAGTCACATACTATCATGTCGATTGGGAATTATAGAGAGATTTGACACTTTTTTTAACTGCTCAATATCTTTTCTATAAAGCATATTCTCTTTTCAATCATACGGACCTTGATATCATTGTTTAATATTGAAAAAAATAATCCGAATTAAAAATTACGATTTACGCAAAAAAATTCGGAATTTATTAGAACGTCATCTCTAAATGAAATTTAGAACAAACTCCTCTCTTGCAACTGTGAAAGGAATGAAGCGACCCCCTACGGAAGCATATTGTCCTAATCGTCCTCGCACGCTTTATTTTCCCGGACTTCATTAGCGTTATTGGGAGGAGAGGAAGGTGCCAAAAGGGGAGAAGTATGAGGTGGTGAGGTCATGAGGGCTATTCTCGTCATTTTAAAATACCGCATGAGTGGAAGATCATACATGTCAAGATAGGAGTAAAAATGGAAACCGGTTCAGAGAAATTTTAATTGCACGCGGCGGGGCAATGAGACCTAGTTCATCTGCTCGGACTAGTGGTGTCGAGTGGAGGAACTGCGGCACCCACGATCGGCGTAAATTGGCTGGTGGTAAGGGAAGGAACTCGAGGCGGATGAGTCAAAGCGCATGAGAGACAATGAGGATTAGTGTGGGACGATGATTCGAGACAATAGTGTGAGGCGCTTGAGATTGATTAGGAGTAAGAAGTGTAATTCGTAGCCGAGTTTCTTGGGCTCTATTGTCCGCAGAGCTGGGTGCCTTGTCGCCGCATGTTACAGGTACATAGAACAAAAATTTAGAAAAATAAATTGAATAGGTTTCTGAATAGCGTACGCTTCTACGCATGAGAACGGTGGTTATAATATTTATTTTTTCAGATTACATATCAGTGAAAAAATGATTTGAATGAAAATAGCATTATCTGCAATCAATTCTGGACTATTTCAATGAAATAGCAAGAATATTTAAAAAAGTGGATAGTTAATATGTGTCAATAATGACTTTCCACCATTATTTTCATGGTTTACATCCAGAGGCCAATCATTTAAATATAATATGACGCGTTCACTCTACTGCTGAAAGAATATCCCTTCTATCCAAAGAGCTGTGAATTGACTAAGCCTTTAAGGCCTCACTTATATTAATTGTTTTTCAGACTATATAGCTGTGGTTTAGTAAACAATTTTGGGTTTTTCATTGGTAAAAAATGACAAAAGTTAGTCATAAAAAATGGAAACGCTCCAAATAGGATTATGATTGGAATTCGGAAGGATTTTAAAGCAAATTAAAGAGGCACGGTAGCTAGAAAATCCTCCCTATAGTGAAATAATCATCGCCTGTGAATAAAAAAATAATTGAAGAACGGCAGTAGTTTAGAAGGTATTTCATGTGAAGAAAGATATTCTCAAAGAATAAATGAGCATCCAAAAGACGAAACAAGATACGTACAAGTATTCAAAATGATATGATGTGTAGATAAAATCTAGATATACCAAACCTGAAAGTATAAAATCTATAGATAGGAGTACTGAATCATAGCAGCAAATAATAAGAGTGTACTGAAAAAAATGAAACGTAGCGTAATGAAAATGATTAGCATAATTGATGCTTATCCAACAGAGTATTGAATAGTAACTAAAAATATATGGTTAAAGTTTGCATGAAAAGTATCGGTAACAGTTTTTTCCCAGCGTGTGCATGAAATTCTGAATTCAGACCGTCGTTTAGGTGTGTGCAGATCTTATTGGCATCAATAATATGACAGTGACTAGTATCACTGAAGATATGGCAATGTGAAAGATCTACGCTAAACTTGTCCCGAAGACTAGAAGGACGACAAAAAGCAGCGTCGAACGTTTGCTTGCGAAGATCTTCTGCAATGACATCGCGACGATTCCCCAACCCCCTTATAGTCCTGACTTGGTACGAGCAGACTATTTTCTATTCCAAAAAGTAAAACCCTCCCTCAAAGGACACCACAATGGGACCTTAAGTCCCGTCGAAGAAGCTTGCACGCGTACCCTTAAGGACCTTCTGGAATCCGCCTACCAGGAGCCTTCGAGTCGTGGAAAAACCGCTAGCGAAATTGTGTCGACGCTCAAGGGAGGGACTTAGAAGAGTTTTGAGGCATTTTAGCAATATCTGAAATACATCTATTTTTTTCGAAAAATTTCCCGATGCATTATATACAAATAATGTACATATACAGAAATAGGGATGAAATTGTATTGTGAAAAATGGGAATAAAATTAATTCAAATCTAAAATATAAAAGTTAAAGAATTACAAACTAATTAAAACACTAAAATAGTAAAGATAATCATTTCATTTAAACCCTTAAGGTCATGGCTGCTGAGTTGTACTGAACAAGCAAAGGTTAAGAAAAATAGAATATACCAGATGGGATACGAAAATAAATAAACGTGTGGAAGTCTGAAGATATTTTCTGACTGAAAAGTCCAGTAGAGATACTCGTAGCACCAATCATAGGGCTTCGCACATGGCGATGAAATGATGAGTTTCCATGAACATGAATTATTTCACAGAATCTCATGTTGGCATAAGTTGTACACTTTATGTTGCTTGAAAGGCATAAAAGTCATTATTTTCCATTTCTATCGGTTGCACGATGCATTACGTCAAGTACATGACAAGGTAACAGAGGAAACTTTTCTGTTATTCGATTTAAAATTTAAGCAATTATTTAAAAAAATATGTTTATCATATAATACCGAAAAGTTACGCACTCCAAAGTGATAACTTATGGTATATACATTATAACCTACCATGCCCGAAGCAATTCCGTAATTACAAACCATCTAAGAGCAATTAAAAATATTATCCGAAATCAATAAGTATGCTAAATGGTATGATATAATTTAATGCTTTAAACAGTATAATTTCACGATGAAAATTTAAAAAAAATTTAAGAGCATAAATTCATTCTGATGATATTGACCAAAAAAGTCTCACGACGGGAGTTTAAAAGATATGTGAATGCATTAAAAGTATTGAAAATATGTATAGGCATTGAGTATATTTCGGGAAATTAGTTTAGAACCTCAAAAGTTGCTCTAACTAAACCATTAGAGAATTTGGAACATGAAATACCTTAAAAGTTTTCTTCCTTCCTGTTTATTCAATATTTATAATGGAAAAAAATATGTGGAGTTCTTTCAATTATTTTTGGGGAGAATTCACGTTGGAAAAAATCCACTCATAATGGAAAATTGATGGGATAATAACTCCTATCAAATTTTCCGATCATTTCTTCGGCGATCGACGCGGTGGCTTATGGGCCAGGAGAGCGTGGAGTTTTAGAGCTGCTGTTTCCGGAGCCACAATCTTTCATCGCATATTTTCCCCCCGCGAATTGCGGTAATCAGATTATGGCGAAGGCCGCCTCTCTTACCACCGCTTTTTACATGATCCCTTACTCCCCACGTCTTTCCACCCGTCATCCCGGTGCGGCAGAGGGAACCGGGAAGAAGAGGGGAAATCGACAAAAGATGGAGAGGACTCGGCAGCTTTTTGATTCCCCAACCCACCACCGACGTCATCGCCGTGATCACCGACGGCGCCCTCCATCCGTGAGGGTGAAGCGATCGCCCCCCCACCCCACAGCTCGCGCACCCCATTCACAAAACCGCTCATTCTACATCCTGCACCCCCTCTGTACCCTCACCCCTCACTCATTAACGTGGAATTATTTTACTCCCCCTGACATCTCCTCTCCCCACTGAGGCCGAGGTACGTATATGAGCAGTTGATTTAAACCACTGTTACCCTTCCGACCTTCTCTCTTCTCCCTCTTCCATGCCTCAACCCTCACACATACCATCCCGCTCTCCTCATCGATCCCGGGCAATCACATCGGCCTTAAGTCTTTCCCTCTCCGATGAGCATGTTTTTTCACACCAAAATGAAATCCACCATGAAATGCAAATTAAAAAAAGAAAAGTAAGCAGATTATAGAAAAAAGTAGTTTTGTATATTTTCAACTCTTTTATAAAAACCGCCCGCCGTAGACCATTAGAAAGTTTTCCCAGTGCGGTAACGGAATCAACCAATTCAGGAAAACACGAGCCGGAACATGAAATATTTTCGCGTCAAAATTTTAAACTTTGGGAACTGGGTGGGTACTTAATTTTTATTATGAACCATTGAAGAACAGCATAATTTTTATTTATCCTGACTTGATATAAATTTTGCATAGTACATTTAAAAATTCATTCCCTGTGTTTTATTTCACACTCAAAAAATATATCCTTTGTTGCATTAATGCAATACAAATAAATTAAACATGTTGTGTGTGCCTTCGTGTCACATTTGACAATTTTAAGGGGCTGCTGAAATTGCAGACGGTTAAAAATAACAGTAATCGTTGAAAATGTTGTATGTGTATTACAATTGAATTTTTCAATTCAAACTTGTTTTTTACCCTGCCTTAGAGTTTTATCACAAGCTTAATTAAAAATACAGATTAAATGAACAGTTGGTCACATGAATAATTACCGTTCGTAAATTTACAATCACTGATACGCATATATTATTCATCATTTGAATACGTATGCTCTCATTTATTTTGGCTCATTCCATGGGTTTCCCAGCGGAAAATTTCTAGCACTGATTGTTTATGAAGCTTGTCTTTTTTAATAAATATGTATCTTGCAGACCCTATTCCTTGAATGACATTTTATGAAACTAAGGGTAACATTACGCCCTTTAAGGACATTGAGAATAAAAAAAGCGCCTGCTTATTTAACGGGAAGTAGAAAAAAGCTCTGCTGCGTCCGCAATCTCCGCTTCACCCAGGATGTTTAGATGAAACTCCTGCTGCGAGCATAACCCTAGTGGTATTTCCATTACGGTAAAGGCCATGGCCATAAAATCCATGAATCTGGCAGTGATCCCGCTTTTTCGAAGCGTTTGTGGTTCAGTTTCTGGTCAACTCAGCAAGTTCATTCGTCCCTGGATTTATCACTTTTCTGATGTAGTTATTTACAATTTTGGACTATTCGAAAATCAAGGTATATGAGTGTATTTCTATACTATAACAGGAATCATTTTGATGAGCATTCTTCTAATCCGTTAGCTAATAAGTTAATTCATCTCTTACTGATCTTTGAAATAGTAGCAATTATTGTCTGGAAGCGCCTGGAGCTGAACAGGCGATTAAATCCATTGGCAAATGTTGCAGAATTGAAAACAGCACAAGCAAAATATTCCCGCTATCTTGGATTCGCTAAGATCCACCGCTTGTGGATATTAAATTCAACTCATATTAACATTGAACAGGAAGGGTAATGCCCATCAAATATTATCCATCTGATATAAAGTAGAAAGTGGGTAAAAAATGAAATTTTCTCACACCCCATCTGTACAGTCATATTTTTCTATAGCAACTGATCTCGAAAAAATTATCTTCATTTTAAACTGAATCAATCGACAAACTAAACCGAGAAATTTTATATTTCAAAATGTTTGAATTTTTAAAAAAAATATGATTCTCAGAATTTAAGCCAAAAATTGGTTTCTTTAGACTAATTCAAAAAGCAAAAATTTTAAAAACTCTAACGTTGATGTTCATCGTTTTCTGATATAGTTAAAGATTTTATACTTAAAGAATGCAAATGTGAACGAATTTTAATTTTTGCGTAGCACGCTTTAAATCGGAGCTTTAGGGAAGATAAGTGCTTCATAAGATCTTAATTGGCATCTTACCTCCAATTATAAGAAAATAGATGCAAATAAATAATAAGCCTGAGCATCTACTGAATCAAGGATTTATTTCTGAATATATGTCCCTTATTTAATTTTGTTCATCAAACCCTATTGATCACTTTCAATGGAGATTTTTAACGTTAATGGATGCAATTTACTAAACATTTTTAGGACGAAGTTCATTAAAGAACGTTCTAACCCTCTCAGTTACATCAGAAATATGGAGGTGAACTTTCCCAAAACTTGGGTTATAAATGTCTATTGCTTAAACGAGTGTCAATTCGTATCAATTACTCTCTACCCAAACGTTTATTAGACGACCTGGACTGGGACAAAAACAAATGCAATTTAGAAAAAGAGGATCTGATCGGAGTATTACATAATTAATGATCGGCAATTTTTCAATCGGGTTAGGTTTGATACCAATATGAACACAAATTGCTTCACCTTTTTGGCACTTTGCGCAGACATCTAGTACGTGTGATTGGGCATATCAGCCGCTTGCATATGCATTTTCATGTCTATAAGTAAAAGTAAGTATTTCATGAACATATACGTCTGTGTGGGTGTACATTAAGATTCTTTGTTTGTTTTTCATGTAGCTGCAGGCTACATATGCATGGTTTTCAAGCATCCCCCGCCACACGCCCTTGCTGCCGCAGGCGGGGTACTGTGTAGATGCACCGTAGTAATTCAGTGCCCCCCCTCGGTTTAGTTACCAGTTCGTTTCTTAGATAATTATGAAAGATTGCATGAATGACCATTTTATATAGCTACTCTATTGCAGGAGGGAGACATAATTTAAAATAATACTTTTATGAACTTTAATTTCAAGGAAGGTTGCTTTAAGTTTTCTGAAATATTTTTCTTGGTCCAGCAAAGTTTATTGGAAAATATTTACAATAAAAACGCTGAGAATTGATGCAGCTATATTAATTAGGTCCCTCTTATAATTTTAATGCGTATTGAAACAAAAGATCGTTTAAAAGTTTGGGATGAACAAGCAATAACGTCAAATTTGTTGAGTAAACGGACCATGTGGTTTCCTTTTTGGAAATAAATATAAATCCCTATTAGGGAAATTAAATAGCCATCTATTTCCTTGGGCACTCATGTGACCAATGACCGTACGCTGTTCCTTTTAAATAATCTATATGTGAATGAATTAGCTGTCGAGGCAATGAATCCATGCAAACAAAAAACGTAACTGATGATGAAATTTTTACTCCAGCAAAATTCAATATTGATATAGATTTTCAAATAAAACTTATTACTTTCTGTAATTTGGCTCTTATGTATCCCATTAAATAATGGCTTACTTATGTAATACGTAAGTAAAACATAGTTGTTCTTATGTCACATATTTAATTTACTGAAGAAATTTTTCTGTTAAAATTTCATTCTAAAGTCTATGTTAAACTTCAAGAGAAAGAAATCTACCTGCAAAAAATTACATTAATATAGAGAATATAAATAAGTGGAATAACTTGAAAATCAAAGGCACAATATGCTAACTATCCATTCAGGCCAATCTGAGTCTCTGTTTTACCAACTAGGATATCACGGTATACTCCCCTATTATTGAGGTCTAGTTTGTGTCACTACTAAGGGAAACCTTCCAATTGATGTAGGTGCTTCATATTTTATAGGTAAACCAATACTAGACAAATAGAAAAACTGTGAAAATATATAAGAATACTCTCTAATGTTGTAGCGTTAAATCTGACGTTTATTTAATACTTGAGAGAAATATAATTCATGTTGGAACATCGTCCAAAGAACTGAAATAATATTAAAACTTAGGAAGTGCTTGAATCTCTAAAAGGTTTCTAATTTACGTATTAAATAATTTTCTATATCCTTAGCAGTAGTTCTATGACTGGCCCACTATCAAATGTTTTGGATGTTTTTAAAAAGATGTTTTTGGGTAACTTCACCTGGTGAGGGTAAAAAATAAGGAAAATCTCACACTTCCACACACTTTTAATACAATACGACCATGGTTTTGATGCTGCGCATGATCATCGAGTCATCAAGATGATGTTCAGCATCGAAACCATGGTCGTATTGTATTAAAAGTGTGTGGAAGTGTAAAGTTTTCATTATTTTTTACCTTCATCATGAAGAAAGTTCACAAAGTTATGCCTGAAGCTGTTAACTTTATCTGGTGCCACTCAATGCTTGGATGCAACACCTACAACTTGGATTAACTATATGGGGGTATATTTTTTATGTAACTATTCCTTGGAAATTTCCGAAATATATTGATAATATTTCTGTATATTAATTGATTTTTATATGCATTATTTTATAAAAACAGCCATTTATGTTGCACTGTTTAGTTTCAGATAGCCATAGATTGAAATAACTTGCAGTGTGAAGAAAATATAGGCTGGTAGGGTGATTAAGTTCCTTCATTTGAAAGGTTACAATATCACGCATGTCCACGAGGAAATGAAGGCTGCTGTTGGAAATAATAGTTCGTCATATGACATAGCTATGAGGTGAAAAGGGAATTTTTAAAAGTGACCACATATCGCTCACAAACTATCTAAGAAGTGGAGGATCATCATTCATGGACGATGCTGTCACACTGAAGAAAGAGGAGGAATTAATCCTATTAGAAGGAAGAGGAACCCTCCAAATGCTGGTGAGTGAGATTGATCTTGGTCATGACAGTGTGTGGAATATTATTCAGAAATAGCTGCGCATGTCAAAGGGTCAGCGCGTTGAGCTCCACGACTACTGACTTCTTTTCAGAAGCAAACACGAGGCACAAGGGCAAAGCACAAAGCGATGTGCCATTGAAAATTTGCCACAACTGCCCTTTCATCCCGATCTCGTCTCAAGAGACTTTTTCTCATTCTCTAAACTCAAGAAAAAACCATTGCGGGGCTGGATATTTTACAACCAAAATGACGTAATTCAAGAGGTGGAGAAAAGGTTTTTGACCTCTGCTGAGTTCTATAATGATGGCCTTCGAAAGGTCAAGAAACGCTGGGAGATGTATAAGTTTGGACGATTACTTTTTACAACAATTTACAGAGTTACAAATTAAAATTAAGCTCCTTTCTCAATTATTCATAGCAATAATTAAATGTTCACGATACCCCCTCATAAAGAAGAAATACTATAATACTTCAAATGATGGACAATATAGTAAATATATTTCAACTTGATAAAGTCATATTCCTTGAATTATTAAAGTTTAAATATAAATATAGTTTTATTTTAGTTTCATTGATTTTGGAAAATATTTTATCAGGTACGTTTTTTACTACATAAAAATTTTGAATTATTTCTCATTGTCGTTGAAGTAACTCCCTTTTTGTTATTTTTACCCATAATTTTGTGACTACAGGGGATCCGGGTTCGAATCCCGGTCAAGGCGAATGATTTTTACACCCTGAAATTGTTGCGATTGAATCCGTAACAAGGTTCCGTAACCTCATCTGACTCATCAAGTTAATTGTCTTGTCTTCTTAATACAAAACAGTGGGTAATTAAGTTAATATTCGATTAATAAATTTATTTACCCACTGTTTTGTATTAAAAACAATACAATTAACTTATGAGTCAGATGAGGTTACACCTTTTTACATTTCATCGCAACAATTTTAGGGTGTAAAAATCATTCGCCTTGACCGAGATTTTTACATTCTGAAATTGTTGCAATGAAATGCATGTTAGCGGATGACTCCGTTAAAAGTTACTGTTGCGGCATCTCCCGCAGTTTCTTGAAATTTTCCGTTTTACATTAACAATTTATAAAATTCTTTTACACATTGGAGATCACTAAAAAAAACTTTATTTTAAAAGTATAAACGTGTAACTTCATACGGCACAAAACTTTGAAAGTTTCGAAGAAAAATTAAGTTAAATTGATTATTCTTTTTTCCATTTTTTTCCAAGTAATTATGCTACCCTGAAACTAATCAAGACGAAGGCAAGGAGAAATACATTTTTCATGAAGAGGCCAATTCTTTAGTATAAATACGGAGGGCGGGGCCAATCTAATTACAAATTGCTTTGAGAACTTGTGGTGGGAGGGAGATAGAGGCTCATTTCGGGTGAGAACGTGAGGGAGTCTGACAGAAGGGAGTGTGGGAAGGAGGACGTCAACAGACGAAGTGGAAAGGAACAAACACAAAAATATGAGTATTTTTGAGGAGGAAGGGAAATGAGGAACAAGAGAGCTTGGCGGAAGGCAGAGATGGAGAAGGGATGGAACAAGAAGGGCGATGAGGGAGGGCGGTAAGGTGGTGGGGAGTGAGTTGACGAATAAATTAAGTTACGTGGTGAAAAAAGGGGAGGGAAAATTGAGGTGAAGCAGAGAAAGATAGAGGAGAACGCAGAGTGAGCCTCCATTCTCGAAGGATATGTCTCAGATCTTGTGTTTTTCGAAGCATAAAGGAAAGAATAATAGAAAAGGAGAGTGGAACGCGAGTAATAAAAAATAAAAGTTTTGGGCTGGTAAAAGGAAGGAAATCTGGGAAGAGAATAATGATGGGGTGGAAACTTGAGTGGCATGGTAGGCATGTTACTGGGAGAGGGAGGGAGCCTAACGTAAGAGGCGGCGAGAAGAGGAGACAGAAGGAAGTATGGTGGCGGAAGACAGCATGATGAGTGCAACTGTGGTTTGGGTTCATTATTGTGGGAACGGTTTATGTTAAAAAAGGCTTCAGAGGCCTTCGTGCCGGTTCTGATTTTTGAGGTGCCTGATTACTGTATAATAATGTACAAGTTTAGTACAAAAAATATCGGTAACAATTTTTTTCCTGACGTTCAGGACCGCGTTAAGTTCAGACCGAGGTTAAGTGTGCTTACTATCGCAGATCGTATTAGCACTGACAAGATGACCCCTTATGCCATCATCACTGAAAATTCAGTGATGTGAAAGATCTGCCCTAAGCTCGTCCCGAAGGCCTTAACGGACGACCAAGAGCAGAGTGGTTTTGCCTCCTTGCAAAGACCTTCTGCAACGTCATTGCGACGATTCCCCGACCGCCTTACAATTCCAACTTGGCTCTAGCATACTATTTTCTTTTCCCAAAAGTGAAACACTCCCTCAAAGGAAACCTCCATGGTACCCTAAGTCCCGTCAAAGAAGCTTGCCCGCGTACCCCTAAGAACCGCCTTCCATCCACAAAGGAATCTTTGAGTCGAAGAAAAGTCGCTGGTGTAAGTGTGCTGACGCTCAAGGTGTACTTAGAAGGGTTTTGAGGAATTTTAGCAATATCTGAAATAAATCTTTTTTTTTCCGATACTTTTTATACGAACCATGATCGTTTGCAATTTTCAAACGCTGACGGTTTAAAATACGTGTGCCGATCAATTGGTTGAGATTTTAATAAAAATATTTGTAGTGAAATAAAAAAAATCGTAGTTGATTTGCTTGTATGACCACCTTTAGTACATCAAGAAAAATTAACACGCAATTGTACTAGTTTGTAAAGATTAATAAATCATATTTACGTGAATTTCCTTTGCTCGCAAGCATATAAAATTTCAACCAAGTAGCATTATGTAGTTTAAAAGGTATTTTCACGAAAACTATTTCTCAAATCTTAACGTAATCTATATCTTTATTATGTATAGATTATTCTCCAAAAATTCTGAGAAGTTACTTTTTCTAATACTTAAGGAAGCATGCTGATTTTAGTATGCTTAAAAATAGTGAATAATACCATAGTAGTCTATTTATTTTTTTGAAGAGGCTTCATATATAATATATAACCAAGCATTTGTGAAGCACTAATCTCAAAAAGGTTTTAAAAACTCTGTACTTCATGTGAATGAGTTGAATAAATTTGTTACCACCTAGGAATTATATCAAAACTCACCGTGACATTTGAATTGTTTTCGAGAGGATACTCTGGCTATACTTATTTTATTAATCAAAGGGCATAAAAGTTGTGATAAAGCGTAAGTGACTGCAATTTTCTGACACAACCCAGAGCGACTAACCTTACTTAAAATATGCTCAAATATTAATTGACCAAAAAATAAAGTGTATTTAATTAACTATTAAAATATATCTCACTAATGAAAAACCATGATTTTGATAATTACTTTGTTCAATGTAGCATTGCTATTGATAACTCCCACCGAGTACAATAGAAAATAAGTTTATGCAAATATTCCATGATGATTGATAATTACAAGGAGTATTAATCAAATCACTACAGAGGGGGCTTTACGATAAAAGTCTCCACAATGACGTTTATTGTACCGGTTGGACTCAATTAAGTGAAATATTATCTAATAAGCTCCTTGCAAAACGAAAGTTGCGTATATTTGCATTCATTAGAATAACAAAAACCTTTTAAAGTCCAACAACTTCTTCCAAAGTCATTAATCTGATTCCTAATTTTAGTTACCCGGAGACCAGAGATTTATTCGACGATCGAAAAAGGAACAATATTCTTTTCGGCATAGTTAATTTTTAGCCTCCCTATAACCAAAGATGACTCAATAGCATATCCCATCTTCTCTAATAAAAACTCACGCTCGTCACATGTTATAGAATAAATATTCCCCCTTCTGATTATTTAACCAATCAACGGGGTTAACGAGAAATTTGTTTAGTTACCAGCACACGCTGGCCTATCATTACGATCACCATTCGTTCACGTTTTCCCCCATAAAGCGCGCATCCACTAGGGAGGGACGCGTTCAGTTCAACGTGCAAACTAACTCATCAAGCCCACCTAAACTCCCCATCCGCCACCCTTTCACGAACCCCACCAAACCCACTCTACTCCCACCCACACCTCTCCATCAAGGCAACTCTCCCCCACACTCTCTCTCCCCCCCTTCGCTCCACTCACTCACTCCATCCCCCACGGCCATCTCGACAACCCTTGGGTATTGATTGATTCTCAATTTACCCTGAGTTTTAGTTCCGAGCGACCCCGTGACCCGTTGCGTCGGCTCCATCTGACCGTTCGCCCTTCACTTAAGCCCCTCCGTCCGTCCCACCTCGACTCCTATCATCTCGACCGGCCCGCACTTTTTTGTGAGATGGAGGATGGGTTAAGAAGGGGAATTCGTGAAAAGGTGGTTGGGCGCACCCTCGCAGTCTCCCGCTGTTCACATCCGCCGCCCGGAACCCACAACGCCTCCCCGCCTCCACCACCCGTCCACAAGAAACATTTCCCCTCTTCCACACACACACACGAACCAAACACAATTTCTCCCGCTCTCTATTCCTCTCTCCACTCCTCCTCCTCACCCTCCTTTATCACTTTGCCGTTTCCACCATTTTTTTCTTTCCAGCCCTTCCCTGCTGTCCTCTCTCCCAGCCACCATCCCGTTTCAAATAGCCTCCGACTCCTACTCGTTCCCTCTCTTTCAATCTCCCTCGTCGCGCTCTCTTTTCCTTCCTCGCTCACTCCCCGCTATCTCTTCCCACCCCCTCCTCCCCGATCCCTCGAGGTAATTAATTGGCGGGCCACACGGCGTGCGTGTGTTCCCGCGACTGTGTGTGCGTGGGCGCCTCTGCGGAGAAGGGAGGGAATGGGATGAGAGGATGGGTTGGGGGGGCAAGTCCAAAGTTGGTTGTTGCATCAGGGAGTGCCGTTTCGGGTGGGTGGAGGGGTGGTTGAGAAGTTGCGCATATGGGGGAAAGGAGTAGGGGAACGGCGCGAGGGGGTGGGGTGGGCAGAATGAGTAAGGGGTAGAGGGAGAAAGCCGCCGGTGGACGGGGAAAGTGGTGCCATCTCCTTGCTCGGGGCGGTCCCGTAATTCGTTTTGTTTCCACTTTGACGCGTACACACAAACACAGCCTCTTCGTCCCTCTCCTCACGCCCTCCCCGAAACCGCTCCCTCACTGACTTTCCCTCCCCTGAGTCCCGCACCTATATTTTTCATCATGAACAGATAGTGAGTGAGTGGGTTATTTAGGTCGTCACTGCTGTCGCTGGAATAAAAAGTCGTTACTCCTTCTCACACCCCCTCTTCCCACAGAACACACACACACACCGTCTGTCCCTCCCTACCCATGCATTTTTGAGCACTCTGGGGAAATATTTATGAATACTTTATTAGGGCTGTCGAGAAAAACGCGAGGTCCAGCCACTCAGAACCCTTTCAAATCGTGAACTTTTAGGGAATACATGGATTTACTCGTGGGGGAATCGTTTTTGTAGGACTTTGATTTTTCTTAGCCTAACTGCCGTAACTATATAAAATCCAATTTCCACTTTGCCAATGGATACATACGTTTTTATAACTTTTCTTCTTGTGAATGTTCTATATTCCGATTGGTAAAACTAGCGTATTTTTTCCTTAATTTAAAGATGAAACTCACTTGCTTTGGATAGCAATTTAAAACAAAAATCGTACTATCGTTAAAAATTGTTATACCCATTAATTTTTTCATTATATTTCCATTAATATCGTGGTAATTTTTATTTCATGTTATATTTCATTCCTCTAAATTAATTTATATTCATATTTTCTTCTAAACTGGATTTTATCTCCAATCTTCTTCTAGAAGCAATGAAGTTTGTCCTTTCCTGTATTGTACAGTTAGAAGAAACGTGGTTGAAAAGCAAAATAATCCCAAACATTTAGAAAAAGTTAGAAATAGTACGTAAACTTTAACTTAACTTCGGTCAAAATCCATATTATTCAGTGTTTTATTTTTTTGCTTTATATTACAGAATTCGCATTTACCAAAAAAATCTTTTGCTTTAAATATAAAAATTCCTTCTAAAGGCTTTACTTAAGCATGCTTCTGTATTAGTCATTATTCACTTCTTTATTTAATAAATACATACATAAGTTAATAAAAAATTCATAGTACTGATTTAAATACATTTATACTGATTTATAAAAATATAAATGAAAACAATTGTTGGTCAATTTTCAGTCAACGACAGCACTATCCATAAGTCAACATTTAGTTAGTTAGTTAGTTTCAAGAATTACTTTCGATCACCCTTTCATAACAACGGATAGTGTTACCGAATTTTACAACGCAACAATTTCAGAGTGTAAAAATCATTCGCTTTGACCGGGATGGCGAATTATTTTTTAATTCTTTTTTTTATTCGTATCCCGATCCCTACTTGAGGTGCTTTGGGGTGGGCACTTTGAGTGAGTACGCCTACTACTACAGTACTACTACTACTAAACTGCTGCGGCATCTCCCACAGTTTTTTTGAAGTTACCGAATTTTTTATTCAGAGCTTAATGCTTAGCTGTAGCTAGTCATTATGCACGGGAAATCATTTATTTTCTTAAATTGAACAGATATGAATGCATTGTTGGCGGAGGTTTCTCTTCTCAGTTCAAAATCTGTATAATGGACGAATTTTAATATGATTATACATCAAGCCTATTTCCTTTTGGCGTGGAAAATTTAATGGGAGTCCCGCCTCACTTGAAAATACTGTAAATGCAGGATAGAAAGGAGCTTCTGTGGAAATGTTGAAAGCTAGCATAGTTGCATTATGGACCCTGGTGAAGCAGTTTAATTACTTATTCGTGTTTTTAGGGAACATAAAATGACATTTTTATCCCATGAAAATATCAATGTATAATAAAAGACCCTGGCTTTATTGAGAGTTATTTAACTGATAAGTGCACAACAATAGGCTAGATCGGCATAGTTTTTAAAATGGGCCAGATTACATTACTAGCCTTAATACGATACGGGTATTTGAAGTTTAAACCCTATATAGTTAGAAAATTTCCTCGCTCTAAAATATTTTATCGCTGCAGTTACAGGAGAAGAGCTATTCCCAGTATGTGAATGTTTTTAAAGTATAAGGAAGTAAAATAATCAAGCCAGAGTATGAGCGTAGTGTGTTTTTTCAATGGCTTTTCCCCCTAAAGTGAAATGCTCTATTACCTTTTTTTCCCTTTGCCTTCAAGCGGACTTTCTATTTCAGTGCTTTAGACAGCTCACACCCAACCGACGGGTGCTAAAGTCAGTTTGACGTTGCCAACTTTACTCGACACTTTGACAGCGTAGGCGATGGAGTTGCTACGAAGCATTCAGCTCTGTTTTCTCTTCGGAAGTAAAACGCTTTAGTCATCATAAGTCTGTTGATTCCTTGTTTTCCAAACGTCCTCCGGCAATTTACAGGATCATGAAAAATTAAAGTGTCACTCCACTATATATATATATATATATATATATATATATATATATATATATATATACACAGTAGAATTTATGTTGTTAAAAAAATAAATTACTTATTCACTACCATGGCACAAAATCTAGATCGTGGATCCTATGATAACACTGTCGGAAATATAGATAAAAGCTACTATTACAACTTATTATGAACCTTTAAAACAACGATTCTGGAGAAATCGTGAATTTTTACAAATGATATTTAAATTTGTATGTATGTGATTACATAATCAATATTTGGAACGTCAACCATGGAGAGATCAAACTGATAATAAACGATCCTCTAATTACGGCACAAAATTGTTCGCGGCTGTAGACATATTTCAATTGACTTTAGTTGTAATATAGTGTTCACACTTCTTTCATCCCAAATCAAGCGATTGACAAAAAGCGCCCATTAATGACTTAAAGCATCAAAAGGCTTCGTCACAAAGGAGTATTTTGAGAGGAAGTGACGAGGAAAAAATATTTTCTCCACTGCCTCATCTTCTTATTTTTACCCTTAATTCACCACTACCCTTCCCCTACGCCATATTCTCCTCCCTCCCAAATTTTAAGGTGAGGGCATGAAACAATCGTCAATTTTCCGCTGAACACACAATTCAATCATCACGGATGGCGTCCTTTTTGCTGCCTGCGAAGATTCAGCATTTGCATAATTCTAATCCTGCTTCCGATTCTACGGAATCAGAATTCCTCACTCCCGTTATCTCCCCCTTCACTTCCGTTAGCCATCCCACCACGTCCCGGCTGCAACCACCTCCAATTCCGGAACCCACCTCTCCCTCCATTCCCCAACACCCACGCAGTCTTCCATTCGTCCACCGGGGGGAGGGGGGTAACCTCTAGTTGTAATCCTCCCTATTCCTTATCGCTCACTCGCCTATCTTTCAGTTTGACGACTGGTGCCCATCAACCCGCGTCACGGTCCCCTAAGAATACGATAAATTCTTCAGAGATGACCTCTCTTACCTCTAACCTGGCTCTCTCGTCACTGTTCTCAGTTCCTGCATTGTCGCCTCTGCCAACTTCCGTCCAAAATCCTCCACTCTCGACATTTTCTGCCTATCACTATTCATCTCCCCTCTCCCGCGAACCCCTTGCCCGACCAGCTGTAACCTTCATGTATCTTCCCTTCTTCCATTAGATTGTTCGTCCCGCTGTTATACAGTCCCATGCAGGCCAAGTAATTCTGAGTTCGCGTCCTTTTTTCGAGAGCAGTCCTCTTCGTTTATTTATAAATGAATGGCAAAGGAGTTCTTTGCATGAGGCAGTCTCATGTCTGCCGTTCATATTTTATTACGAAACACGCACATATTTGATGGAACTTGATCTTGAAAATAAAATAAACGCAACGTGAATGACAACACTATAATATATGTATTTCCTGGAGTAGGGAAGCTTTTTCACGTCTTTTGGGCCAATTTTAATTCTAAATTTTATCATTCCGATAGTTTAATAACAAAGAATGAAGGTGTAATCTCTGATTAAAGTATTAAATATTAAAGATGTTGTATATTGATTATTATTGATTAATGCTTAAATATATTTCCTTCGTTTTTATCAGACACACCATTTAGTTATTATGCAATGATAATAGCTGTAAAATGCCATTTCTCGCAAGTACAAGTTTCACTTAAACAATTTATAAATCAGATTTTTGCTTAAGTGTTATTTTAAAACACAGAGAAAATTTCAAAGGATATAATCAGGCTGGAATTTACAGTATCTTACCGTTCTATACATACATAGTACCACACAAGCTGCCGCAAGGGCGAGTAGCAAGGGGGTTTCTGATAACCATCCTTAAAAAGTAATGAACCTCATGCAAAATCCACAAATTGATGATAATTTACACCCACAAAGTCATATATGTCTTTATAGCTAGAATCTTTATAACTTACACCCATCCAAATACACGTACAATCAGCTAACATACACCAACGAATAACTATACACCACGAAGACAATTACACTCGAAATACCAAAAAAATGAAAAACGGCCAACGAACGGCTTCTGAAAGTGCACGAAGAAAATACTTAACACACCGTAGAGATTCAAACAAAGAAATGCTAAGCACCTTAATAAATTTTAAAAGAAAAATTATATGCGATTTTTTGGAGAATGATCCTAAGGCATTCTGGTTGTACGTTATGGAATTGCAGGGATAACGTCCAGCCATAGAGTCCCTCAAAAGCAACAATAGTAATAACATACGGACAGTACCGAGAAAGTGAATGTTTTAAATATGTTCTTTCAAAGCGTTTACACCAATGACAGGGAGACACTTAGTGAAGGCCATGCCACCCTATGCCATACCTATCACAAACATGGATGACATTAAAATTACGCACGACGGAATCACGAAACAACTGCTACACATAAAAAGTAATAAATCATCCGGACGAGAGGATAGTCCCGCAAGGGTACTGAAAGAGCTCGCGACCGAAATCGCTCCTTTTTTAATGCATGGTTAACAAATCGATTTCAGAAGTTGCCGTTCCCCTGGATTGGAAAATAGCCAACATCACACCTTTTTTTAAATGAGGAAATAAACAAGGCCCCGGTAATTACCGACCAATGTCGTTAACCTCCATCTCCTGTAAAGTTTCGGAGCACATTATTGTTAGTAACGCCATGGCGTTTCTCCACACTAAAAACCTATTATCCAACATACAACATGGATTCAGAAAGAGAGATCATATGAAACGCAGTGATGACTTTTTATACACGACGTATTACCATTGGGGGAAAGAAACAAACGGGTATATACAATATTTTTGGATTTCAAAAAGGCCTTTGATAAAGTACCTTACGCTAAATTGATTCACAAGTTGCAATGATAAGGAATAAACGACAAAATAATAAACTGGATTCAGGACTTCCTTGGTGATCGTAAATAAAGGGTAGTGATCGATGACTCAAGCTCTAATTATGTGCAAGTAACATCCTGCGTCCCACAAGGTAGCGTCATAGGACCACTACTATTTCTTATATGCATTAATGATATCACCAGTAAAATAAAAAGCAGCTAAAGACTCTTTGCCGACGACACTGTAATCTACAGATAAATAGCGAATCTACATCTACATTTACCCAATACCCCGCAAGCCGCCGCAAGGGTGTGTGGCACCACCCGTAATTTAGAAAGAAAAAACCGCATGCAGAGGCAACAAATTTATAGCCCACAAACCAAACATGGTATACATTCATGCAAAAACCCTTTCACTCCACACACATACAAATACACAAACTACCAATGACAAATGAAACCGAATGACGCAGATCGTGAATCTCTACAAACTGATTTAAACAACATTAAAAAATTGTGTAAATAATGGGGACTGAAGTTCAATACGAAAAAATGTACCGTTATCAATGTCTTAAACAATAGAAAACACAATCAAATTTTACCAACTTACACACTCGGAGATATTCGGATGAGCGTCGTCGATGAAGTAAAATACGTACTTGACGATCGCCATTGCATCGGATCTTTCTTGTGGGAAAACAAACACGCACGATTTGTGAATGGGCGTGATAAAAAAGCTGGCATTCGTCAAACGTATAGTAGGAAGGTGTAGCGACGAAAAGGTGAAGTAAACGTGCTATATATCTTTAGTAAGACCTCACATTGAGTATGCGGTGAGCGTTGGGGTTCCGTTTCAAAAAAACATAAATTACAGACTTGAATTGGGTACAGTGAAAGGCCGCTAGGTTCGTGAAAAACTCGCAACAAAGGACAAAAAACGTCACACATTTAAAACAGAGTCTGGGGTGGGAACCTTTAGATATGCAAAGACTAAGGGCTAGATTAAACTTATTTATCATCAACATCAGTATTTCAATTCCAGGATTGGCTTACAGAAGCCCATATCATTCCATATAGTAATAGTTGAATGCAGGGCAAGTCTGCATATTCTGGGCAGAATAATGAGGTGTGCCTTACACATCGCAGTACTACGGCCGGTACCGTAAACTTCACTCTCGCCCGCAGCTGTGGCAGCTGATACCGGGTCGATTCACTCGGTCTGCGCCACCAATACCTATTGTTGAAACTGCTCCCTTTCACCATGGTTTCAGGGTAGGAGCCTATTTTTCACGTTGATTAAACTTATTACAAAAATATAAAACGTGATTTTGCATCCGATATTGGAGAAATAATTATGCCCCTAATTACTTTGGTAAGGCCGACAATTGCTGCAAAATTGGAGAGTTAGATTGTCGTACTGACAGATTCAAGTGTTTGTTTTTTTTTCACTCACTGTTTGTGACAACAATAAAGGGAGAATACCTAAGAAAATAATAGGTACACGCTGCCGAAAATAGTGGCAGACAAGATTAAGTTCCCTAAAAATCAGTAAGAGAGGAAAAATAGTCTAGTTTAATTGCAAATTTGAGATTTCAGTCGCAGTAAGGGGAGCAAAATTTGACTTTAACCCAAGGGTCCAATGCCACTTGGTTTCCAAAAGATTACTCCAAAAAGTGATGGCACTATGCTCATGCATTCACGGAAAGCATACCAAATCAAATTATCCCATTCAAATACTCTTAATTATTTATCGTAAATTTGTTTAAATAAATAAATATACAATCTAATATGTAAAATTTTTTACAAGTAATATTTCTTCAACATAGATCCTAAAATATAGTATCATAAACAAATAAATTAAAATGAAATATTTATTGAAATGCAGTAAGCCATTAATAAAAATTATCTACCATGGGCATTTACGTACAAGATTATTTTACTCTGAAACGTTAGCATGATATTTTTATTCTTCATATAGTTTTAAAATTGGTATTTTCAATAGTATCGATACATGAGGGTGAAATTTTAGTACCTAATTAGTGCCAGATATTACGAAATATTGGTATTTTTGAATCTGTTCTCATCACATTCTACCGCATAAAAAAGGCATTCATGTTGATCAATTACCCATTATGCACCTAATAAAAAACATTTCCGAGAAAGAGGGTTGCATTTCGCAAATGCGGCACACCCAAAACCTTACATTGCCTTAGTTGTTTGTACCTTTACACATTTCTGCATGTTCCTAAAAACAGTTCAAGGGTACTGAACTACATTTTTTAATTAATGCAATTTGCTGGTGTATATTTGGGCCCAGGAACCAAAAGATTAACTAATTTTTAATCTACGGAGCCATTTCAAAAAATGTATCCGGAATCGAAATATTCACCACTTGATTAAACATACCACAATCACATTCGTCTCATGTAATTCCAAATTAATTAACTGGAGATCAAAGAATTCGAGCGATCACTGACACTAACCATATGTCCTGGAGCAAAGCTTTCGCAATTTGATAATTAACATACTCCGATGCCTACCACATAATAAATCAGTGAAAACTTCGACATCCGTACTCATAACACGAATATTTTTTCCTTAACGGTTTGGCCTAGATTCTTTCACATTACTAGGACCACGTTTTTTCTTCTCCAGTTGATGCTTGCTCTCTAGCTTCCAAATCCCCTCAGGATCTCCCTCCGCTCTCCGTGCGTGGCCTCGTCTTATACCTCCCCTCTCCGCTTTCCACACTACTATTTCCTCTCAGCCACGACCAACTGTCCACGTCTCGACCCCTCCCACCCATTATTCTTTCTTCCTCCCTATGCCACTCCGCCGTACTCTGCTCCCAGGTGACCCGGAGACCTTAATTAGCAGGCCTTATCCTTATCTCACGCGCTATCGCACCATCCAGCCAACGCTCGTACCCTTCCACACTTTCTCTTCTCCCCGTCTTCCTCGCCTAAGGGTTCCTAATCCCGGGAACACCCCTCGGCCCTCTGGCTTCGTCGAAGTCTTCTTCGCCTAACCCGCATTTCAGCCCTACAGCCACTTACCTCCATCCATCTCCTACTCCACTTACCCTAATCTACATATCTCTCGTATAACCTTTCACCTACCTCCTTCCCCTACGAAGCTACGTGTCCCAACGGGACGTCTTAAAACTTCTCGTGTTTTATCCATGAGACTTCACCTCTTCAGCTGAATCCTGGCTTGGTTTATCCATGTGAAGAATTCATGTTGGGTCAAATAACCATCACGCGCCGTTTCACATTGCGCTAATCCTGAAAGAGATCCCCTCCATCGCGTTGGAATTGTGTTGAATAATCCCATGCATGCGTTATAAATTTGAGGTTTAAATTGAACGGAACGATTTATCAATTTTGAAACACGAAAATTAGATTAATTGGCTGTTCAGCGCCATTTTAATTATCAATATATCCTCGAGAAATATGCTCGTACCTGCCAACGTCTTCCCCATTTTTCGAGAATTTAGCCATGTGTTTTACCAGTATTTATATTATTTAATTTTAAAAAGTGTCATTTAAAATAGCAACTTAAAATTTTGTGCCAATTATTGACTTCATAAAATCATCCTTAATTCCGAGAGAATATTAATAAAAGTAGTAAACAGATTTTATCATGTTCTAATCTCAAATTTGCTTACAATCGTAAAGCTTGTGATATTCATATGATGTCATAACAATATCCATACCCAATTATTGAGTTGGAATAACGACCTTTTAATTAGTGGGTGAACTCATTGCCCACAGAAACATCGGTGTCAACATCAGGCTCCTGCTATGATACGGTACATTGATTACACGGTACCTTTTTTTAATTTTAACAAATGTTTACTAACCATGCGATGATAATTCTGAATACATTAATGTGAAATGCCAAACTTGAAAACATTTGTGATAATAATATGACAGCTATTTGTGACATTGAATAAATTAAAGAATATACATAAAACAATTATGAGGTCATAATTGTAGAGGTCATTAAAATACTAATCCAATCTCATGAGCTCAAGCTACCTACCGAGGAGTTTTATACGCGTGTGATGTACATCAAATACAGATAATTATGATAAATCACCAAGAGAATTCATATGCACATGCATAATACCGTATTCATATAAAAACGTGCACAATGCTATTAAACCTATTTATAACTAATCCTGCCTTGATTTTCTGTTAGGTAATATCAGGAGCAAGTACAAAAGGTCTACGGACGTGTCGCTGCATCTGAAGAAAGATAATTATAATGTGGAACTTGGTGAATCTGATTTTCCTCGTAAGGTGCCTACTGTCCTCGTTTTTATTAAAACTCTGTCCTTAAATAAATTCATTAAGATATTATTGGACAAGGAAGTAACCTCATTTATTTATCTAATTTGGCATTTACCAATTAATATAAAATTATTCCTTTGGGAAACTAGGGCTTGTAAATAACTAAAATTGAAAATAAAGTAGCGAGGTAGAAACTAAAAAATGTATTTTCCAAATATAATTAATAAATACATTCAACGAAGAGCAAAAAGGAGAAATGTTTATTATTGGTATTAAAATTTGTTTCATTACTTAAAAAAAGCGAGTGAGTGCGATTGCATATACTTCATTACCTTGAATTTAAAAATCATGATAGATTTTACATTATTTTTATACGTTATATTATCACATTGGAGAAGGAATACTTTTTTTCGTAATTTTTTATTTATGGCAAGAAGACAAAAAAGATCAAGAGAGAGTAAATGGGCCTGACAGTTAGGACAGTGGGATTGAGTTAAGGAGAGGTATCAGTTTCTTTGTAAAAGTAAGTAGTAAAAGTAGTAGTAATAGTAATGGGAGATGTACAAAGTTAACGCCAAAGCGGTAGCCTGGTTTATGAAAGACACTACACTCGACTTGTAGCCCTTTCTTATTGCGGTACACTATTTTAAATCGTTTCCGTGCATTCAGTCCGTAGCCAAATTTGACGTGCAAGGAGTTCATCAACTTGTTCCTACTTTAAGATTCCATCATAGTTATCATCGAAAATAAAAATGGTTGTTTTTGTACATTTTTCTTGCATGCTCTGTCAGTTTAGTTTTAAAATTATATCTCTATGAATTATATGCACCACACCTTGAAGGACATAATGCGGTGTATAGACTTTTCTTTCGTCGTCTCTAGAGATTTGAATACCATTTTGTAAATAGTCCATCAATAAATTTGGAGACATTTGAACGACTGAACATGATCCTACAATGTAGATATGGAACAAAAGTTTCTCTGAAAACGGAATCTGAGGCTCAGATATATAGTACATTATAGAGCAATAGGAAAAGGGCAATGACAAACAAAGAGGTGCAGAATTTGAATGTGCTACATCTCCGCAGAATTATTTAGAAATTAGGAAAAAAGAAAGTATTCTTGAGAAATAATTTGTTGTATATATCTTTGGAAGAAGTTCGTTCAAAATAATTTGTTCATACGTTTAAATCTCAATTCTAAAAACGGAAGAAGTAAGGATTAAATAAGATAAGGTTAAATTTCAACGGTTTGAATGATAGACGTTTCGACAGGAGTTAGAATGTCTATGAATGGAGTCGAAAGTATTCAAAAAAGGTTCGCAGTAGAGCAGAGTTGAAAAAGTTAATAAAGATATTGCAGAATGAATTAGTTGACCGAAGACGTGAATAAATCGAAGCCTTTGAAAGATTGCACAAGTAAATTTGATGGATGGTAAATGTAGATGTTCTGTTATATTTAGGGGAGTAGAAAATTTGCCGTCGTGTGTTATCTCATTTGTTACACAGAGAAAATATTGAGCGGATCACTGTAAAAAATGTGAGAAAAGAATGAAAGTGGACAAAAGTATGATTAATTATTAGTTTATTAGATAATTAAGCTTTAAAAAGGCATCCAGTCAAGGTTTGTAGTTGTTTAGATCTTCTACATTTTTTGCAATACCTCTTAGATGAGCATTTTACTAGAGATTCTAAGTACGTAAAGTGAAAGGAAAGTAATAGGGAACAATAACAGCATGTTCAACGGAGTTTTATGGCACATGAACTTTGGTATACACGAAAAATTCAGGAAAAAAGGTTACTTTAAGTAAAGACACAAGGTAGGCAAAGATTTGTAAATTGACCGTGTGCCGTCCTGTTGTATAGTGTGAAACATAGGGCACAATCACGGATTTTTCGTGGGGTTTATCACTCTCGCTACCGATAGCGTCCATTTTCTTCTACTGCGCATTGTTCGCGATCACGGATCTTGCGACCTGTGTTACAATGGGTGTAAAGCGGGGTCGAGTGAAATCTGAAGGATGATGAACGTGCTTCCGCTTTCCGATGCTCCATCTGACAATAACGATAACGCATGTCCGTTATGAACTTTCGTGATCCTGTCCCGGGTGTTACAGGAACGAGGATGATCAGAGTTTATAGAGTGATTATCTCTTAAGCTTTTAAGAATATGGAGAAAATTAAAGGAAATAATTTTGCAAGATAGGAAGACAATTTATGTGGCAAATACAATGGAAAAATATATGATAATGGATGAAAGTCTAGGAAGGCCTAAAAAGTCGATTGAAGAGATATTGAGAGGTTGAACTTTATTGAATAGGAGATATCGTTGAGTACATACAGAAGGCTGAGGATTAAATAGCATTTTTGGGAGGCGTTCAATGGATTAAAATCATGAAAAAGTAGGAATTAGTGCAGAGAAAACGGAGTTAAGAAAAGAAAAACTTTATTCCACTACATTTAAAATAATTCCCTTGTTTCGTCTAATATTTATCTGCATTTAAATAATGATACCACTATAAATTCGAAAAATAATGTATTCATATCACAACGGCACATTTGGGACAGCGTAAAAACGTGTAATAATACATGAATTTAAGGTTTTTCTTAAACTAAATCGTTTGATAAAATATATCGACCGACCATTACCAGACGAGATAATTCGATCCGGTTTGTTTCGATGGAGGGAGATGATGTTTGACGATTGTGATATCTGTGGTATATTTTCAATTTAGAAAATTATGACAAATAAATCACTCATCTACTTTTGAAACACCATTAAAAGCTCAATAGAGTCATTATATTTTCTAAGGTTTATCATATCCTAGCAAATTAAGATATTAAGGCAGAAAAAACTATCCGCTTTCAAACACTTGATCAAACCCATGACATTGATCTAAGAGGCTAAGTGTTTAGGGGAAGTCGTTAATGGAAGATTTCAGTGAAGAACTGTTGCCCGTAGTTAAATGAGGTTTATGATGAGGAGTCGGGAGGAGTCGAATAAGGTTCACGGTAACTTGACTCTGCATTGACCTCTTCCCTAGTCAATCCATTTATATTCCTTTCTTTTTTCTCTTCACAGTGATGGCCATCTGCTTTACTGAATAATGAATACCAGATAGTTTTTCCTGTCACTTTTCGTATATTTTCTATTGAATTTCACAGTTTTTTTATTGAAAATCAATAGGTTTCGGTGAATGACTTGACAGTTTGATGCAATTGTTTGCCTCATTCTAAGCACGAAGGCACTCAAACATTACCCATTTAAGAAAATGACAGCAATTAAATTCCAGATTCCATATTTTTAGAAATATGCAGCGTTAAAATTTTGGTTAATCAAGTTGTATTTAAAAAAAGCCAATTAGATGTACCCTAGATATCTCCGACGGGTACTAACTATTTAATGACACAAAATCTAAATTTTCTAATCGTACCGTGACAGAAGAAAAATCGTTCTCCAAAAGAAAACAGCCTACTTACCCCTTACGAAGCCGCGTTTCGATTTCGCGTGGCCTGGTCTTCCTCCTTTCTCCTTCTATGTCCGTTCTTCACCGGCTCGACCTTTTTCCTTCGTCTTACTCGTACCACTGTCTCGCACCGACTACACTGGCTCACACTCACCAAGTATAAGTGCCACTAGCTTCCATTTTCCTCGTGACTTTCCCTGCTTTTACCATCTAACCCTGGCAAACATGATGCCATGGTGAACGACATAAATGGCATACATCAGATTGAGAGGAAGTATGCTTCCTAGTTAAATTGCACCATTGAATAGTGGATTATATCCGTGCTTGGTATCCATACGTGTAGTTCCATTTCTCCAAGTCGAGTGTTCTTAACACCGGTACATGTCAGTATATAAAAATTTCATCACCTCCATAAATTGCGCCAGGTTTCCACTAAGTTTACATGTTGTCAGAGAACTAATTAGAACCAAAACATGCATCCATCTTTAAAACTTCAGTAAAGCTCCGCATCTACCTTGTAACGAGTGTAGATCATGTGATGAATGTGAGGTGATATAAGGTTAGGTAACATAGGCTAGGATTTCATCATCAAACTATAATGACCTTTGCATTTTTAATTCCCTCATTAATATATATGGCCCCCGTTCGACGCTCACACCAACAAATTCAGACTACTCCAACTCTCGGCACACGAGACACATCAGCGAGGCGAAAAACGAAGTCTTAATTTCTCATTCATGACCGCGGTAACGTCACTGACCCCTCTTCGCGTAACCTCCTCCCAGCGTCCTCACCCCTCGCCCCGGCGCTCATTTCCGCGGACGTGTTCCCTTTCCGCTCATACCGTCCACTCCCTTGAACCCTCCGCCAACTCCACCCACCCTTCTTTATCCAATGTAACCTCAAACCTCGTCCTTTTCCTCATTTATGAGGGTTTCAATATTAGCGGGTACCGCTAATCTCCACCTTAGAACTCCGTCTACCCAACCTTTCCGGATTTTCATCACAAAGGATACATGCCTCCTGTCTCCTGCCCTACTGCTCGTCCAACACAACTTCCCCTCAACACCCCTTGCAATAAAATACTTCCCGCATCAAAAATTATTTTCATATATACACTATTTATTACATTAGACTAACACAAAATGGCACCTACACAAGCGTATATTAATATGTGTGTTGTTTATATATGTATATATATATATATGTTTATATATATATATATATATATACATATAGATAATTTCTTCGAAGTAACACGGAAGTGCCGAATAAAAAACTTAGACAGCAACACGCCGCACGAGTCATATCTTATCTTCCGAAGAAGACGGAGTTCGAGTCCGTCGAAATTATCCAGATATTATTGTGTCTTTTTATGTATTCTCTTGCTTTTTGTTACTGTCTAAGTTATATATATATATATAATTATTATTAGGTAATCTACAGGTTAAGGTAGGTTTTTGGATGGACACAACTATCAAATAAACATTTTGTGACTCCCCACCTAGCAAACTAATCTATATCAGGTCCCTCTTCATCTCGGTGTACTTCTTTCCTCCCTTCATCCCGTCCAACATCCCTATCCTGTTCCTACCCTTACCTCGCTTGCCCAACATTCTCCCCTCTATTACCCTCTTCAACATTCCACTACCGCTCAATACTCCTTTCATCCATTTTTCCTGCCTCCATAGGATTTCTCTCAACAAACCCCTCTCCTCCCCCACCATTTCTAGTACTTCCTCATTTGTTTTCCTTTCGGTCCATTTCACCTTCTCCATTCTTCTCCACACCCACATTTCAAAAGCCTCCAATCTACGTCTATCCTCCTGCTTCAGCGACCACGTTTCCGCGCCGTACATAGCTACGCTCCATATCAGAGTTTTTACGAGTCTTGTCTTAACATCCCTACTCAACGTCCCCGTCATCAACTTCCTCCTCCTTGAGAAAGCCTCCTTGCCTAGCGCAATTCTTCTCCTTACGTCCCTACCACTTTGACCGTGTTGGTCCAAAACACTTCCGAGATATGTAAACTGTTCTACTTGCTCTATTTTTTCCCCGCCTATTTTAATATTTAGCTTAGCCTTTTTCTTTCTGGAAAATCGCATAACCTTTGTTTTACTAATATTGATTCTCATCCCATATTTATCGCACTGATCCTCCAATTCACTCAACAATGCTTGCAACCCCTTGGCTGACTGAGCAACTAATGCTTGGTCATCAGCAAACCTAACCGATTTTACGAATTCCCCTCCGACTTTCATTCCTACCTCCAGTTCTTCCCATGCCTCTTTAATCATTTCCTCTACATATACGTTGAACAGTACCGGTGACAATGGGCAACCCTGCCTTACACCTCTTCCTAACACTGCCCATCCGGACTCTCCGTTCCCCACTCGTACCTGAGCAGTCTGAGACATGTACAGGTTGCGGATCAGTCTCCTGTCCCTCCAATCCATTCCTATTTTCTGCAATACACGCATTAATTTTTCCCAATTCACTGTATCAAACGCTTTTTCGAAATCTACAAAACAGGCAAAAACGTCCTGATTGTATTCTATATTCCTCTCGACTAGTGATCTCATTACTGCAATGGCATCACGCGTACCTCTTCCTTTCCTGAACCCAAACTGATCATCCCCTAAGTAATCATTTGCCTTACTCTCTATCCTTTTGTTGATGATCCTGAGAATAACTTTGGCTGCATAGACAACACATATGCACCTTGAAAACCGCTCAGTTTTCCATTACGTACAAATCCAAACAAACACCGTCAAACGACCCAAACGTAAAATAGCAAAATAGTCCAATTTTGACCATTCTTTTCCACCATTCACATGCCACCAATTTCCTTTCATCTCACTCTATTTTATCGTGCATCTCCGTTTATATATTTTACTAACTGAATTGCACACTTTGCCAATCCTTCTACAATAAACCACCAAATGCTTTATAAATAAAAAATGTGTAAATAACCATTGAGACTACTGCGACCCTTAATGCGCACCAGCCTATATACCATCTCTCAACCTCCCTCCATTATGATTCCTTCAATGACTTTTTTGACTCCCTTTTTGCCTCTTTCACCCTCAGACACAACATTACAGCGTAAAACTATTGAGATGGCGGGAATATGGCTCTCGGAGTCAGGAATAAAGCTTGCACGGTAGGTATGGCGCGGTTTCACAGGATGCGGCAACTAAACTTCCTTTTTTCAAACACAAAATAATCTAAAAAAAGGAAGTTGTGTTGCCGCACTTTGTATAAATAAATTAAAAAAGGAGGGAGTACATGAATAAATTGTAATTGATAGTCCCATTTGCTTCTCTTGGACGTTTATCAATGCGTTCATCAACAATGGAACAGCTTTCTAAATGGTTGCATTTATAATTACGCTAAATTTTGGAATAAAATTTATTTATCTTGCAATTGAAATTTCTAAAAATAAAAAATATCGGCAAAATTACATTATCATGAAATTTTCCTTTAATTGGACAATTATTTTAATTTTTGATTTGTATAATAAAGAAAATCTGAAAGTGATAAAAACATAATTTACGTTTATTCCTCATTGAAGTTACATAAATCAATTACACAGATATTCTATCTCTCTCAACTCCATCCCTATCCTCCTTGTACCACATCCTCGATTGCCTAATATCTATCCCCCTCTATCACCGTTTTAACATGTGCCACTAATCATAATCCTCTACATTCTTCTTTCCTGCCTTCTGTGAATTTCTCCAAACAACGCTCTTTCCAGCCCCACCATATATAGTACTTCTTTGTTTGATTTTTTATTTTAATACTTAGCTATTTTACTTTTTCCGTTCTACTCAGTGCCTTTCTCTTCAAAAACTTCAATTATGCCTATTGCTTTGCTTCAACGACCAAGTTTCCGAGCCGTAATCAACATGACTCCATAGCAACGTTTTCGGCAGTCTTTTCTTACCCACTTACTTAACGTCCCTTTCATCAATTGCTTTACTCTGAAAATTTTTCTACATAACGCATTCTTCTTTTAATAATCCAATTACACCAACCACCTTGAGAAAGAGACAATTCCAAGGCAGGTGCGATAAATTTGTTTGATCTGATCTAGCTTTTCCCTAATTATTTTACCGTTTTACTCCCTCTCAAAAAGCTCATAACCCTCGTTTTGCTTACCGTGACTCTGATCATGTACCTATACCCTTCTTTTTTAATGCTCTCAGCAATAACTGCAACTTCTTGGCTGTCTGGCCTATTAAAGCTTGATCATCCGTAAATTCAACTAATTTTATGGGTTCCCCATCGACTTTTACTCCTACTTCCAAGCCTTCTAATGTTTCCCTGAACCTTGCCACATATGGATTGTAAATAAAAGTTGATAGTTGGCAGTTTTCTTTTATACGCTCGTCACTACCTTCCCTGGTGTCCATCCCTCAAAGCCACCTGAGCAGCCTCAGAAATCTTAGAACAAAAACCTACAGGTTCCGAATAAATAACTGATCTCTCGAAGCCACTTCTATCTTCTTTAACACATTAATTGATTCTAGCCAATTAACCCTACCAAATGCCTTCTAGAAATCTACGAAACATAGAGTTACATCTCGGTTGCACTCTCTTCGTTATATTGGTGATCTCACTACTGCTATAGCATCACTCGTACCTCTCCCATTACTAAACTAATCACTCTCCAAGTAATCTTTAGTCATCCCCTCCATTCTGTTATTGTGATGATAAGAACTACTTTTCTTGTGGTGAAATCAAACTTATGGTTCAATAGACCCCCACATAAGGATTTTCCTTTTTTGGGATAGGACCTAATACTGATCTATTACCATTTATATATTCAAGTGGTTATGAATATAAGGAAATTGATAGAAAAATATGTAAAGAAAAAAACACATGACGGTGGGGAAAATGGGTGCGGATAACAAGCAGGAAAAAATTTCTTGACCGGGACTTGAGTCACGGACCTTGAGTACATTTTAATCTCATGGAATGTGGGGAAGGCAGAATCGAGCAGATCACAAGTGCAAAAATATTTCCTTGACCGGGAGTTGAACCTCGGATCTTTTGACTTATCTGGCCGATGCTCCTACCACTAATTTATGATTTGATCGATTCCGTCTACCTCATCTCTCTTATGTTCGTCCTTAATATGTGTTCCCATCCCTTTTCCTTATTTCTATTTCCATATATATGAGTATATGTTTTCCTTTTGGCGGGTTTTTTGTGTTTGAATATATATTCACCCATGTACGTATAAGACGATACACTATTTCTCCCACCTCTCCTGTGTTCGTCTTTTATGTGCTCCTATCACTTTTCCTTATATCTATTTCTATCTGAATGATTACATACGACTGACAGTCAGTACTACTGTTTCTTCTGAGGAAGACGAAGCTAAATTCCGTCGAAATTATTAGGAAATATCGTGTGAGGGTTCTTTTTGTGTTCTTATATTGTTTGTATCTGTCCGAGTTTTTTTATCCAGCACTTCCGTGTCACTTTGACGAAATCATCAATACACATTTATATATACATATATGTATACATACGTGTGTATGTATTATATATATATATGTATGTATAGGTACACACACACATACATGCACCATAATGAAGTTTGTATTTTGTTTTATGCATTCATGTCCTGGTTATAGCTGAAGAGCGCGAATATAGACGTCAGGGAAACGTTACCTCCGCCACCATAGAACACCCGTAGCACTACTTTGCCCCCCACCCATTTTCAAACTCTCTCTCACAGTTTCCCCTGTTACTACACCCCTCAGCCGCCACATCCCCACTTTTAACTCCGTCTCAGAGAAAAAGAGGAATTAAAAACCATAAATATGCATTACAATTTGTAAGCCTCCCGGAGCGAAGTGTGGCTTACACGCTTGTGCCCTGCCACCGTGTTTCCCTTCTTCCTGACTCTGTTCTCCCCCCAGCGGGGCCGTCTGATTAGCGTTGATTTATATTACTCCGAGTGAACGTCCCAACCAACACCGGCGCTCCGCATTCTACGTACCTTCCCGCCCAGCTGAGCTCTCCCCTTCCATCCCCGGACCACTTTTCACGTGAGCTCTTTTTCTCGACGCTACGCTCCCCAAAAAGCTTGGCGGACACCGTGGTTAATATTTCGCCCCAAACCTGTGCCCTTTCCCCTCTATCCTCGTCATCCAACTCGCTATCTCCCGTGCCCTCCCAAACACACACACACGAACGCACGCACTCGCACAGAGTCGCTTCCATTCACACTCTCGCGCACACAGGCACGCATTCCCCAGGTCGGGATGAGAATTAATGCGGCCCCTTCCTCGGAGTCCCATATCACGCGGAATGCCTCCCCTCCTGCTCCGTGTGTCCCCTTTGGGAACGGAATCCGCGCCCCTCCCCCTCCCTTTTTCTCTCACACCCATCCCAGACCCGTCCCTAAACCCAGCCACCAGTCACCCCGACACCCTTCCGCGGCCCCTCGCTCCAAGGGTTTAATGCAGTTCTCATGATTCAGAGGCCTACGGACTGGCGCGTATTATCCACGGGGCCGAGATTTTACCCCGTTCTTTACATTTTTATCTTTCTCCCTCCTCCTCCCCCTCTCCTCCTCTTTGCGTCTTCCCCACACCCCCCGCCTTTCAATGTGTTATTCTCCCCCTGAAATATCTCCTTCCACGGAATGCAAAGTCTGGTTGGGAGCCTGTTTTCCGTTACTTTTAGGCAGTAATTATCACCGACTTGTTAGCTTACCAGTCGACTCTCTAGATCAGGGTGATTCTGAAAGGTGTTCACCAAGACTCTTTAAGTTTAGGGGAAATTTTAATTTGGAGTTCCGGCAAAGGAGATGTTAGCATTAGCTAATAGTTTCCCAGCTTTTAAGCCGGTAGGAAGGAAGAGTGTCATCTATGCAATACGGGTTTAATATTTAATAATGCCATGGAATTTGGGCTTGTAAATATTTAAAATTTTTCCAATTAGCTGTGTTTTATTGTTGTGTTGACTGAACTGACAATGCTTTTGTGTCAATTAGGATTGAAAATATCATTCAAATTACCTTTAAATTAATCTATTTCACTGACAAATATGTAAATTAAATTTCATGCACTAAACATGTAGACTTCTAGTGTTTCCTCAGATTGTAGTAAGACTTGTTTCGCAGTAATAAGGAGCAGATTATAACTCAAAAATCTACTTTGAAGTTTTGATTGATTAATTTTTTGTTCCTTTCCGCACGGAATAGCCAATTGAGGGTATGTTTATACCCAGATTGTTCGCATTCTCTCTAATAATTGCACACTTATGACTTCATTACATACTTTTTCCTTAGAGCTCACATCTACGTGGTCAACTACCGTCTAACGCATTAGGTTAGATGGTCCGGTTTCCTTCATTGTTAAGTCAACGGTTTAAATGAAGTTTGGATATTTTGAAGTTTAATATTAATCCCCATGCATACCATGCAATCATCTCTGCATGAAATCTACAATTCATAGTTATATATGTCTGGTTGGAAGAACTTGAGGAGAAATTTCTCTTCTGAATTTATGTGACTGTCTACTGTTACATTCAGCCGTGCACATAAATATTCCGATCTTTCTCCTGAAAAGGAAAGTTTATTTTTACTAAACGTTTCTTTTAATCGTTTTTTATCAATTTATTTTATTTAGTTTGAATATTGATTCCACTTCCCTCAATTTCCATGCTGTTTCACGGATACTTTTGGTGCTCAATGGTGACAGATCGTTTGTTGGTATTTACGACTATTAAATTCCGAGCTTTAACGCCGTGTTAACTCGAAACAATTTCATTCCCAATAAGCTTTGCATTTGGAGTTCACAACATTCATCCATGAAAAACATTTTCGCTCCCATTTGTCACTCTAATACAACACAAATCCAATTGAACAGAAAGAAATGCCGCGCAGTATTCGCATGGATGATAGTCGACGTTCAATTTTAAATGCGCTGCCGATGACAAAATTTCCCGAAAAATTGCGAACAATTGAGTTTACACCTAATTACTTTTTAACACTAGAATGTGCAATTGGGTCAAATTTTTGAAATGCTATTCTACACCTGTTTTATAAGATTGGGTAATAATTAACACACTGTTTAACACAAAGTTGAAATGAAATCAATGGTTTTTATGCCCAGTTGTCCCCTGTGCTTTGTAAGCTGGATAAATGAATTAAAAAGAATTAAATTTCAAATGACTCCGATTTCCAATATTTAACACATGATATGGCTTCAGACAACTATTCAAATAGTGTCAATCAATATACTTTTTGGCCACACTCCTCAAAATTCCGGATGAACTATTCTCTACGTTAGATTGAAAGCAAAATCAGTCGACAATAGACTGAAATTTAAACTCGTACAGTAATCTTAGAACTTTGCATTGTTTTTCTTACCTTTATTTTATTAAATAATTGAAGTGGTACTTGTTGCTTCTCGATAAATGTTGCTCTTTGCGGTCGTACAAACTTTAGCGGATAAAAGTATATGAATGAAGAAGATAGGTACCATTGTAATTTCCCGGTAAATCTATATTAAAGTGATTTGTTTATTTCTCAATTAGCTTGTAATTTAAGTCAAACGAACCTCCGGTTGGAATACTTTAGTGAATCCCAAAGTTATTATTTTTTTGGGAATAATAGTTTCTGTTTTTCAAGCAAAATAATAGAATTTTTCCGTGTGAAAAGTAGGTTACCCTCAGGTTCATGCAAGCCATCACCACGCTTCGTTGACGAACGTGGCAAAGAACAGACGAATAACGAATTGCCGACGCTGGAAGTCAAACGGCATTTTTAGGGAATCATTGGTATCACTGAATGAAGTCATTTTCTCTCTTGTGCAACCAGTAAGAAAAGTAGCATTATCATGGTAGATATAAGGTCCTTAGCAAGCTTGAGCAGCAAAATTGGGACCACATAAATAAAACAGTTTCTGGCGTAACTTGGTGGAAAATCTTCATACTGGCTTTTAATAATCAAACCACTTTACTTTTTACTTATTCCTTTCTTTCCTCCCTCCTCTTCCCATCCACCCAGATATATGTATATACAGGGTTCGTCCGGAAAATAAGTGCACTGAGCTCAGAAAAAAAAATTATTACACTTTTACATATCTTAAGCTAATATTCCTCAAAACAGGACCCTTGTGAGTCGATACACTTGTTCCAGCGGCGTTCTCATTCCTGGAACGTTCCCGCGAAGGCATCATCGGGAACCTCTCGAAGACACGTCGTCACGGCCTCTTTGATGGCGTCCAAAGTCCCGTATCGCGTTCCTTTCAAACTCCTCTTTATCTTCGGGAACAGAAAGAAGTCCGGTGGTGCCAAGTCCGGGCTGTAGGGCGGGTGCGGCAGCGTTGCCACGCCGTGCTTGGCCAAGAAGTCCGACACGACAAGCACGGTGTGAGACGGCGCATTGCCGTGATGCAGCCGCCAGATGTTTTTGATCGCTGGCCGGACGCCGGCGACTCGTTTTGGAAGCCTGTCGAGCACTTGGACGTAAAATGCAGCATTTACAGTTTGTCGTTCAGGTACAAATTCGTAGTGGACGACTCCCCTTTTGTCAAAAAAGACTTATTTGTCAAGACACTTATTTTTCGGACGAACCCTGTATACGGTGCTTGACTTGTATTTTTACCTGATGATGTTATGCTATAACGAAACCTGGGTTGTAAAAATTAAAAAGTTTATGTGGAAAAGTAAAGTGGTTTGATTAAAAGCCAGTTGGGACCACATTTTTAGGAGGAAATTATGAAGACGCATATGACTGACCCTTGACTACGGTACGTAATAATATTTATTAAACACTATTTGATTGAAAAATTATATTAACCGAATTTAGAATACTCTACGCAATAACCTAATTTGAAGATTTATTTTGGTGATCTTTGTTTTAGAGTGACAAAAAATATTCTCCTATAAAACTACATTGTTGTACACTAGATCTACAGATGGTTCAGTGCTTTTGTTTGTATCATCTAATGTTATTACTCCACAAATACAAATCCTGAAGATTTGAAATTATGCCAGTCTAAATCTAAGAAATTTTTATATTGGAGTTTAAATCTCAAAGGCGATAATTTCTATATATTTTAAAATACGTTTATGATCTTCTGAGTATTCTAAGCATGATATTGATCATCCTTGTCTTGTGCCTGGCAAATTAATGGACTTGGTCAACTTCCCTCTAAATTCCTTTGAGAGTTAGAGCAATGTGACGCTTAAAATAATTTGGAATAACTCTATGTTTTATCAACTTTAATATCATATATAATAAATAATACACAAATCACATAGGGTACATATAAGTTTAAATTTGGTCTACACAGCTTATGATATTCTCAATATTTGATTGAGGGATAAATGAATAACAAGGGAAATCGTAGCGAGTATAAAATTGAAATTTCAAAAATAATAATATCAAGACATATGTGTTAATACGTACTTGAGAATAACATATACGACAGTAGCAAGTAGATGATTGATCCAAATGACGAGGAAGGGTGGAAGACCGCAAATGATATCATCGGAGAAAAAAATTGAGTGCAGAAGAACCATGAAAAAAGTGAATAAGCACGAAGTACTTAAAAAAAATTGAGGAATGTTTTTAAATTTAAGTAAAATACTTTTGTTTGAAATAGATTTAGACTTTGAATACAGAGGAGAATACCATTAAGAATTAATGTTGATGCTGCCTGAGATGAAACTGAAGAACGAAAATTATGATTACAATGTAAATGTTGACTGCAAAGTTTAAGCCAATACCAGATTTAGTATACCACGGCAGAATGTTTGCGAGAGGTTGGTCAGCGAAGGACAACTATCCACTTTCTTATATTACTGCAGCAAAACTTGGTGTGCCGTTGTGAGCATAGATATTGACTAAAGGCGGTGAGTACTCGAAGAATTCGAAGATATTTGGTGGTAAACATTTTTAGAAACAAATGACCCTGAAGAAGCAGAAGACAGATTTCAGTAAAAAATGGACAGAGGATCAAGAAGGAGAAGAAACAACGTGATAATTGAACATGGCGAAGTGGTAATAGACCAGAATAAAGATGTATCCCGTAAAGGCTAATTCTGTTGAGAGAATGCATTATAAGACATGTACAGAGATGCGAAACACCAAACAGATACGCGTAAGCCAGAAATCTGAACGGTTTGAAAGAACACCTAGACTTTCTCCAAGAACTTTAAAAATAATCAAAAGTCGAAAACATTTATCATAATGTATAATAAGTTTTCATAATTTCAATGGAAACTTAATTGAAATTCGAAGTTCATCAGTACATCGAAACGGACTTTTTCGGTGCATCGAAACGTCACAGGAGCATCCGTTTCAAGTGACTCTCATGACAGGGAATATTGCAACAAGAGATTTGGGAACCATTGTATAAAGATTATAATTTATATAGGAAGAAAGGATAGGGCCGTATTCTTGGTTGAGAGGTTGTGTTTTGGTCTCTTTCATGGTTCCCGCGAAAAATCAACACAGCAATTAGTCTGACGAGAGTTGCGAATGTTGATTACGGCCGTTTGGAGTTTTACCCCCCTTATTATTTTAACCTGAGGCCGTGAAGCTCTTGATTTCTTTCTATGGGGCCATAGGTAATAATCTAGTGAAAGAGTTAATTTCCTAACTAAATGAATTATTAGGCTTTCTGTTACTATACCTACCCCGAACGGGAACGTTTGACGAGTATGCCTGTAATACACGTAGTTTCTCACTGTTATTGGAATTAGCGTAAAAATTATCACCAAATACCCCTGTGAAATGTACTTAATATAATTATTTTGCTTAACATTATGAAACCAGTAATCAATGATAACATACATAAGGTATACAAATTTTTCCCCTCTACTTTTATGAACTTCAATTAGGACAGAATTTTAACTTCAGATTCTAGTTCCACTCAGTTAATTTATAACTAGTATTAGCAATGTAACTGATTCAGATTTTCCGCTATATAAATAGAACTATTCATGGCAACAAAAATTAAATCATTATACATATACATTACTTTTATACTTATTCCAAGCAGAGTATGTCGTAAGTAATAGCCTTGCAATATCATTAACAAACCTAAACACCTAAGTCATATGCCAAAAAATGTACTTAGTCAGGATTTCTTGTATAGTGTACTTACCGTGGATTAAAAATGTGAAATTTGAAAAAAAAACAATGCATGTTGCAGTGTCACGCTAAGTTCCCTATTAGGAAATGAAATACTTTTGAAAATATATGCCGCAATATTTCAAATAAAACTGTTCCATCACCAAAAGTTTTCTTCGTTTCAAAATTGGGAAAAATATTCAGCCCTGGCTTTTTTGAAAACGAATAAATGAAAGGTTTACCTCCGCATTCCCAAATGAATTTTAAAAAAACCCACCTCAACAAACACCTATGTCCAAAATTAAAAACGATCTGTTTAATTAATGCTGCAAAAGGGAGCTGTTTATTTATTTTTTTCCGTTAAAATACGAATCGCGCCATCTGACGGAATCACGTAATGTCTTTCCCCGCTGAAGTCAAGAGAGAGAATTACGTGTGAGATTGAAATGGAAATGTGGAATGAGATGGGTGGCCGGCAGCGAGGCAGTAGGGAGAGTAGAGAGGTGCACGAGTGGGTGGGTCGAGAGATGTAAATGACGGTAGGGGTACGGAGTACGTGACGTCGGAGGGGGGAAAGAGCTTGCCTTGCGCGGGGCTAGGAGGGAGGGCGCAGGCACGTCCTATTCTCCCCCACCTAATTCCGCCAGCGGGCGGAGAGAGAGGATGAGGGAGAGAGTTTGGGGGGGGGGAGTTAGGGGACTCCACAACGATGCCGGGAAACGGTGGAGGATGGCAGCGCACGAAGAGAAGATATGGAGGTACGGTGAAACTCCGGATTTCCCCACGGGAAATACTTAAAATTCTATCTCAAGTAATTTTAAGATGACCCTAGACAAAAATGGGATCTCGCAATTAGGAGGCTTAACGGTAAGATTTTACAGGTGGAGGATTACGGAATTACAACATAGCATGGAACCTAGATTAAATCACATCTAAAGTAAAAGAGTTTCCTTTTGCGGTTGTTGTGTTGTTTTGACATAGAGGTGTGAGCGAAACTCAGTAGTCTGGTACTTCCGTTCAGGGTTTCACGGATTTTGAAAGAGGGTCACATGATGAAAATGGGACCTCTGAGTGCTAATGACAACTTTGATCTCCTAGAGTGCACGTCATCTCAGTATTTGTAAAGCCAACATTAAGTAAGCCAACTCTAGTTAAGCCACAGGACCAGAGATACAATAGAACATTATTTCGACTCACAGCACCTTCAAGCCTTATGGCTCTCTTAGCTACCGTGACGTTCCTTTCACAGGGACTAGGCCAAACAAAATAAAGAGGGAGAAAATGAGATCTCTAGTTTATTTTATTGCACGATAATTTGACTTTTTATTCCATTTTAACTAAACTATTAGGTGTTATATTCTCTCATGAAAATAAAACATTAATATGGAAATTATATTTTTAGAAATTAACTCAGAACAATATCTGGCGTTAAAAGTCTCATACAAGAAATTAATTTGATTTTTCCAATTTCAGTAAACTATATTATCTGTTTGAAAAGCCAATGTTCTTAGGCATATTACATTTACGGCCTTTTAGGTCTAATATAAAAAGTATTCGTAAACACTACAGTTGAAAATGACACTACATGGGATGATCTTATGAAACTAAAATTTAAATAATACCCTAAAAAGTTAATTAAGTGAAAAAAAATTTTTTTAACATTCAGAATAAACGATCACGATAATCATTTCCTGAGAGAAATAGAAAATGAAACAAAATTGGGGTCGTATTATCCATAAAAAATAAAGCAAGTAATAGATGAACTCCATATTTATGTTCAGCTATAGATAGTTATATTCAGAACCCTGTGAATGAGCAAATGTAAGGGAAAGACGGAAGGTAACGAAATGAATAAAAACAGTTTCTTTGTGACAGGATTAACACTTTTATTTTATGATCAATCTAGCCTATCGAAACTTAGAATTTCGTGTAAATTCAAACATTCTACAACTTGCAAAATCATCTTTCATTCGTGAGAATTTACGAATATATCAATGTGTAGAAATATATAACTATATATACATATACACATTGACAGAGAAACACATAAAAGAGGAGCTCCCTCAGAGAGCCAGTGAGTTCCTCTTTTATATGTGTTTCTGTGTTTGTGTCTTATAGTGTTAATTCCATTTACATTATTGTTCATGTCCGTAAGATTTTCACAATAGTGTTACATATATAACCATAAACACAGTAATCAGCCCGATGGTCGGTTTGGTAGGTGATGGCAGAGATCACCCCGTACTAAGCCCGATGGGGTGTGAAATTCACACATCAGGGTAGGGGGGCCAGTTCCTTTCCCTGTGCCGGTTATGATTTCCCAGGAAGATTTGGCACCCGAAAAATCGCATAACTTGGGTGGAGCTGGAGGTGCCAAGAGTGATTTACCCGGGAATCGAACTCGGGCCCTTCGGACAGCAGTCCAACGTTCTACCTCCGGACCACCACGACCTATATATATATATATATATATATATATATATTTCAAGATTATATATATACTTATATATATATATACTTTTTCAAGATTATATAGATATACTTATATATATACATATATATGTATATATATAGATATATCTTTGAAGTTGACGCTCTCCGGCGACGCACAAACACACAAACACACGGATACAAAATATTCAACGTACAGAAAAATAAAGGAAGGACACTTCAGATTCTGATGATGACGGCCGGCCCGTCGAAACGTCAATACATACTGTGAGTGTCTTTCCTTTATTTTCTGTGCGTTGAATATTTTTTATCCGTAACACATCTTGTGGATAGAACATATATTTAAATATTTCCGAAGAGGAAAGCTACCCCTGATGAATACCCCTGAGACGACGGGTTTTCAAAAACCTTCAAAAATAGGACACAAATAACAAGGTAAGATAAGTATTCACGTTTCCAGATGAAAGTGAGTTCCCATAAAAACATGCTACAAAACTGGAAGGATTGAAAAAGATACCTCAAGCATTTGAATGGGTATATATGAAATTACACGTGCAGCTTTTGACAGAACGAGGAGTTTAAGAAGGGAAAGAATGATATAGGAACAAATAGAACGTCACTAACTTTTGTTTTCAAAGCGAACAAATGAACATTTGTAGGACAGTCGAGCTGAAAACAGTTTTCCAGCCAACGCGTCCGAGTATAATTGTGGGATTTTTTTTAGTCTCTAGCTGAGCGCTGATGGCGTTAGCTCGGGTAATTCCCGTTCCCTTTTTCTTTATTTCCCAATTCTAGATCCTTCCCCATCTCCGCGTTCCCTATCCACCAAAGCACACTGCCTTTTCTCCCTAAGCTCTCCTGGCAGTGGCAACGGCCCTAGTTTCTGGGCTTGCTCAGAGGTCCCTTTGTTGCATCAAAATTCGTAACAAGCGAGCTGCATTGTGTAGCGGGTGATGCGTGGTTTTCAGATGCCCACCCCCACGCCGTTCTTCCCCTTGACCCGGTAATCTAACTCCCGGACGACCTCAACCTCCATGCCATCTTCCACGAACCACCTTTATCACGGGCGAGGAGAGCTGCGAAGCTGGAAGGATATTGTCGGAGTCATAATGCCTAGGGAGATAGTTGCCGGGGTTACGGAGGAGAGAAGAAAAAATATAATAATTCCTAGCGTTCCAAATACCCTAACTACTTGCTTCCTTGGCCGCTGTTTGTGATATTTTTTACCGCTCCCCGCATAGCACTCGGTGATTCCGCAGTGCGAAGCAAACGTCATTTTTTTTCTCTTTTGGGAGCCGAGGAATTTGCGAGGGGTAGAGGTGTAGCTACTCCTGTGATGAATTACCGTTTCCATGGAAACGCTGCCTAAACGGATTTTCATTTGATTCCACAGCTTACTGATCGTGATTATTTAATAATGGCGAAGTTGAATATATATTCTGACGACACCTGCTTTCTATGAGGTCAAAGAAACACCTATCCTTTCTAAAAGGGACTCAACCCGAGAACCTTTACGTTCATTTAAGTAGAGACCATAATCTCTCGCCTCTTTTGCCTCAACCAAAAACAAATCCATTATTTAAGTACAGAGTGAATAAATTAGTTTTAGCAAAAAGATCAACACTTCCTACATATATAATAGAATATTTACCTAACTTCATATTTAACGGTGTACTCGTTCGTCCGTGGGATTTCCATTGTTTATAACCTACTATATCTGTTAGAAGGCACTTCCACTGAAACAATAAATTAAGATGTTTTAGCTAATAAAAAACCACAGTTTTAATTGAAAATCTTTTCGATCCAAAGCACTGCGCATAATTAAGAATAACAGCAATCTTAATTACATTAGCCTGAGAAAGTTAAACAAATTTGTTCTGATAGGTAAGTGCCTGTATGTTTTTTTAATCTTTCGTCGATTTTGATGACTCAGAGTGCACGTAAAGCACGAAAACCAAAGATACATGAGTATGAAACTTTCTCTTGTTAAATGATGGAATTTTCCGCTCTTAATGGAACAAGTAATCTAAAATTCAAATGACAGAAAGGATTTTTTATTAATGAAATATAATCAATAAATGAACGGAGCTATCAGCATTAAGCGAATATACATGAGTAATGTACTCGACGTACATATACGATGAAACGTCCAAATCCTACCAAAGAACACCCATTGATAATGCACAGTAGACTATTACGGATTGCATCTTTTGCACTTCACTATTTGCACGATTAAAAATAACGATCCAGGGATATCATTTTGTTTTATATCCTTTTTAACCCTTGACTCTTCAAAACAGTCCCTCTGCTTAACGATGAAAAAATAATGTTTATGCGTTCATGTCCGCGATGTTTTATCTGTGCATTCATCATGAATGCATAACATAGAACAATATTCTATTGCACATAATAAATGACTCGTCTATATTTAAGGATATGCTAAAACCGCCGGAACGTAATTGATCCCGGTTAATTTAGAGGAATGAGCCTCATCTGAGTCATTCAAATCCCGAGCCGAAGTTGACTCGAACACATTCGAGAATAAATGACACAGGAGGTTTGTGGAGAGGGGAGAGTTTTACCCGAGGGAGAGGGCGAGGGAGGTGGAGCCGGATGAGTGGAATGGAGGGGCGGAGGAGGAAGTTAGGAAGCGAGGGGATGAGAAAGGGAGGAAGGAGACGAGGGTATACGGGAGGGGTGTGTCGTGGAAGGTAGGGAGCGTCGGCCATTACGTAATCCGGGATCACTCACGCTCCGCCAAACTCGCAAAGCTTAGTCTCTTTCGAGCGAATGACTTGGCACCATAAATCTTGCGTTGGGAGCCATCGGTTGAAGAGGGGAGGAGAAGTATGAGGAAAGGCGAGGTTCGAGGGTTAGAAAGCCGTGAGAAGGGAAGGTTTGCGGGTTGGTTCACGGGGTGAAAAGGTAGAGGAAGTGAGGAAGCTGAGCGATGTGGGTTGGGTCGTTTTGGTGGTTGTTGCAAGGGAATTTTGAAGGATGAGAGACCCCTTCGCGGAGAACGAATTGGTGGATTCGCCAGAGGTGCAACTCCCTTCCTCTTCCTTCGCGAATCTATCACCAGACTGTTATGAGACCCAATGGCTACGACATAAGTTCCACGAACTGCTATTCAGTATACTGACTCGTCCCAGGTAGGGCATTTACCTTCGAAGGACTTTGTCAATAGTTCCGTTCTCTGTAACTTTGTAGTGGTATCTTTTTAATTATCGGCCCTATAAAGATGGCTTGTAAAAATATTTGTTTCGTCGAGTGACTCTCCGTCAATGTCTCGTCAACTATAATGGTATCCTTGGAGAACAGTAAAGTATTTGGAGCTGATGTTGACGGCAATTTAATAATGGATCATTGCTATTTGTTGCTCTTCTAAACATCATGTTCAGTGGCCTACTTTATTTTTCTTAATTGGTTGATAACTTAACATCCGTATTCCTAATTATGACGTTTCGTTAGAATGACGAGTTACTCGAATCTAACGCTTATAATTTGGAGTTTCTGCTGCCAGTACCATTATTTCCACCACCAAAGTCGCGAGTCTTTAATGATATTTTAGTTCAACCATTAATTTTAACTTGTCGATGCTGAAAATTTAACCGAATTTTATTCTGAATATATCTTAATTTAATCATTGCATTTAATTATTTTAATCGTAACGCCATTTGAAAACCTAATTGGTAAAATATGTTCTTGAAACTAAGTTAAAACATTTGTAAATTTCTCATATGAACAATAATTTAAACAACACGAAGTTAGTTCCACAAATTAAAAGTAACTTCAGAGGACTGGATATTCCATAAAGAGCTATTGATGGGTTTCAGGCGAAGAAGACAGTATCAGCAAAAACATTATGAACATTATTATTGAAAGAATTGTACATTATTTGACATGAGTGGAAGGTAAGAAAACTATTTCGATCCTTGCATTGTGTTAATAGCCAGAACCTTTCCAAGAAACCCTTTAATGCAACATTTTCAAGTCAATGTGAAGTTAATTATACAAATGTATTCAATTTTCATTTCATCGTAAAGAAAAATTGATAACACCCATCGGTGATTCAAAATACTTTTTCAAAATAATTTCTATCGCACTTAGGATTTTCTAATATATTAGCTCTTCTCCAAATGTCAGCAAAATGATAAGTGGAAACGACCCAGAGTGAAACTTTTGTTGGAAGCTTTGAATAATAAAAGAAATTTAGTCGATCCATCTAGAAGTCACAGCAGCCATGGAGTACACATGTTAATTAATTTGGCCGACTCATTCGTCATCGTTGCGCATCAGATGCTGAAAACCTTTATGAAACCAGGAAAACTACATGTCTCTCGCGGATATTCTCCCCTTCCATGCCCGAACCACGCTCCGCACGTAATAGAATGTGGATCATGTGCGTGTCACCCCGGCGTTATGAAATCGAATATTTTGTCCGCACGAAGTCACTCGGGCATCAGTCCGCGGTCACTCCTCTGTACCCTTCAGTGCCCGAAAGCCCCTCGTCATCCCCTCGCCGTCTGCCAGGTACACACGTGGCCGCTGCAGCGGCGACATGCGATGGGGACCGGGGGTACCAGACCCATTCCGCATCCCGTGGAGGTTGTCACTCGGAGCTTAATACTCCCCAAGGGAAATCAAAATGGTATCCTCCGTTCATGTTTCCAGAATTGGGGAAGAGTTGTTCGACGAGGAAGGGGAAAGGGGGTTTGTTCCGTGGGCATTATCCGAAGGGCGACTTGGGAGAGGGGGACAGGGAAATGACAGGGATGGAGAATGTCGCAATGCTTCCGGGGACCGCTCAACCTGCGGATAGATGTGCTGCACAGCATTGCGAAATCGAAGGGAAATCAATAAAATTCGTCAGCATCGAGTGTTCACCATGAAAAATTTTCTTCCTGTCCCTTCCACATATTTTACTCGAACTTTCTCATCCCTAGTTATGGTGTGAGCACCAAGAAAGCACCATTATTCTCAATATACATGCGTCTTTTTGATGATTGTTAAAATTATTTGGTGAATTTGCTTCCCGTTTTTAAACACAAGTTACCTTCCCCACACCTTATTGATAATTTAAAAATTACGATCTATTCGGCGAATGAAGTTGCTTGAGCGAGTTTTCAACGGCATTGTTTATTACACCTCACCCTAGCCACACGTAAACAAACTTCTCTCCGAAAAGTACACGACACTGTCTAGTCACCCTTACATCTGCCTTATTTATATTAAGCCAAAGCAATTAAGAAATATGATGAATATATTGGAATTAAAACCTCGATGCACAATTTTCAAGAAGAAATTACAAAGTGGCTCGGCGAAATGAAATTGCCTCTCAATCCTAAATAATCGCAATAAGAGCGTTTGAAAATTGCCCTCCCTTATCAAGTCAACTAGTGGGTTAATGGCTATAGTATTGTCGTCACATATTGTTTGAGAAGACCATGCCCTTATCCCTTTTGCGCTTATGATAATGACGAACAGTTTCAAAATTCCTGGAACCACCAAAACGGTTCGTAAAACATTTTAACTTTGGTTTTAAGTTCAACTTAATCATTTGGTTTCAATCAAGGGTATTTTATGAAAAATATATAACATTGAAACGTGACTTCTCCTTTCAAAAGAAAGAGAGCTTAGGTAGACCCCTCATCAATTAAATTGAGAGCAACGAAAGGTCTCGTTAAACAAATGATTATTTGGAGAAAAAAACGGTTATTCGACCATATTCTGACATCTTCATTTTGATGTGGATTATTTTTTTAAAGAAGCTGCAATTCATCTCAATATTTATTCATTACACACTGTCTTTTATTTGTAAGAATAAAGCTTGTAATTAAAATACAACTAGTCAAAAGATATGACTTCTATCAAATATGCCAAATTTTGTGTAATCAACAAGTTACTTACCTTTTTCCACCATTACATAGGTGTACTGACTACAATATCTCAAGCATCAGAGGGCCATCTATAAATATCACCTATATCATCCGGATTAAGCATGGAAGCTGGCCTCACATTGATCCTCATACTCCCATATTTCCGTCATTCGCATGAGAGAAAGGTCAGCAACTATTAGTATACAAAAAAACTGTGCCTCTTCTTAGTAATCCAGCGTGATTCTTGCGCTAGATACCCCCATCCTTCCGGGGTTGCGCCAGATACCGTCCGTCCTTAAGTTGCAGGTCTAGGTATCAGCATAATATAGCCGAATAAAAATGCTCAATTCATTCATGGATACGCAACGAATAAAGCAATTGTTCCTTCAAAATGAAGGCCAAGAATGATCTACTCCTTGCAACATTTACATTTTGAGTTTTTATATAATTTTAATACCACATAGATAGGTAAAGGTTGGCTAAAAATTCAACAAAACCTTCGTATTTTCCTTCACCTAAATGTAAAGACTACTAATGATTGCAATATAAAGTTCAGAAATAACGTGAAACGCTTAGGCATTGGATCAGCATTAAAATAAATGTAGATGAATCCCGCGTATATATAGTATTTCAAATAAATAATAGAAATTCAATCAAAATGTGTAATGTCACACTCTTCACCCGTTGTTGAAACATTCCCATTGAAATTTTTAACATGGTGACGTAGTAAACTCAACTAGTACAGAAAATTTATGAACATTATGATAAAAACCGCACGTATACATTGAGTTCCCAGAGGCGGTGATTAATATTTGCTTCATTAAAAGGGCCGAGTGGGCGGTAAGATGAGGAGAAAGGTTGATGAAATCGGCCCCGTACTCTCCACTACCACATACCCTTTAATATGCATCTGCCATAACAGCTCCTTGGGTGTAAGTAACTCGGAGGGAATTAATCCCGTGGTAAGACCACATAAGCTCCTGCGGTCAGGTAGTAGAGATGGTGGAGAGTTATATGGGGTGGCAGTGGGTGGCAGAAGTAGTCTGGGGAGCGGGTGACCCAATAAAGTGGAAGAAGAATCGGGGTTGTGTACATTGATTGATTGCAACAAAATTAGGATAACAGAGGGGTGAATAAGAGAAATTGAGAATTGGGAAGAAAATAGAGACAAAGGGAGATGGGATGACTGAGGAGCCTGATGCAAAAGAAGATTGATCGGAAAGTAGCCTCAAAAGAAAAAAGGAAGAAAATGATGATCGACTTGAAAGAGAAGAATGGGACCTCTGAGAACGTTCAGGGCGAAGATGTAATGGAAAAGAGAAAAAAGACATTAACACTACACCATTTTCACGTTTTTAAGTTTTCAAATTTCAAAATAAAATAGGTAACCAAATAATTTAATCATATGATTTAAATGTGTCAGGAGAATAGAGAAGTACTTAAAAAGCGGTTTTACTACCCAGTAAAATAATTCAACGATCCATTCCTAATTTGGTAACGGAAATAATCCACTAAGTCCAAAACAAACAACGACAACAACAATCCAAGTTTTACAGTAAATTCAAAAGTAAACTGTAAGAATTTACATAATAATATTTGCACAGAGTGTTTCATCAGTGTTAATGGGGCATTTAACATTGTAATTATATTTCAGTACATCGTCACATTTCAGCCTAAAAATGACTTCGATTAAGTTAAGCATCAACTCTCACTTTTCTAATGTGTCACGAAGGTAGTAAAATTATTTTGGAGTCATTTGAAATTTTATTAACAACGACTGATAACAAATAATTCATGCGTAAATCCATGCTATTATTCCAGATCGTGGATTAGTACGAGGTTAACGGCTACCGATAGCCATATCTATGTTATTTGCTTGTGACTTTACAAATTGATATGTTTATGTATATCGGATATTACTTAGGTGTAGAATATTTTTAAGATGATTATATTTGTCCTAAATGGACACATTTATTTGTGTGTAATGTAATTCCAGACAAAACGGAGTTAAAATGACAAGAGATTTAAATTACGAATTTAGATTCATTTGAAATGTATAATAATAGAATTAAATAACTTTTTATTTGGAAATTTAAAATTATTTACCATTCACATATAAGACATTTCGCCAAAGAAAGTTTTATGAAAGTTAACTAGTCATTTTAGGGTTATTTACAATTTCACCGGTGACTATTTTTCAAAATCATTCCATGGAATTTACCAATATAAGTCATCATTATCGATACTACCCTGACATACGATCTTGACCTAATAGAAAATCTAGCGCGTACCGTTAATCCCCAGGGACAAACTAGAAGGAGTAATAATAATTACACCTGTTAGGATCACCCATGGCAAAGGGTCAAAAAGGAGAGGGCCCAGAAAAAAGGTAAACCCCGCGACTTCTTTTCCTCAGTGAAAAGGTGGCAAAGGCGACTGACCTCAGTAGACCAGCGATTGAAGTGATGGGGTCATGTTAAAACAGCATTTACGAATGCATCGGGAATCCACCACAATTATCTTTCCCATTGTAAACCTGGACGTACAAAAAGAGCACATGAATCCCTACCACTTCGATACTTGGCTCAATGAGGTACGTGTTGTAAGGGAGAGGGAAGCCCTCTGCGGTTGTCATCACAAGAAACCACAGTTTAACCGAGCTGCAGCTCCATTGCTCCATTCCACTGCAGCCAGTGGTAAATAATATCCAGAACAGGACCAAAACAGTTAGAATAGGTATATAGAATATTTAACCGTTAATGAGAACTGGGACGATAAAAAACATAATTAGAGAAACGGAGAAAGGATGTGGAGAACTGTTTGATTTATTTGAGATGAGGTGTAAGTACGACGGGGATTACTAGAGTGACAGTTACAGAATAATGTAGACCAATACAGAGGAATAATAAATAGTAATGAATAGAGGACTAGTTTGAAAGGCTGAGAATATAGAGCAGGCAAGAGATAGAATTATATCAGTGGAGACAATAGCAAACAGGACCAGTGTAGTGGTAATCCAAATATACATGCCAAGAAGTAGTCACCGGGAGAAAGAAAGGGACAGTTTATACGTTCAACTAGAAGAGATGATTAGGAATATTCCAAGGAACATCGAGTAGTAATGGGATATTGAAACTTTGTGTTGGCAGCGTTGGGAATGAAGTAGGGGGGTTTGGTTAGGAATAAGAATGATCGCCGAGAGAAAGCATTCAAGTTTTTCCGTAAAAAAGTTTGAGATTATCTTACACCTGATTAAAAAATATCATTGAAGTATACAGGTGAAAAATGCTCGGAGAAATTTATTATATTTATCATATGTTTGCCATTTATTCAAAAACAGTGTCATCAACTCCGAATATTCCACAATATTAATATTATATTATTATTAAATATAATAGTATATTCCATAATAATAAACAGCTTCCCGGCACAGATGCACAATCGGCACATAATTTAGCTGTCCTGAAACGGGTTTTTAAATTCAAAAGGATTAATAGGGGTTTCAGATAGTCTAAGTAAAATCTTAAATGTTTCAACAGAATAAATAGGAAGTAGTAAAATGTAAACTTATAAAGTATTTAAATGAGGATAAGGGAATAAAAACGTTTGGGGAAATATGTGCGGATCTTAAGAATAGGATTTAAAGAGCAGCAAAAGAAATGAGAGAAGTGGTATAAAATAAAATAAATAAGCGACTATTGGTAACGGGAGAGTTCATTAAGCGGATTGGGGAAAAAATAAAACGGAAAAACATTAGCGCAAAAATGGAGAGAAAAATGTTGTGAACAAAATAAAAGTCTTATGAAAGAAACCAATGGAGGAAATGTAAGCGTAAATCTGATGGAAATATTAAGCAATGTAATGGAAAAAACTTCGAACACAAAGAAAAATAGCAGTAATTTTAAGAAGATAAGAGATATTTTATTATGTAGCAAGGGAAAAACTGCACATACCATAAGAAAGACAAATTGTAAAAAAATTCCAGAAAATAACCGGGAAAGACGGAAAGAATACGCAGAAAAGCATGATGGTAAAATTATTTAGACGGCCAGTTTATTAATTGAAACACAGTGTGACGAAGACGAGGAAAGCTTAGGTTTGAAGATTATTAGAAAGCGAGACAGAAAAATTCCCGAAGGAAATTAAATCTAAAAGTCAATAAGAGCAAAAAACATCTCATCATGTCTACTAATGAGCTTTTGGGAAAATAAAAGCAAGTGTTAATTTGAACTTACACACAAATTTTTGAAGAATAAATTTAGTCATTTGATTTTCTTGACCCAACTTTGATTCCAATCCCGAAAAGAATATAAATCACCTATCAACGAGGACTATAGGATGATAAATATAATTTCACAGAGAACAAAGGTAGTTCTAATAATTATTGACAGAGGGTTACAAAAATATTACAACAAAATTACAAAAGAAACGCGTGACAACATCGGAGCAAAGAAAATTTTAGTAGAGGAGAATATCGAATTTAACCTTCACGTGTGGGTCTTCGTACATTTTCGGCGGGCGTCCAACCAAGTAGTATGTGTAAGTTTGCTAGAAATATTCCTACACATAGGAGAAGACTGTAGGGATAGGCGGTATTAGAAGCCTCTCAGTTGGCAAAAGTAAGGGTACCAGAAGGCAGTATCAGGTCAAATCAGTAAGGCAGTGAAAGGAATGGGAGAGATACTCGGTTGTCGTGAAAGTGTTCAAGCGCGGCAATGGCCTAGGGAAAACACTGCGGAGCGAGATGATTTGATCATATTTCCAGTCATTTTTGCAAATAATGAAGCATAATATAGTCTGATATCTAAGGTATTACAGTCATTATTGTGTGCTTAAGCGGATGAGGTAAATATTATTCAGAAAAACAACTTGAATGAAAATAAGATTCTAGAGTAGTTGGAAAACTTACAAACAATAAATATTGAAATAAGAGGTAATAAAATAAAGTGGGTGAAACAGATCATTTACCTAAGCAGAATTTTATAGGAGAATGGGCGTATTAGGGAGTAAATTAGGAGAAAAAATACATTAGCAAAAGAAGCATTCACAAGAAGAAGAGAATAGATCACACGTATGATAAATAATTAAGTTAATAAGAGATTAGTAAAAATTTTAATGAGGAACGCATTGCCTTATGGACGTAAAAATTGGTCTTTGACGTAATAGACTGAGCGCAGATTGGAGATTTTTGTGATTTGAAGTTGGCGAATGATGAAGATTATACATGGTTTGTATGAAAAGTATCGAAAATAGTTTCATTACAGTGGCTCAAAATTCTTCAAAGTACGTACATCACTTGAGCGTCAACACACTTTCGCCACTGCGGCTTTTCCACGACTGGAAGGTTCCCTGGTAAGTGGATTCCAGGAGGTCCTTCAGGGTAAGCGTGCAAGCTTCTTTGACGGGACCTAAGGTCCCATTGTGATGTCCTTTCAGGAAGGAGTTTATTTTTGGAGATAAGAAATAGTGTGTTGATGCCAAGTTGGGACGAAAGGGGGTTGGGGAATCGTCGCAATACCTTTGCAGAAGGTCTTTGCCAGCAGGCACTCCACTCAGCTCTTTGTCGTTCAAGAACTTCGGGACGAGCTTAGAGCAGATTTTTGCAACACCAAATTTTCTGTGATAATGGTGTGCACTGTCATATTATAAGTTTCAATACGATCTACGACCATGCGCACACTTAACCGACGGTTTGAATGCAGTGTTTTGCGAACACGTCAAGAACAATTTGTTACCGATACTTTTTATGCAAACTTCGTATTTTTGCAGAGAAGAAGGTGAAAGATGAAGTTTTCAGTATGAAGATGAAAGAAAAATTTACTCGGGATCATTCGAAAAGGCCATAAAAGTGGGTGAAGAAATATTAAAAGATATCGAGATCTTGAAGGCCGAGAAAGGAGGGAAAATATTGGATAAGTGTTTGAATGTAGGATTTATCTACAGCGTGAAGGCAGGGATAAGTGATGAGAAGGTGCTGAAAGAAAAAGAATCGGAAGTTCTTGTGATACGTACCATAAAATATTGACTGTGACTGTCTAACATTTACGTTTAACAAGTAGAATGCCTCGCATGAATTTCGAGGCTAATATTTTTGATTTAATGAAGGATTTCATTATCCCGCATTAGAAAGTAAAACATCCAGCATTTTGTGTGCCTTTGATAGTGCCGTGACATTTTGGGGGCTTTAAAAAAACAAGATATTGTGACTAAATGTCGTACATACGTACAATGCCACAGACATTCGTAGTCGTGCGCGACGAGTCACAATCCACGAGGTTCAAGCCAACTTTAAACACTTACGCAGTATTATCCTTGACATTCAATCCTTTATCTTCTGATTTTGTATTTTGATTTAAAATTGAATGCCTCTATCCATATTGAAACGGAATGCATATATAATCAATTTAGTATTACGAGAATCAATTTATATAAAGTATTAATGTTAACATTAAAAACTTTAATTTCGATTTTCACCAGGATTAAAAAAAACTCGTGGCATGTTCACAGGGACGCCTCTTTCGTAAAAGTAAATCACAAAACATCCGTTTAAGTACAAATGGAAAATATTGAAAGACAATAAGTAATGTCAAAAACATATTGTTCGTAATATGTTAATTCGTATAATAATATATGTTATGTTCGTAATTATGTTGCAAATATGTCTATAGTAAATATACTTGCTTGGCATTTCTTCTCATATTACTGAAAAGTGTAATTAAGAATCACTTTAATGATTAGCTATTTCAAATTTGACTAGACAGTACTCAATACCAAGGAATTTAAATTAAGAGAAGGTCATGTAAAATCCCTGCGAAGATTGGTTACCTGCCTCAAAGATAGTCAACTTTCAATTGGTCGTCTTTAATTACAAATATACATGATTCCATGAGAAAAATAACATGTTTTTCAGCAGTAACATGAAGGACATCCTTCATGAAGAGTGTATACATTTTGCTTTTCTACATAGAGTATTTTCATTATGACCTAGGTTTCGTTACCGAGTAACATCTTCAGGTGAATAACCTGAATATGTTACGTCGAGACGAAACCTAGGTCGTAATAAAAACATTCTATGTGGAAAAGCAAAATGATTTTATAAGACGTTTGTGTTCACAACGACATTTGAAAATGCGAGGGTAAGTCAATAAAAAAATAACGAAAATTGTAAGAGGTAAAGGTAATAATAATCAAAGCAACTTTCTGAAATTTAATTCATTTTTCGATGTAATCATCCTGTTAATTCTGACATTTATCCTATTTATTTACAAGTCCATGATAGGCCGGCAGCAAATAAATGTTTTTTTTGCTGTGGAAGCCAAAGAGTAATTTCTTTGAATAGGGCCACACAAATGATTTTTTAGAAGCTCAAGCACATTAAAATGACTGAAGTCTAAGTTGGGACTGGGCGATGGATTTTCCAGGCGTTCGAAATGAAATGTTTATAACAGCTGTTCTTCTCGTGCACACTCATGCAACACAGACGTCATCTTTCACTGGCTGCCACTGACTGGCTGAATGACATATGCTGCTATCGTATGCATAAGCATATATACGCTGCTATCTGCTGTTATAATATGTGAACGTAATGTAACATTTATATAAGATAATATGATGTTTATTACTTATCTGTCGACTTACCTGCAAAATAGAATCGGATTGGAATGATGAGAGACTGAATGATTCATGAATAGACTAACAGTTGATTAATTCTTTGTGAAGATTTAATTATACAAACTTCATTATCGATATGGTATTGTAAAATGTAAAGAGACACTGAGGAAAAGATTAACTAGATAAATAATTGTCCAGAAATGCTTAACTAGACATTTATTCAATCTGTAGAGTAAGAAACGATCACACATTAAAATTACTTCAGCGATATAACAGCAGTGGAATTAAAAATTACATACTCCGACCGTGTGTCTCTCTGATAATCAATCCTTTGGTTATTTTGGATTGGAATTAATCCCGCTTGCATGTATTTTTTTCAAAATTAAATGGAGAATTTCTACTTTGATTTCAGATGGGATTGCTTTCATTTCATTATAAATTTTTGCAAAATCCGAATTTTAATTATCACGTTAACTCGACGTTATATTGTTTCATACTCCACTCATTTGATTAAGAACTGGGTTAACAGAAAAACTACTCTATTAAATGGAAGAGGAACGATTTTGGAGAATTTATTGTCATGAGGAGATCTGTTGAAGCGATACTGGTGGTAGGGAACCCTGTAAGAAAACAAAGGATGGCGAGGAAATGGTCGTAGGAGGCAAAATGAATAATGGCAGAGAGTAGATGCTAGATTTGATGGGTGGGTATGAATGTGGAAAAGAGCAAACAGAAGACACAGTGGAGAGTTGAAGTTCGGATGAAATAAAAGGAAAAACATAACATTTCGCTGAGTACTGAGATCTTAAGAGCTTGAAGAGTAGTTCATATTCCCAATCTCAAAGCTTGGTATCCCAGTAGGCAGTGTGCTAGGCTGTTAAAAGGTCACCTATCGGTACGGGTGAGGTTAGGACACTCCCTGTCAAAAACAAATTGTGGCGTTCCGGATACCAGAAATTTATGTGAAACTTAAGGCAGCAGGAGAAAGTTATATCCCAATACTCCGATTTTGTGAATTTCACACACAGTTTCGCTGATAGGAGCTAATCTCTATCTTCAACTGTCTAATAAACTATGAGATTAATCTATATTACTTTGTTAAAATGAATTTAAAAACATGCATATTAGAGAAAATTTTGAAACCAGTAGAGTTCAGCAACATCAGTTCTACTGCCAATTTTTCTTGACTTCATGTAATCATTTTTCATTTTAATCTCCCACGTTGAAATACAAAATTAACTTATTTAACAGTTAAGTTGTGGGAAGAGGAAAAGGGTCGTTATTAGACCTATTGCGTGGATGTTTTTCAGTATTTTATCATAGAGAGTCGTCATAAAAATATAATTTCACATTACTGGAATTCAATGTCCAAGTTACTGGTCGGGTGAGCAGGTAAGTGATTGTAAACAAGAATACGCAGTCCACATTTACCTTCTCGAATGTCCGCTATGAATCCGACTTACGCCCGGCATCTGGCCGACAATTGGGAAATATGGTTCTCAAATATTTGCTGAGTCACTTTAGATCCACAGTGAATTGAAATGACCTGTCGTTCGCCTAAAATATTAAATCTTCAACACCTATTGTTAGCAGTTTGATCTCAAAGGTACTATGAAATGTCTTTTTTATTCCACGTACGTCCAAAAAAAAGGAAAAAAACAATCCCAGTGTATGAACGTGATAGAAAGATGCAATTAAATAAAGCTCTAAAGAAAATATACAGACTAGATAACTTGACATATCGCCATACCTTGTTTTTTCCATCGTCATAGCATTGCTATTCTTCGTTGACATTCCGATTTCCTTGGATTTCTTTGCCGCAGGTCTTATGCTTACGATTCAATTTGAGCTTTTACGTAAAGAATGTGCAGCAAATCGTCTATGCTGGTAGAGAGTATCCAAGGATCCTCGTTCAATACATCAGGTTTATACTATGTGAATGAAGTTAAATTATAATAGCTATTTTACCACCATAGTAATAATATTCCAAAATGACCTCCACCACGTAAACATGCAATAAAATTTAACAATTTGAAAGCAATATCATCTCCAAAATCGTCCTTCTACTTCAGATATCTGTTGATGTCATTGGCTGCAGAATCAAGTAGTGTGTTCATTGTAATTCAAGTTACTGGCTCAACATAATAAAAACGTAAAGACGAGAAGAATATTCCAAATACACGTATTCCTGTGGTTAATATTTTCCAAAAAAATAATCACAATATTCTGAAAAATATTTGGAGAGATGAATTGATCCACGACGGATGATTTTGGCAGTGTAATACAGACACTGAGAAATTCCCAGGAGAATATGGGCCTGGAGTGAAGGGGAATGAAACATAGAGGGTGATGTAGACAGAGATCGGTGGAGGGATGGAGACAAATCAGCGTCCCATTTTCTGTCCGTCCTCTCTACCCTCCGGAGACCACTCTGCTCTAATATTCGTCGCGCTTTGAAAAAGCTGACTGTTATGATAACGGTGCATTAAAAGTGCACTCTTCAGCGACGAGGATTCGAAGTGGAGGATGGGCGAAGGGGCACGGTGGCAATAGCACCGTACAAACTACGTGATACAATACGCGCTCATCTCTCACGGCTTCGAAGGCGAAAGGATACGAATAGCCGCAGTCAAGCGGCGCTTACTCCTCTTCCCTCTTTTCAACCCTCCCCACCCAAAACTCTCTCTCTCTCTCTTCCGGACTTTACTGCCCCATAAAGACCGTGATATAACTACACATTTAGACGCTCACTCCGTAATTTGGTTCCGGGGCTGAGTTATCGGAGGTCGGGTCATATGATGCTGAGCTATCCGTCAGTCAAAGCGGATGTACGTGGGGAGGATGAAAGGGTGTAAGGACGGGGATGGAAACTCCCGTTCGGGAGAATAAATTATTCGTCAGCCGTGGTCTATCCCCAAAAACTCCCCTCTCTCAAGCTCCCCTTGTCTCTTTTTCTCTCTCTTTGTACATATCACTTTCTGCCAAACCTCATCCCACAACCACCCTCTCCACTCTCTGTTCTCTTCACTTATAACTCCCTCCTCCCCCATTGCACTCCTCACTGTCCCCGTATCTCATTCTCCCGCCTACCATCAAACTCGTCACACTCGCCTTTTTCCACTTCTGCCCACGCCCCTTTGTCCCATCCACTCTTCTTATATCCCCCATGACCCCTAGACGTGGCCCCTCAATTTACTTTTCCTGCCCTTTCATGAGCTCAATATCCATTTTCACATGTCATGTCATAACGTGGGTATTTTTGCAAGGAATGTTATTTTTTCCGACGGTGTAATTTCAAGAGTTTTTTGTTTCAAATGGTGTTTCATCAAAGGTAATTCTACTAACTAAATATTTTTCGATGCTTTAAGACCCAACATTCACACATTAGCCATAATGATTAGACTTATTGGTTTCATAAGACTTAAAATAATAATTTACATTCTCGTGAAATAAATTTTGCGATATTGGCTTTAATGTATTTTTAGACATTGTGTTTAACATAAATGCTTCCCGCAGTTTGTTATCTGTGAAGACTATAGACTGGACTTTAAAATATTTCTATCCCATTAAAACTTTGTAAACAAAGATTCAATTGGTTTAAGTTCATATCAAATATCATTCCTATGGAACAATAAGCTAAATATAATTGAGACAATAAACAAATTCGTTTATTTTAAAACTACTACGCATTTTAAAAGTTGGTGAAAAATTTATTGATTTATGCGTACACCCTTTTAACGACCATTTTGCATACCAATAATGTATCCCAATTGACGTCACTTAATTAATCTTTGTGAATTTTCGTTGGGATAAACATTTTCTTTAAAGTATCTAACGTGAAAATCTCTGAGGATTGGGGAAGGGAACCCATGGTGGACAAAATTCAACCTACTTCAACTCAAAAGTGTCATCACGGTTTATCGTTCTGTACGATGGGCAGTCTGCTATTGAAGTATAAGTATATCTCACACAGCATGCAGAAACGAAATGGGAGACCATTGCACCGCTTCACCAGTCCTGATTTAATATACTATCTACTACAAATCGTAGTCAGGGTCACTAAAAGCAAAAGGGCAGCAGAAAAGTATTTTTGATTAGATTCTTCATCTTATCATATTTTTTCCTTAATTTTACGTAATATAAATGGAATTTTTCCACCTAGCAGACTTTCTTCATCAGAGCTTCATTTTTATTAAATAATAAATCATTAACAAAGCTCGTGAAACCGCAAATACATTAAATTTTGCAAAATAAAAGACATTCTTCACGCCACTTTAAACTTGTATCATTCATGTGTTCCCTAACACAGGTTACCTTTAACCTATCTTGCCTTTCTCCTCCTTTCTTGCACTGCCTTCCTCTCCGCCTTTCTGCCCTGCGCAAATCGACTCAATTTACTTATTTATACTCTCCCTCCTCTCACATCCACATTCCTGTGTAACACTCTATTATCTGCGAATATTTTTCAATTTTTAATAGCTTTATCGAGGGAATTATTAATTTGTTCTTTTGTGAATTATCTTCACCACATTCCTCGCACATTTTTCTCTAAAGAACTCAATAATAACTGCATTATCTTGGATTTCCGACTTCATAATTGCTTGGTCATTAGGGAATATGACCTTATCCTATCGTTCTACATTTTTCTCCAGCTCACGCCTTTCCCGAGCTACACTGAACATATTCACTGTATACATCTTCAAAGGTACTCGCTATAACAAGCAACCGTGCATCCTGCCTGTCACTGATTTACCGATTTTCCTTCTGCTGCACTCACGTGTGCCGTCTGATTCATGTACAGGTTTCTAATACTGCGTATCCCTCCAGTTTACTCCTATGTGTAGCAAAATTTCCGGCAAACTAGTCCATGTTACTTAGCCGAAACTTTTCTTAAAAATTACGAAGACCCACAAAAGGGCATTACATTCGATATTCCTTTCTACTAATGTTCTCATCACTGCTATGGTGTCATACGTTTCTCTCCTTTATTTGGGTTTATTCTTCTAAAATTTTTTAATCGTTCTTTGATGATCATTAAAACAACCTTTTCTGTTTGTGAAATTAAGTTTATCGTAAAATAGTTCACATATACATCTACTTTACATCTGCTGCTCCTCTTCTCAACCTCCACCTCGACAAATCTAAAACACCCCTCGTCCCCGACTTCAAATTTCCAGTACGCAAACGAGTTCTGACGACTAATCCCGTCCCCAAGAGACGAGATTAATTTTCCTCGCCCTTCCTCTCCTCTATCCTTCGTCATTTACCCTTGCTTCTATCTCTCTGTCTCTTTGCTCGGTCCAACTGATTCTTCCGCTATTGACCCGGGAAACAAGTGAGCTCTATTCCTTTCAGTCAACTCTATCCTTCTCCTTTCCTACCTCTCTCTTCCTATTTCACGTTCTTTTTGCATCTCCGTTTAGTTTGTGCCACGGTCTTTCCTTTTTATCTCTTCACTATACTTTTATATCCTCCATTACTTCGACTGCATTAGTTAAGTCGATCTCTTCTCTCTGGTTACCTCTTCAGCAAGAAGCATACGGTGATAAGGCGCACATCAAAAACTCATTATTGGTCACAAAGTCTAAGTGAACTTGGCACATACAAGTTTTGCTAAACTTCCATGTTGGTCGGAGGCATTACGAAATATCACCTTGAGAGCCGGCTAAATATTTTCTCGTTTCATTACAAGCATTTAAAAAAATTACATTTTTGTAATAACCAGAGCTACATAAATAAAAATGATAAACAGAGAAAACAGTATAAAGAGTAAAATGAAACATCAAAAGAAATCAATTAATTTGAAACAAAATAAAACAAGGAAAATGAATGTATTGACTTATTGGACCAAGAACTAGCCAATGTAAATATCATTTCGATGAAATTTTGCCGGTTTCTAAATAAGTTTCGAAATAATTTAATATTTATAGTAATAAAAATGCCCATCATATTAGTTTTATAGTGGAATTTGCTAAATGGAATTTCTTTAATTCTACAAAACATTTTACAAATTTCAAATAAGTCTTTCAATAGCTTGATGAATGTAATATTGTTTCCAGTTTTCCCATGGCAATCTTTAATATCACAAATGCATTTTTTGTATGAACTTAATTATCTTATTTTATCTACTCTTATTCTATCCACTTAGCTGGAGAGTTTAAACAATGTTTGAGAGGGACATTTCAACTTACACCAACCTTCATGGGCTCATATCAATCAATGAGATTTTGCTCTTCAATATATTTTTATGTAATGTTAAGTATATTTGTTTGTGTATATATAAATATTTGTTTAATCAGGATGGAACAATGCAGTTGAAATTTCACTTTTTTCCCGGCAATGGACCCTTTATTTTCTGCCTCACTCGTCCACCTTTCTTCCAGTCTCTCAAGCTGGAATCCTTGTCGCATATACATCATCAAACACGGAAGTTGGCATTTTTCAACTGTATTTGAAAGCACATTTTCCACAGCTATCATATGCGTTTACGTAGCCTGTGGGCGATATCTGCAGCGTTAGGTTGCGGTGCAATAAAACTTCCCCCGGAGCATTCCATGCATACATTCCCCAGTCGTCCGATTTTCGAACGTCGGGTCCATCGGAATGCTGTTTGTTTCCCGGGCGTGAGCGACGATTTCCAGCAAATTCGTTGAATCTATTCTTTTATTTTCTATTCGGACCAACTTTCTGTTTCGCGCAATCAACCGACCATCCCATAACAGTCTACTCCTCCTAAACTCCCCCCCCCACTCCACACCCGCCGAACTACGTACCAGCATAAGTTCCCTCGCCTCCCAAAAGCAATGCATACGGTCGCATTCCGACCACGCCTCCGGTCACCTTTAACACCACCATACCCCTCTTCGTTATTTTCCCTGTTTCTCACCCTTCTTTTTAACCTCCTACCTCAACCACTACCCACAAACCTCTCCCCATGAAAATTCTCTGCGCCATCTAAATTATTCTCTCATTTCGGAGGAAAAGCCCGTCGGCGCTTTAATTTTTTTTGGGGCCTGAGTGTGTGTGATACGTAGTCTTTTGATGGCCCTGCCCTTTCTTTTCCAACACACTCGACTTTCTGAGCCCGGAAGCTATTTACTTTTACTTTTTAATGGAAAACCACGAAACCAAATGTTAATTTTGGTTTGATAACTTTTATTTCCCAATGTGTATGTCATATATGCAACACGTACGTTAGTAATTGAGTCAGGGATGGATGAGTTGAAGAAATGTGTGGAGACGAGAGAGTAATGCCTTCTCTGTTGTCATGCTATATGTGTTATGTGACCAATCATGAAACGTGCATTAACAAAGAATTTGAGTATTCCTTCTTTTTCAAGACAAACTCTCATGTAAGCCTCAATGTGGTGCCCCGAAATTTCTCCCTTTCAATAGATATAGGAGGGTCATCTAAAAGTTCTCGGAATGGAACATAAATAAACAACTTACCTCAGTGAAACTTATTTATTTTTCAACGTAATCTTCCTACACACTAATGCACTTGATCCAGCAGTGTCCCAATTTTTTGATCAATCTCAAAAATTGGATTCCTTTAGACTTGCAAAATATTCCTCTGCTTCGGCTGTTAGTTCTTTTTTTGAAGAGAATCTCCGACCACCGAGGAAAATTTTGATCTCGATGAAGAAATGGAAATAAGATGAAACCAAATTCGGCGAATAAGGTGAGTGTGGCAACAATTTGTATCTTGTTTTACATAATTTTGCCATGGCAACGACACTTGCGTGTGGGCTTGCATTTTCTTTATGAAAGATGACGTTCTTTCCCACCAAACCTGGCTTTTTTTATGTATCTTTTGTTGGAGTTGGTCCAAAGGTTAGCGGAGTATTTTAAGTAATTGTTTTACCAGCGGTAAGATAATCTATCAGCAGAATATCTTTCGCATCCTAGAAAACGGAAGCCATCACCTTTTTGGCCCACCGCTGTATTGGCTTGCTTTATTTGGTGGTGGAGAATCGACATGTTTCCACTGCTTTGACTGCTGCTTTGTCTCTGAGGTAGAGAAGTGGACTAAGATACAGTGTAATTTTTATCTGTGGTTACAAACTGGAGCAGAAAACCTTGTAGGTTGCACTTAAAATGGGTCAATTATTGTTTGGAAACTCTCATTCTGATACGTTTGTGATCCTACGTCAAGAGTCACAGTACCCATCTAGCAGATAATTTTCTCCTCTCCAATTCCACTGTTAAAATGTAATATGCCCATTCAGATGACATCTCTATAACTTCAGCGATTTCTCGCATTCTTTGTTTTCTCCCTCTCTGCTATTTCTCCCCTCCTGTATCCATTGTGTGTGTCTTTAGTGTCGCTCTTTCCCGAAAACCCGTGGTGGTATCAATTTTTGATCCCTATTGTATTCCTCCTTTTCCACTCCATTTAGTGCTACCTCTTTGAACTTCTTAATATCAGCGTACCTTGGTATTCCTATTTTAAGATTAGTTTAATCTTTTTTTGGCTGATTTTTCCTGATCCGTTCGGAAGATGTGTGACATAAAATAATGTAAATTTTTTTTATCGTGCCTGAGACCATATCTATCTAACTATTGTTCATGATTCCCACACTTTCAATATGAATCATTTTCTGAGATTTGGGGTCCGAGTATGTTTCTCAGAACTTTCCTCTCCATTTATGTTAACCACCAAACCAAATTTGCTTTTTTAAGATCAGGCATTCAGGTTCATACATAGATTTAGGGCAGATCACTGTTTGGTCAGTTCTGCACTAATTAAGAAATTTTTCTTTCGTTATAAATATTCATGGTCTTTTTTTACACCAAGTACATGTTATTAATCCGTTGTCTAAATGCCTCTTTTTATAACAGACTATTTTCCGTCCCTCTTTCAATTTATTAACATCTCTTCACTCTCTGAGTTTTTCCCTCTGCACTCATTTAGGCGCTGTTTCAATGTTTATCATGTAATGCGTCTTCTATAAGGATGTATGTAAAACTGCTTTACTCGCTTGTTTCTCGATTAAGGTTATCTGTTTATCAGCTTCTACTAACGGCTCTGACACGATCACAATGCCGTATTCGATTGAAATGCAATCAATCTGTATTCCTTTATTCTTACATTTTAATCCTGCCTTTTCCTTACATTTCGGGGGCAATGTTCAGATCGCCTTGCATTTGATACAGTCAAAGGGCAAGAGAATAACGCGTCTCCCTGCTTGAATCCTATTTAATCTCAAAATATTTTGACAGACCTATTCTGAATTTGGCCTTGGAGGCCGTGTCAGTCACCATACGTTTAGTGAGTTCTTTATTTTTCCATCTAAACCCCACTCTTCCCAGACTCAGATCAGTGTTCCACTGTATACTGAGCCGTAGGTCTTCTTGAAGTCCACAGAAGATAGCAGGTCTTCCGTGATTCTCGGATTTTGATGGGCAATGATCAGTTTTAAGTTAAAATCGGATTCCACTTAATCTGTCTCCTCCTTGGTACTTTTATTTTTTTAGTCTATCTGTTTATCCACTCTGTCTAGCAGTACCCTTAAAAGTACGTACATTTTATATCACTGGTACAAGTGATACTCTCCTGTGGTTATAAGCGTCTGACTAATTTACCCTTATGTTCAGAGGGTGTGTAGTGAAAACTTCAACTTAAGTACCACCTACTTTCACAGCGAACATAAAATCCGCAATACTATTTAAAAATTACATGTACATCCTTATCATAATCATAAAGTAACCACGTCACCTCTGTTCACTAAATGCCCCTTGGTCTCTATTAAAATATCCCCAAAATTTGAGAAAGCGAAATGTGAAAATTTGAGATCGACAAGACCCTTCACACCAACACCCGCACCTCTCCGATACCGCTCCTTTCCATGTAACCACCCAGTTTGCAAGTGATGTCCTCTTCCCCACCCCGGGTATACCTTTATAAAATTACATACAAACATTACATAGACAAATTTCAAAATTTTTTCCCAAGTCACAAGTCCAAAAAGGTTATTTATCAAAGAACTTCCTCCTTCTGCCTCTGTGACTTCTGCCCCTCCTAAATCGTCAAATGCGCCAAAATCCTTTCCGTCCGAATTAAAAACCACACTCACTCCACCATATTCAATACCTTTCCTAAATATATTATGCAAAAGCCATCGACCCTGCATGAGTAATCTTTCTACATTGTTTCCACAGTTAAATACTTGAAATTCTCCTTGAACTCGCATGAAGGAACTTGGTGATAACTCAAGAGAGGATCATATGCTTATGGCAAAATAAATTCAGCATCATGGCAGGTATTACCTGTAATTTAGCCCATTACCATTATTTAGATCACCCCTTTCCAAATCTTCCAATCACATCATTTCCTGTCATTTGGATCTGTCATCGCCTGTCACCCCGATTACGAGTACTTTAGCCTACTCCTTCATTTTACCCTCACTCTGTCCTTCTTCTTATCCATTACACTTCCTCTTCATATTTCATCATTCCTCTCTCACTCCTGTCTTCTCTACCCAACTCTCACTCCTTCGTTCCCTTAATTCTAACTCTCCCCTCCTCCTCTTCCCCACTCATGGCTCCAATTCTTGTCTCCGTCCAGAGAACAGTCTTCCAAGGGGTTCACTTCTCTTTGTCTGATTAAAGTGACATGATTACCGAACATTTAGTAAACCCCCGTATAAGGGTTAGATGTATCAGAAAAGCATTGTCGTGGAACTCACAAACGGTGGACGTTTCGGGACTTGGAGATAGCGCAAATTATTAATATTAGAAATGTAATTTGTAAATAAGAACTTCTAATAAATTTTTATTTACAAATTGTGAAGAATAAAATAAAGAAACAGTTATTTTTTTGCCATTAAAAAATTCATTTCTTTGCAATGAATACGAAAAATCAACTTGGGATTCAATAACAATGTATACAAAGACGGAATTTGAAGAAATAAGTGGAACTTGAGGCTATTGAATCACGTTTATATTTAGTTTCCGGCTTTGTACTATAACTGGTTATAAAGCAGGGTTTTCATTAAATTCATTGATAAATTTCTATATTATCACCCGCGTTCCCAAACTTATCCATCCTTATTTTAATTTCAGCAGCTCCGAACCCCAATTGGGTGACTTTCGAATCCAGGCGCGACACAAACGGCAGTGTTCTCCGCTGACCCACCGCGGTGAATGCTCAAGTCACGCATGCCGCCACTTTTTGTCCACCAAATCTTCTCCTCCTTCCCTCTCACTCAAACGAACTCTCCTACACACTACTCCCCTCCTCTCCCTAACTCAACATCGACAGCTCTCGTCGCCTTTTTTCCATCTCCGCACAGAGCTATTACCACGACTGTAGTTCGACCCTTTTGTCTCCGCACAATAGCGCTGTCATTTTTAATATGATTACCCCTCGCCCCCCCTTCCAACCCTCTTCCAAATGTGATTGACTGCGGTGCATTCGAGCGATCCTGCACCTTTTCCGAACGATTCCCTTCCCCACACCCCTTCGTCCTTTCCATCTGTCTCCCTTTCTCTCTTCCTCCCTCTCTCCATGTGCCACCCATCCAACACCCCACTTAACATTCCCTTCTCTCACACACAACCCACCATCCCAATCGAAATCCACGACCCTCTGCTCCCTACCCCTCTACCTCCCCATACACACCAACCTACGGTCACCTCCCACACAGAAATTCCAGGCGAAATGTCGAGCAAATCTAAAAAATAATAATTTTTTCTCCTCATCCTCCTACTGAGTCGCCTTTGTCCACCAACCCATCGGTGTCAGAAGCGTGGGAATTAATCAGCCGAGCCCCAGCGCCTCCTGTCGTCGAATGTGTGAGTTTTATGGCCAGACCCACCCAAAGAGATCATCTGCATCGATGATATCTCGTAGTGCCACCCGGGGGGCCATTTTGTCAAAAGTATGTGTGCGCGCGCATAAACTCTGGTCGATTCTTTTAAAATTGCTGAATTTGTGCGATCATTATGCGCTTGTTTCATTTTCCTCGGCTTAAAAGTAGAAAGAATGCAACTCGCGAAGCGAAGTCAAAATTGGGTTTCAAATTTATATACGTATTCTACAATCCCCACAATAGTAGATTAATCAACACCACGAAAATTTTATTTACAAAATTTCACATTAAAAGGGTATTCAAGCCAATAAATGCCAAATATTGAGTCCAATGTCATTTGTCATCGAATGATGAATTATGAACATTCTACTTGTCATGACATAAATTCAAGGAAACATTCATATTTTACATTATATATCATTTATTGAGGATATATTATGTTCTGTGAGGATATCAATATCCTTTATACACTAAGGGTTAAGTTTCAGACGAATGAAAACTTGGCATAGGGACATTTGATGGGAAAGTTTATAATAATCCTAAAATAAAAATAACTTTGAACCAATTACTCTGTTATGGATGATGATTAAAGACTTCGCAGACGTTATGTCAGGTGTAGATATAAATTTACAGTGTCAAGTACAGTGAAGTGAAACTTGAGAGGTTGCTTTAAAGGTAATGCGAGGGACGTCTGAGGCAACGTAGTATTTACCCCTCGTAAAAATACTATTTCCTGTTGTTAATCAAAGTATTACTTGGTTTCATCTTTATAAGAAAATGAACTTCTGAGATTAATATTTTACATACACGGAGTTCCTTAAGTAATCAAGTTAGAGAAATTAAATACAAATGGATAAGTTCCTCATTTCCTACAAGTTAAAATAAAATTACTCAACACTTTTTGTGTTGCACTTTCATTATTTCAAAGTTTTAACATGTTTCTTTGGCAATAAAATATTTTAACATACCTCTGGGGCAAAATTCTCGCTGCCTTGCCACCCTAATGAGTCTTATTTAGAGGAAGTAAAGTTTCAATGAACATCTTCTGGGATGCCAACGTCTTTTATATAGGTAAAATATAGTGAAATTTTAGACGGAACAGATACACCGGATAGCTAAGGTTTGAAAAAATATTCATCCCATGAGGAAAGAAGAAAGGGTCCCTTGAAGTGCATCTTTTGAATTAGAAACGCAAGAAAAACGGATAGAAAGGGGGTACTTTAAAACAATGAGAAAAGAGACAAGGAAAGTGTGAAAGTGAACGTTTTCGGAACTCATCTGGGCAGAAATAACAGGAATAAACTTTAACCTATTGGATAGGAAAGTGCAGGAATCGACTGTTCAGTTAGCGAAAGTTGGAAGGATATGTATGATAGATCGAAATATATCCACAATCGCATGGTACCCTGAAAGCCACCTCTAGAGTGTGTGGCAGGGGACGGTTCAATATCGGATATTAAATATCAAAAGTTTAGTTTTCTCAAATGTTAGCTAATATATAAGATGCTAGTTTTAAAAGTTCCCTGTCCTTGGTCAAGTTATTTGACTACGGACAGTACTTAGATTCTACTCCGTTGTCAAACTCTCACTCCTGTTGGTGATCACCTATTCGACTCAATCAATTCGAATCAGTTTTGCCTATAGGTTGTCAACTTGCAAATTTAAGAATATGAACCTCCCAACAGCGAATGAAAATAATGTTTTTCAATTTCAGTTAGAGTTTTCGGTAGACATATATAATTATTTAATTATTATGTGAATTGTCAAAACAAAAGTAGAGAATATTAGAAACCCAAATAATTCATTAACTCCGATTTATAAATACACAGAATTATGCATTTTTAACGAAAACAACCATTTAATCTTTCTAATTGTAGTTTAAATTAAATTGAAGCAAATTTTGACGAATTGCAAGTTTAAAAATAAGGAAGAAAATGATTTTTTAGACAAAAAAAATAGCAAAACTGAGTTTATTTCTGGATTTCATTTCTCAATTTTACAGGTTCTTAGAGAATACTCTTAAAATTTAGGTAAGTATATCATTTATCTAAAGCTCCTGTTATTTTGTTCCTGATTTCCGGATAATGCTAAACGTTTCATTGTCGTTAATATTTTCCTTGGCTAGAACGAAGCCATAAAAGATTTTATTATTCCATATCTCTTGCCTTAGCTGCTCACCGTTTTATTTAGTGTTTTACTATTATTCAATTAATTAATTTAATGAGTGGAACTAAATGGATTACCTTCGGCTAGATTAATCCATTCTCAGTGCTTCTATTTATTCAAGCATCTGTAAAGGGACAGGAATGCTCGGAGAATCCGCCATTATAAATCCACCTTAAAATGAAAATCTCAAATGAATATATTTACATATTTTTAGGAAATTTCCTTAATACCAAGTTTTCAAAAGAGTTTCCTTAGTACTAAGATCCGTGCTGATTCTTTTCCACCCATTCCATTCCTTCTGCTCATCTCCGCATTTTCGACGAGTCCCATTGATTTGTCTTTGTTTCTCATTTCCACTTTCCTCATACGCCTAGTTACGCGTAAATCTGTTAATTTTTGTGTGTGTGGACGCGTGTGGGGGAAGATATGGGGGAGGGATGAAGCGAAAGGAGTTGGAGTAGTTGCCAGGGAGTGCCCGTGTAAGTGAGCATCTGCGTGAAAAATATACCCATTCCCAAGACATCGCTCTGTCGATCAGCATAAGAGGATCCAAAGGGAAAAGACTTTGAGACTTTGGGGTCGTCTTGTTTACGAATTTCGTTGAAAAGAAATGGGAGGAAGATTAAGCGGTCTCCATTTTACAAATAAACATTTTGGAAGGTAGAGGAATGGCCACTTCTAAATTCAAGGGACTTTTTACTACAACTCTACTGAGTGAAATCTTTTGGAATAAGATCATGATGTATTCCAAAGAATTTAGAACATAGTGGTCTTTATTTCGTGAATGATTGTCCCAGATCCATTTTGAGGAGGAAAAATCCACCAGGATTGTTAAAAATTCCCCAAGAAACATTTCTCTCTTCGGCTTTTTTTTAAGTTCCCACTCAATAGCAGAGGAACTTAAAAATCAACAATTCATGTAAGACTTAAAAGTGAATAGCTTCATCGGTAAATGCTTGAGTAAGAATGATATGAAAGAAATTAGTCTACAACTATTTTTTATGGGTAAACTTTTCTTCACACTAATAAAATATTTTAGTTTAACTTCATTTAGGTCGTCATATGTGATAACATTTGTATTTTTTTCTCCAAAAAGCCAAATTGCACTATTATTCTTCCAGACCTGTTTATTTCTTCCTTGTATTTTTCTTAAAAACCACTGAAATACTCGCATTTATAGATGTCTATTTTTGGGAATAAATCAACTACTGCAGTCCCGCAAAGAGTTTATCTCCTAAAAAATCCTGATGAAATTCATTAAAACTAAATTGTAAAAGCGTAAACTAGTCTGGTTATGCCTCCATTTCACATCAAGAATCCAGCTTCGAAATCCAAACCGTACTCCTGCCCCCATACTACAGTCTGATATTCTCTTCGTTGACTAACAGCTTGCACTCTTTCCCTTGACTTTTCGAGCTGGATTGGATTTATATTTTATTCAGATTCCACATACACATGTCTCCTACCCTTGGTCGATGTGCTCATGAGCACCTCATTTAAAGAACGAGGTGGAGATCGAATGAAGGGAATGAGGCTCTAGAGAAAGAGAGAGAGAGAGAAGGGTAAACTGGGTGTAGAAAACGTGGGAGAAGGAAGATGACGGCATGAGAGTGAAAGAGAGGGGGTTGGGTACGTGCATTGTGGGCGGGGAAGGGGGTATATAGGGGTTTGGAATCTTGAAGAAGGGTGGGGCGACGCGAGGGACGTTCCTTTTTCGAGATGGGACGGTGAAAAAGTAGGCGCGCTTGAAAGATGGCGCTTTGGGAAGATGAATTCGTAAGAGAGAAGGGAAATGGAAGTTGGGAGGAGGGAGTGCGAGGAGGGGAAGAGGGGGTGACGAGGAGAAACTAACGCCAAAATATGGGAGCGAGGAAATATGTTGACATGGTTTCGGGCAGTGGTGCTGTGCATTGGGGCGGGGGTGGAATAAGGGGGGGGGGAGGGAGTGTGGCTGGCTGGTGGGTGGAAGGCGATGAAGGAAGAAAGAAGCTTGGGGATGGGATCGCGGGGATGCACAAATGGAAATAGGGGGTGAGGGGTTAAAGAAAGATTTGAAGGATGTAGCGGATACGAGGGAGGTTGGTGGCGGATGAAAAATGACTGTTTTTCCAACAGAAGGTGTGGGAAGGGTCTTGGTTTCTTCGTTTCGCCGGAATAGCAAAAGACGCCTTATTTGTGCCAAGCCCCCTTTTGCAGAATATGCTGGAGGAATAATGTACGCCAGTTGTTTCAAGAGGAACGCCAACGATATATCTTTAAATTCGTTAATGAGAATACTCATAAAATAATAATTAATTTACTTTTAATTTATTTGGGAATAGATTTTGAACGATTTAAAGAACTTAAAACATGTATCTACATATTCATGTATATACGTAAATATATATTTAATGAATATGTATACATGTATTATCTAAAAAAAATGAAACCTCTCCATTTACCGTCATTCAAAAGGTCGGTAATTGGGCTTTAGAATTGTTTCATTACTAAAAACCATCTACTCAAATTAATTGGCAATTGAATTAGATATGTAGTACTATTAAGAGACAATACGAAGTGAATAATGCATTATTATGTTTTCGAAAGATTTTGATAGGATTAGTCGGAATTTGAATGCCGTTGCACAGATGTATTAGCAGATATATGTTAGTGACTTTGTAATGTGTGACTTTCAACCTGGAATAACGACTTTTATTGTAGATGATATTAATAATGCTACAAAGTAATGAAAGAACAGTCCTTCTTTGCAATAGTAATTGAGAAAAAAACTTGAATATCAGAAATCATGCCAAATAAAACCGTCACTGTAAAAAATTAATGAATTATCATTAAATTGGAAAATTTCCAATTAGCATTTGAAAAAAAATTGGAAATTGAAGTCAATGTGTTAGGTGGTAAATATCATGATGCAATTTTCAAAAGAAACTATTCTATTTCATGAAAACTATTTTAACCGTGGGTTACTATTGTGCTTTCATGAGTACTAATATGTCTTTCTATACATAAGGTACAGTTGTGAAAATTCGGTCTACAAAAATACGAATTCTCTCCCATTTAAGTCACTATGCTCTTTTAGGGGCGGTATTAATATCTCTTCAGTTACCGTACGATATTAAAAGACCTTTTTCGACCGCCCGTGCATTTAGTCTACCGCTTAAATGCAATAATTTTAATTTCCACTTGGTCGTGTCAAAATTGTTCGTAGTGAAGGTCGGCAGCGGCGACAAATTCCATTGCTTCACTTCTCCCCCTTCCGCTTCTCGACGAATTAACGCGTAAACCATTCCGGGAGAATGAATCGCACTGCATATAATTCAAATTTGCCCCAAGGAAGACCTGACCTCTCGCATTTCATCTCTCTCCACACTCCCCAGCCCCACACGCTTCTTCCCTCCGTCATGCCCTCCCTCTCCGTGCTCACTTGTGACATGCGTTGGCATGTTTTGATTCTTTTGAAATATGACAAATCGATAAATCAATCCTTTTAATTTTGAATTTCGAATATTTTTAGGTCTTTATTTTTCCATTTAAAAACGGTCGGCTAATTCCTATATTCCCGTTGACTTGGTAGTTCTTGTAGCCTCCGATAATCACTGAGATTCCAAGTCAATTGAGATAACGCGGAATGTTATGGAGAGCATTGGAGAGTAATCGCCCTTGGTTATTTATCCAATCATTGGTTCCTGTCAGCCCTTCAATTAATTCTTTATTCGGATTCCTCATAGCCTTATGTGCAGATGGTCAACTTCTTCCTGATATTTCTGAAGGACTTAATTGAATTCCTTCCCACCAGAATGCATTGAAACAGTTTTCCTCTTATTCCTATTAGGGGCACCCATTAACTCCTCTTTTCCAATACAGACTTTTTTTTTCATTCAATCAATACATTTATATTACATTATATGGTGGCTGGCACCATGGTTTACCGTTTATGTTTATCATCTTTTATCCCTGCTGAAATCTCACTGGTTTTAAAAGTGAAATTTGTCTTTCAAGCTTTATGTGTAAAAACGGTTAATTCGTAAGAAATATTATTTCCTAGTAAAAGTTATTGTTTCTCATACACGTGCATGATCTTATTTTCTATAGCTAATATTCACAATTTCCTTTCAGGTGCTGTCGAAGGTAGGTACATAAGACGGGAGGATCTTCTTACGCCAACTGATTCAATTTAGAGGCAAATCTGGGTTCTTTCTTCTAAAGTTGAACGCCTTTGTTACATAAACCGGTTGGCCCGTAGCACAAACTATCTTTCCTTGAAAGGAGATCTACTAATAGGGTACGCCGGTTAAAAACAAATCAATACTTCTCCCATCGTGGCGCTCATTATGGAAGACGTTGCCTCCGTGGGCATTCATCTTCCGTTGATGGTGTCGGGCGTGACCTTAGAGAATAGCGCTCAAGACACACTTCCCAAATCACTCTTATGGAAGAATCGGATAAACCTCAAATCTCCTCCATTACTGATCCCCTTTATTCCTAGCAAGCAACATATTTATACTTTTCGAATTTTCAAACCACAGGTGTATATAAATCTTCTTCCTTTAGCTGCTACCAAATATCCTCGCTATGTGTTTATTATAAGGGGAAGAAAGAGGTGATTGTTGAAATAAATATATTCCCTCCGGCGGCTGACAACCACTTCGGGCATCTCCATCTGGTCATTACCACCGATCCAGCAGCCTCGTTTTTCACTCCCTTCGAAGACTTTTTTCCCTACTCCCTATTAATTCTCACCATATTTCATTTTCACTCCTCGCTTCCCGGTACCCCTTTTCAATCCACCACCTCCATCAGCCCTCACCACCTCCCCCAGCGTTCATGCCTCAGCTCCCTCCTTTCTCATTCACCCCGGATGACAGGAGATAACACCATTCCTTCAAGTCCTTTCGATTCTCCATTTTTCTGCTTGCGTAACTCCCGTTAAGCGCTCCCAGCAGCACTCGCTCCATTCACTGTCTGTCTTGCGTATGGAGTACCCGATGCTTGCCTTTGGCACTTATACCTTTAGGCCTATAGCACATATCATGTTCTCGTCAATGGGGTCTGGATAAGGGAGGGATGGAGCCATAAGCTTCGAGTTTCAAAGATTTTCAGAGAGAGAAGCTTAAGGGAAAATTAGGAAGATGATGTTCGACAGGCAGAAAAATTATCTATCGTGCCTATATTTACCTTGGTCTAGGCGAGTTCTTGTAAAAGACTGTTTACATTTTCTTATGAATGCGAAAAAAGACGTCAATTTCATGTGATATATTTCGCAGTCGATTCTACGCATTACAGTTAATATCATACGTACGACTGCTACAAAATATTTACTCTTATATTTTTAATCATGAAAAGGATTTACTACAAAAATTTCGTTTTACGAATGCAGGAGATCATTTTGTAATTATTATGTAACATAATACATACATAATGAATAGTCAATTATATTCGAACGTATTATAAAGCATCAAACTTCAAATGGCTTCATTATGTTTTCCACTAATGTAACACGATCAAAACCGGTAAAAATTTATAATTAAAACTTAAAATATCAAAATTATATTTTTCGCAAATAACTTTTGATCGTAAGCAACCATAAGATATAATTGAAAATTACGCTTATAAAGGTGCCTAATTTGAAAAACAAAAAACATTTATTTTGATTCAATAAGACAAATTCTGGTAGCACGAAATATCGGGCGGTGAATACATATGGGATAGATAAGCCAGACAATAGTAGAGAGTACAATATATAATCTCCAGTTATAATCACCAGTTAATAACTTTATTTTCCTTTCGCTGGAATTCTACAAGAAATTGCGTTAAAGCAATAATTATTTTTGTTTCAGGTTGCAATTAAGAAATCTTTTGTGAATTAATTCAATTTTAACCGACAGTTTTTCAATGGAAAGGAGTGCCAACGTCCGAAATATTTTTTGGAAAAAACGCTATTGCCATCGTATAACCTGAGCTGAAGTGGAGTCATGCGTATTTAAACATGTACCCTCTTAACGGGGTCAGGAGGTGAAATTAGAACTGGAGCGTACAAAACACGGCCACCACTACTAGTGAAATTGGGAAAAGAAGAAACGGGAGGAAGCCATTGCCGAGAAGAAGAACGTGAACTCAGCCAGAGCGGAATTGGATAGCTAGTAGACGACGGAGCCGTGTAGAAGCTTTAGCTCTCCTCGCTCCGACCCACACTTCCGCCGCGGCCAAGAGACGGAGCTACCACCCCTCCCTAGGGCCGGCCCGGGAGTGGAAGACGTAAGGCACAAGACGGAGCGCAACGGTTAAGGTGGGAGGCGTCCGTCGAATAGGGACAGCGTCAACGGGTGTAGAGAGGAACAGGAACAGAGATGAGTTGCAGGGTCGAGGGGTGGCGTGCGGTGAGAGATTAGGAGGGAGGCGGCAGCTGGGGGAGGCGAAGGACTAGAGGGGAGCGATATGCCTTCCGGGTCAGGCCGATTAATTCGCAATTACACGGCCGCCGCTTTAAGAGATCCTTTGCACGCCGAGGAACAAACGACGAGTCCGCCTCCTCCCTAGCCCCCCACGTTAGAAGTGGAGAGAAGGGGTATGAAACGGGGGTTTGGAGCGCGATCGGGAGGGAGTGAGCGGGCTTTAGAGGAGGAAGAAGCGTGAGGGGGGTTTCAGCGGGCGTGTGATCTCCTCTCGCTGTGGCGGCGATCGGTACTGCTCACCCCGCGCTTGACAGCAAACGCCCCGCGTGACTCGCCCCCTCCTCTCGCCCCCCCCCAACCCATCTTGCCCTCGTTGATCGATGCTTCGAAACGGAACTCGCTAAGCTTGAACCCGGACAAGCCCTCCCATCCCTCTTTCCGTTATCCGTTTCTCCATATTGGACCGGCATTAGGTTTGCCTCAGGAATTTGGGTCTTGTCCTTACCACATAGGAAAACTCAGCTCAATTAATTTGTGAGTGGAGGGACTAACGTAAGATCGCTCAGGATGTCCTTGTTCTTGAATGTCCTTCTTGAATACACTTCCTTGCGCTCTCGGCATTCGAAAGGCACCGAAAGCAGTTCCGTTTATTTCTCAAACTTATGTTCAGATAAGTGTTTTCATAGTGGAATCCTTGATTAGAATGGTCCCATTATATATTATTTAAAAAAACTTTTGATATTTCACTAACTCAGTTGAAAAGAATTGCAGCAGGAATATTAGTGTCTCCCGCATGTATATAAGCTTGATGAAGATTATACGTGGGGGAAAATTAATGTTAATTATTGTCAGAGAAAGAAGAGTGAGAAGACCAAGAACGGAGAAGCTAAAACGGATAATGATAATCTGAATGCCAGCAGCAATGAAGAAATGAAGGCCGCAATTAAGAAGAGTACAGAGGAGAGAGCTGAATTTAACCAACTTCTGGGCTGTTAGGTGCCTTTGATAATTAAACAAGCAACCTTATAAAGAACGGAGGCGTGAAATTTGTATGGGAGTGCTATTATCTGTCCTCTGGATAGGAGTGAACTGTTTTAGTAAGCCCAAAATACTCAAAATAACCAAACCTGTGGAAGTAATTTGCAAATGCTTCTAATGTTCTTAATTTCCACTCCCATTTACACGTTCAACATATGAAGCGGGTATCGCTATTTATTTCCTTAATGATATACCTTTTGATATATCAAATTAATGCAATCGATTCTCCCATGAAATTCTAATTAAAACTAGGAGATTGACTTTCCAATATTATAAGAGCTTTAATTACAGGTTTCTCATAGCTAAAAACTATCAAGCGTAAACCACTATTTTCTAGTGATTAATTAGCTCTTTATAACACCATCAATGACATTTTATTACTTTACCAAGGCATTTTCGAATACCAGGTTTCACTTATATTCTTAAATATGAAGAAAAGTGCGGTTATTTTCCTCCTTAAAAAATAAAATTTAGCCAAACTTAGTTAGGCTTATGGAGATTTCTTTTGAAGTGTACAAATTTTCAAAATAAAAAATTAACACATTATTCTGAGTGCGATTTTAAGCTCTGGTTTGTCTATTCTACTAAAATGATGAATTAATTTCAATATAGTTAAAAGATTAAGAGATTTAAAACGGTAGAGGAACTGTCTTTACGAAGAAGGGTTGCATAAATTTACCATGATAAATTTCATTATTCGTCATTTTGATAATGTAGTTGAACTCTTTAGTCTGATGTCTTAAATAGATATCTCATGAGCGCAGATCTTTGGCAACCAGCATTATGCATGACATAACGATCAATCAAATATACGAATTTCACAATACATTAAGCATTGCTTCTGTATTCACATTCAGCGAGAAAAATATTTAAGGGTCACGGTTACATTTTCATTGAAGTAACCTTTATGCAGAGCTTTATATTGAAAAAGACCTAAGTTTTGGGAGTGAGTGAGACTGATTTTCTACATTTGACTTTGAAATACTTTTTATTTGATGATGGTGCTCCTCTATTGAGCACTTTGAAATATAACACTTTACAAATAATTTAAAAAGTTTCACAGTATACGTGGAAGTCAGTGGTATGTTACTGATAATATTGTTAATCTCATCCATACTTCTTAACGAAGCTCTTGAGCAATCAATAGACTTAAACTTCAAATCCCATAACTGCACCCAATTTTGTGGGAGTATATAATTGTAATATTTAATAAATAGTCGAATTTATGCCAAAGAAATACTAAAAGAGAATAAAATAAATTCGTTATATCAATGTTAACTGTCACATCATTAAAATCTGCTCAACAAAAAAGGCGCTTGGTATGCGAAAATAATGTATGCCTGTCTGACGCGAAAGATGTACGACTCGATAAATTATAGAGATAAAAATATATTTAAGAGTAAAAACTGATAATGATCAAATAAATGAAATTCCATGAAATTCACTCATTTTGCCAGTTTAGGAGCCAGAATCAAATTAATTTTTAAATCGCCATTTAATTACCTATTTCTCCTTATTTTATTAATTGCATCATCCCAACGTAATGCACACTGATCATTCACACTCAAGTAATAAGTAAAGTATTTTGCAGTGATTATGTGCTACCACATATACAGTTCCAATTTGTTTTTCATTGTTACCAAACTTCTAAACTACTAAGTTTCTCATGCATTGCTTCCGGATAAAGAGATTTCAAAGCATTCTCGCAACGCGTACGTGAGCCAGATGATTTAATATTTATATGCTTTTATTAAACAAATGCCATCAAGGACAATTTTCTTCAAAACAAAATAGGATTAGAGCCAAAGGATTATTCCGAGCTTTCCAGAGGAATATTAAATTACGTAAAACATTAATAAATGATTCCGAGGATTTTTTCGAAACCGAAAATTATAATGAAAAATATTGCATGATTATAATCAAAGAAAATGGAACTTTTTTGATAGCATGAGTAAGAATAAAACCAAATGGGGCACCACGAGACATTTTAGGTATTTTTGAAAGAATTTGGTAATTTCTCAAAAAGCAATCAAAATGCCCTGATTAAGAATTCACCAAAAAACTTAAAAATGAAAAAATATAGCGGTTCAAAGTTTATTCATAACAAATTGAATTTTGATACGCATAAGGTAGAGAAGTGAAGTATTCAGAGTTTTAACAAAGAACACCATGGACAAATACCCGCTGGATTTTCTTCGACAGCATTCTGGATCAATTTTCTCCACTCGATCCGGTACTATTCCCACAACAACTATGCACTGTTTTACAAAGCTTTGATTGATATCTCCGAGAGTTCAATACGATTTAATTTGCAATTCTATTTATAAATATTGGAACGAAGAGGTATTATTATATTTTACCATACGAGGTGTGCTGGTATGAATAACACTAACACCCATTGACATTAATTTTTCTCATACATTTTTTACTTCTTTGCATTTTTAAAAGTATTACTTTATTGTCTAAATAATGTAAACGCATAAAGATTAACAGAAAAATGTCTGTCATTCAAATTCTTAACACACCGTTATGTTTTAGATGCAGACATTGATACTATGCCATAGAGAAAAGGGATAATAGAGGAACATTACTAAATATAACCCCCTTTAACAATGTTTAAGCCCCCTCGAGCCCAATATTTCTCAAAATATGCTGTCAAAAAGGTTCTCTAAAACAATTTTATATACATACATACGAGTGTATATATATACACACAAATATATACATATACATTCAAACTCGAAATCCCACCATACGGCGAACAAATATTCATTCACATACAAAACATCTATAAAATATGAACACAGGAGATTTTCTTGTCCGGGATTTGAACCATGGATCTTTAGACTTACAGGGCCTATGATCTAACCGGGCAGGTTTTTCAGTTGTGCTTGAGGGAAAACTGAAGTAACCTACGATTTAGACGATTGTAATGCAAACTGTTTCCTGTCACAAGCAACGAGCTCTTTCTGCACCAACGATGTATTATGTATATATATATATATATATGTAAATAGCATTAATGAAATTCCTTTTGGGCATATTCTACTATGATTTCACCCAATAGTGGTTACTTTTAATTTGAAGACACTAATTAATGCTATTTTACTAAAAGAATTATCCAGAAAATGCAATTAGAAATTTACATAAATCAATACTTATAAGATTTATATAGTTGCGGTGGTGGTGTGGCATAACGTTAAAGAGACAGCCTTATCCCGTGGTAGCGGTTTGTAGAGTTGGATGCAGTATTGACGGGGGAAGAAGGCAAAAAATGATTCCATGGGTCGTCTCGCATTCGCAACTTCCGTGGTGGTCCGTGCCACTCTTTAAGGCGCGGACCTCAAGCGTGCCCTCTCTTTGTTATACACGGTAGCACAAAATCTCCTAGGTCTACTCTGAAATCGTAATACCTTTCCCTATAGAAACGGTGAAGGGAATGGGAGGCGACAATCTCACCACCGCACTGTTGAGTTGACGGCGTCAGTACACGCCTCTGGCGCCATCTAATTTTCGTTCCCTCTCGCTCTCTTCTCCCCCCTTGGTCATCTGATAGACAATGGTAGCAGTGCACTTGACCTTTTAGCCTCCAATACTAAAAGTGCAAGGGCAGGTTTGCTTCGACCAAAATTTTAGTCTTATGACGGCTCCTATCGCATAGTATTTATTTCTTCAGGCGCTTGTTGTGATCACGATGAGGAATTCCTGGCGACAACCAAAAGTTTATTACGCACAGAAAATTCATTTTTTAAACAAATCGGAATATAGTATATAAAATAATAAACAGTAATGACCGTCTTATTTCATGGCAACACTTAACGCCAAAATATCGCCCCTGACTCAATATGAGGTCTACGTTTTAAAGTATTATTCTTGCACTCAAGCATAATGTGATTATTTCTCTGATGAAGTATCCACAGAAATGTAGCCATTCAAAAATGAGTGCCTCATTAAAATAATTGAAAGTTATTTTTATATTATAGACTGTCTTTATTTATTTTAGATTAAGGGTTGCTTCTGTGACGTCATCACGCCTAATCAATCCATATTCTTTCATGATGAGGTTTCTGTGAGTAATGTTATAATTTGATTACAAGAAGCCAAGCTAAAAGTAAATATACAGAAAAATTCACTTTTGTTAAATTGAGAAATTCACTTTCACTCGTTAAAGCCTCCATACATTAACTATAGATGTAAGTCATCCAGAACTTTTCAGTGTATTTTTATAAATATCTCATTCCTCAAATTAACGTTAAAAATATTAAATAATAAATAAAACAGTTTTACTACCTAGTTTTCCTTGATTATCCTTCACATTCCTCTTTCAAATCCAGAAAAATGAAACACTAGTCTTCTTCGTATTTCTTTTTGATATATAAATGAATTTGGATACTTATATACGTAAGGTTTTGGAAAAATAAACGCAAAAATATTGCAGTTTTACGGTGCACTAAGAGAATGAATCACGCTCAGACTTTTTAATCCACGCATTTGCACATTGACTGATGATTAGCTTGTTGGTCTACGTCTCCCATAAAAACTGGTACTGATAATTTGCTAATAGGTACACAACGACATCACTCATCCAAATATCGACTCTTCACTTTCTCTTTCTTTCGCCCTCCTCCATTGGAGAGAATTATAATGGGTCTTATCCTTAACCTTTCTGCCAGTCTTGCTCCCCCAAATAGTATACTAATAGTATACTAAATACTATATACCTTACCTATCTAAATTGTTAATCATTTATGTCGCGGTCCATCCCCTTGTATGTTTAGCGGTGTAGTTTAGTGATTCGAACATTTCTTATATTTTTAATGAATCTTGGCTAAATATTTTAAAATGCGGTTATTTGCCGGTATATCAGCCTTGGAGATGATAACAGCTGATTAACACAACCAAAACTGTTTTTCTTAAGCATACTGTTTAGCAGAATTTCAAAGGAAAGAGAAAATAGGTCTAGCCGAAGTGGAGGAAATATAATTTTCAAGGCCCTTACTGGATTTTGCTTCATTAGTCCAAATATGATTCATCACGCGCTCGTTTAATCTCGATCGTAATTGCATGAAGACTGTACCTCTTTGCCACACTCTACGGTTCCCGACCGCTGATTTAAACCGGCACCCATCCCTCGCACCGTCTATTTTGTTGGTCGTCTTACCCAGCACGAGTCTAAAACATAACGTATATGATAATTATGATTTCCTCGATGAATCATATACGAATTGACGATTTTCCACATATTTTGATGGAAGATTAATTGTTTTCCTGTTAGTTGATTCGATGATTGAACTCAATTACTAACTGAAAACTTAATGGAAAAAATTATTGAAAATTAAAAATATTCCAATCTTTCCTTGTTTGATACATAGTATATCTAGAGTAATTAGTTCATATCGGAAAAATTATTTTCTTATAAATTGAATGAAAATGTAGTTGAATGCGTTTACAATTATTTTTTTTCATATTACTGTAAATTAGTTTTTATTGTACAATATATATCTATAATCTATTGGACTGCATCTGTATATAATCTATTATCTTTATCAGAACTGCAGAAAATGAGAAAAAATAAATATTTTTATCAAGGTCTGAAACCTCTCAAAAATATCTTTAGAAAAATTTTATCGATTACAGTAAATTGATTCGAATCCACATACAATGAGAAGTATTTGACCTAGAAAAAACCACGGGGAAACATTTTTACGGTGAGTTAGTTAAAACTATCAAAACTTAAAAAGGGTATATAGTATTCATTAATTTCCCTAAATGTTACTCATTATGAGTAATAATTCAAGTACATAAATTCGTATAACGTTACCGTGTAATGAATGCTTAAAAATAAGGTGATTGATTGATTTTTACAGTGAGAGTAAACTATTTAGTAAATACTTTAACCAACTCCCTAAGTTTATCGTAAATGCTCCTGCACTTCAGGATTTATTTAATTCTTCCATCTCCTCCATAATTAATTTCCCTTATTCTATTAAGTTAGCATATGCATACAGAAAACGCCAAAACTTCCCGGAACTCAAAGTAATAGTGCTATTAGCTGTGGTGTCCAACAGCAGAGAGTCATTTGCGCCAAAAGGGATTTGTGGGTAATTTCTTATTCTTAGGATATTCAGGAAATGGAGGCAGGGTTGAGAGAAACCCGGCGTTGGCTTAAACCTACTCTTAAAGGGCTCAAAAGAGTCAGCAATTTAACGTCCCATCCAACAGATATCGAACTTCCTTAAAGTACTCCCCAGATATAACTGCAAGTAGGGATACCACCAACAAATCAGTCCACGGGATTCGATTTGGGTCTTTGGGTTGAAGCCCCCCCCCCATATATCATCTAGCTATCGACCATCTTGGCTTGATGAATAGATTAATTTGCAAGCAAATCTAGACATAGTATTCCTTACAGTTGGTAGCGTGCATCACATTTATTCATTCAGTAAATATAATTACTTCGTTTGATTTATGCTTCGTCAATGAGATATTATTTTTTGGAAAAGCTAATAAAGTCATACCATTCTGATAAATTATTCCTGGCTGAGATAATTCACCGAATATTACAAAATTCTGGGAGACTGACGAGAAAAATAGAAATTTTTATGTTTTCAACAGAATACATGAGTATTCTGTCTTTAGTCATGTCATTTTACTATAATTGGTTGTCTTACTGTTTAGTTATAGCTAAATTATGCAGATATGTATCTATAAATAAATGAAAAAAAACTATCGACAGTTCAAGCAAAAGGTGTGAATATATAATACTATATTCGATAGTTTTAAATAATTAGTTTTGCTGCAATAAATTTGCCAATACAGATAAAATATAATAAATATATATTCATGAGGTAAAAAGAGAGCATTTTTTTCTCATAATAAAACTCCCGAATATTAATATTTTCAATGATTAATCTACTAAAGTTGTGTTATAATTAGGACACTTACGTGGAATAACGCCTTCGGCAACTATTATCCCGGCAATTTCCTGGTTTTAAATCAGTTTAACCTTTCTTTATAGCCTTTAGTTTTTAGTTCAGGTTAAGGCCTACATCGACCCAATTTGAATCAATAAAATTCTCATTTAACAAACATGTTGTACATGATGAATTAAATTCTTTAGAATAAGAAAATTCTGAAAAATATCCAGTATTTTGAATTGAAGAGGTTCCCTCGCAATATCAGAGGTTTAGGGAAGACAGTTCGATTGAAGATATTGCATCATAAATAGTAATAATGCATTTTTTATAACAAAAGGCTAAATGAAGAACCGTTTTTACGTTTAAATTAAGTCCTAGTATACGGTGTTTGCTCTAATTTTGACTCCTCAATTATCCAAAACCATTTAATTTTGCCAATGCAACGACTAGGTACAATTAGTAAAGTTGATGTACTAGACAATACATTCAAAATTATAAATTTTCCTGAATAAAGGACCATAATTCTGGCTTGCTGGAAAGTGATTGGTTGAACGCCAAGCCGAATAAAAAATATTTACTCCGGTTAATACTGTTGAAATAACCTTTTAATACCCATGACACCATAACATCCCTTCAGATCTGTTTATTTACCATTTACTTATCTAAACTAAATGATCTTTAGTAGCATGAATACCCGGCAAGACTTTAAGTGTAGATGTGACCAAAAGATTGAGAGATAAAGGGAAAAATATGAGGTATCAGCTTCTACTTGAAAATAGGAAAGAGGGACAAAGCCTCGAGAAACAAGTAATCCGGGAAAGGATTTTACTCGGCAGTGTTCCCGACAAAAGCAGCGTAGGTATTCTAAGGTGAGATATGTATATCAATCCTCGGTCTTCCGTAATGCACTTGGTCATAAATTCAAAAAGCTCGTGAAAAAAGTAGGGGATGCCATTGGCCGAGAGACCAGCGCCTGGGATTTTGTGTGTGCGAGAAAAAAGAATGGGAGAGCTGGAGTGGAACACTTCCGCAGGATCCCCAGATGGAGAGGGGGAATGTAAATTCCTTGATACGATTCCTCGCCGGAAAAGATAGTCTTGGGATTTGGTTGCTTACTTTGCAAAAGGGAGGTTGGGTGAAGGGAGGATGAGGAGAGAAACGGAGCGATATGTGGAAGTGGAGCCGAGGAACGAAGAGATAGTTGCGGGCAGAAGGAAAAGAAATCCAAGAGGAAGTAATTGACAGTCGTCTGGAAAATTACATTATAAATTGTTGACAGTAGCAGTTAGTTTATATTTTAAAACTACAAAATATCACCAACGAAACACCACGTTTATGCAAATATACCTAGGGATAAAAACTAGGGTGTGTAATTCGAGTGTTTGTAGCATGTTTACATAGGCTAGTACGCTAACAGTGTACGCTAACGTGCACATTTTCTAAAATCCATTTAACGTGATGGGATTAATTTGCCGAGATGACACGCTGAAACGGTATCATTAGGCAATAATGTGAGGTAAATAGAGTCCCCATATCACAAACATTCGAGAGCCCAACAAGATTTAAATATTTTATTATGATATAAATTAATCTTAATGTATACTTTATGGGTGAGATAATAACCATTGTATTGGTTTAGTATACTGGTTTATATTTATGGTGATTTATGAAGAGATTAGAGATCATTACTCATGCTGTCTTATAGTTTGGCTATTATGACCGCTATTTGTCAATGATGTCGGTTGAAAATTAAACGTGTTTATTGATAACTACTTAAGTACTTGATTGTACCCGTTGGTATTTTGTGGACCATTATGCTGATGGATTAGCAATGAAAATGTAGAATCTTCCACGAATTTCATTTCGTTGAATAGCCTGTTTTATTCAACTTCATGTACTGGCTATTTTGGTAATCAGCGGCATCGACATTATGTGCATTTAAATATCTTGCGTTAAATTAACGAGCTTGTAATACGTATCTTTACTATCACCGTCGTTGATGTGCATCGATTTTGAAGATCCGTTAACGAACATACATAAAAATTATTTTTCGCTGGAAAAAATGAAGAACTACCTTTAATATATCATCAGAATAACACTTAGTCAATTTCGTATACAAGAATGCTCTGAGAGTCAATGCTTTTAATGTTTGAAACAATGCTGATTCATTGGAACTGGTCCCTAAAATTTTTCAACGTTTGATAAATATGCAGATCTTTGGAATCGAAAAAAATGACCAAGGGGTAGAATGTTCATTCACTTTATTAGATCAGCCAAACAAAAATATAGAAGGCCAAATAAAATATGAAAATTGTAGCATATACGTGTACTACTATACGTGTGTTTCATAGTATAAGCGTGAACTACTTATAAATAAGCTATACTACTTATAGTATAGCTTGCAGTTAAAATATCGAGCCTGTGGAATATTTTTTTGTAGCTCTTATGCATCTTTAAAATTTTGAATCTGAGAATGTCCACTCTTCGAAACTTTTTCATTGTGTTAAAAATAAGGTACCCTCTTTTCCTTCAATAAACCTATTTTATCTGAATAAGTATAATAAATGACAAAAATGCTGGCACTAAACATTTCATCTCATTAACCATAACCAATAGCAAAAAGTGTTCACTTCATTGTGGCAATAGCCGACTTGGAGCGGAAAGGTATATCATTCATCTAACTCAACCACTAGGTAATTTTTTCGTTTAATGTACAACACAAATAATTATAGCCACGGAATTAAAGAAATAAGAATCCCCTATGGAACCCTCTGCAAATAATGCCAAACATCAAGTCAAAAATAATCTGATCTCTTATTTAGAATATAGATTTAACCGAGATATGCGGATAAAATCTTAAAAAACGCCTCCTATTGATACAAGCCTTTGAATTCCTTATGAAGTGGCTTTCAAAACGTTCTATCTTAAAATGGTTGATTGAAACGTCTGGAAGATTATATCCATGAAAAACTAGTCCCTTACAAAGTTTAATATGCATAGAATATTTGAGATAATGAGGAAGTACTAGAGATGGTGGGTGAGGAGAGGGGTTTGTTGAGAGAAATCCTATGGAGGCAGGAAAAATGGATGAAAGGCGTATTGAGCGGTAGTGGAATGTTGAATAAGGTAATAGAGGGGAGAATGTTGGGCAAGCGAGGTAAGGGCAGGAACAGGATAGGGATGTTGGACGGGATGAAGGGAGGAAAGAAGTACACAGTGATGAAGAGGGACCTGATGTAGATTAGTTGGCTAGGTGGGGAGTCACAAAATGTTTATTTGATGGTTGTGTCCATCCAAAAACCTACCTTAACCGGTAGATTACCTAATAATAATTTGAGATAATTGTACATTTGAATGATTTTATAGAGCAACTCTGGTAAAAATGAATTTTTGAAAAAGGCTGATTGGTGTTTCTAATAGTCGATTTGTGTTCTAACGTTTGATAATCAGCTAATATTATCCAAGAAATGGTGGTATTATCCATTCAAAACATATCTTGACGTCTAAAGTAAACTCAATTCATTTCAATGTAATCTGCACAGTACATTTGGCGATTGAATCTGCCTATTTCAAAGTTAAAATTAGGACGACCTTGCCCGCAAAAAGGAATTGCTTGCAATGACTGGAAAAGATATCTCATTAATTAAATTTCCATTTTCGTGAGCCGAAAATGTCATTACTTTCTTGGAATTCCTAGAGCGGAGGAATTAGTTCAAAATTTGCAGCGGAATAAAAAGAGATAAAATACTATCCGAGAATCAATAGAGATGTTGAGGAATAACGGTGAGCGAATTACTGCTGATGAAGCCGTTTCCTAGAGACCGCATTGGTACAATTGATCACGCAGGCTTCAAATGCGTTCTCATTCTCCCCGCTATCTAACAATCAGCGGAAGGAATTAATGCCGAGAGCTTGGAGGATGTACTTTGCCTTACTTCTTTTTTTTTCACCAAGCATACCTCCAACCGCCTCCCCCTCCATTCTGCGCCTATTCTTTGCACGCACACGCAAACACATACACCAGTAACAACGCAAAGATAGTCAATGAAAGGCTGAGGAGTGAGATTGAAGGAAGAATGGATGGCTGGCGGGTCATGATGAAAGGAGGCTGGTGTGGGGACAACTAAAGAGACTGAAATAAGGACGCTCTTACACACATCTCGATTCGGAAAGTGTTTCCTCAGTGACATTATGAAACGCTTGCCTGAGTTGGCATGAGTTACAATGGGGGAGAATGGAGTTTCGTATACAGTTCATATGGTAGTTGTAGTCGTAAAATGGGGGCTGTAAAAATGATTCATGTCAAACGTGAGAAAGTCGACTTTCTTATATAAAATAGAACCGTAGGAAATCTGCGAATAAAACAACGAGAATTTCGGAGGAAATCTCAAATTTCATGAAAGATAAGTATGTAACAATGCGCAAAAGAGGAAATTTAAGCAAAAGCGGATTAGGAATGCAAGTAGCTCGAGAAATTCTACTGGGGGAAAACGGGGAGGCTCAAATACTGACGATGCGTTATGATTTAAGAAGGAAAGAAAATTACTAAAGATTATCAACATTAAAAGCCAACCAAGTTATCAAAGGGAGAAATAAAAAATAAAATGTACAAATAAGTAGCATATTAAACGAATTAAAATATCATTCATATGAATAAATAATGAGATTATTATGACTTCAACCTGGTGGTTAATAAAAAGGAACTCAATAAGTTTAATGAAATATTAAGAATGCTTCAATCACAGCATGAGATATCGTATATCAATAATTTAACTTGTAGAAGATAGTTCATTTATGCTAACAGCATGTGAAAAATGAGATAAACAACGAATTAGCTTACGAAACATTTCTGATTGAGGAAGGAAGGAAAGGACTCTTTCTTACGTTAAATATAGAATAAATCAAAAGAACCACAGAAATGTTACGAACCCTAAGGAAATGTATAGAACGCCACAAAATAATAATGAGAAATGCATGCAAATGCAAGGGCTTAAACGCGAATGTTCTCACTCCTTAGCTACAGGAGAAAACTGGTCGTAAGATGGGATGTGGAAAAAAACGTTAAGAAAAGGGAGTAAGAGTGGAGGCATGGCGGAAAGAAAAGAGAAATTGGCGAGGGTTGAGAGAAAGGCAAGACAGAGAGAGGGGCGCTAAGAGAGAAATGGAGAGAATTTGGCGTTTGGGAGAGATGAAAAGGAATGGGGGAGGAACGGCAAAAGGGAGCGAGAGGGGAAGACGGGGATGGCGGAGGAGTTTTGAGGTTGGGGCGTGAGAGGACGCCGAAGTGGGGTGGCGTAGGGAAGTGAGAGAGGGTACAGAAGGGAGGGTGGTTCGGGGAGTGGCGGAGAGGGGAGGTAGTTCCGGAAGGGTTCGGCAAGGGGCGAGGAGCGGAGTAGCGCGCGCGCCAGTCTGCAGCAGTCTCTCACAGCGAGCGGATCGCCGTCGAGACGCATTCGAGCAACACGCCGCGACGACGACTCGGGACCGATTCCGGCGCGAACCGAGACCCCCCGGAGACGAGCCCTTGACACGCCAAAGAGGCACGCTCCATTCTCTTAAACCATCATCCGCCCTCCTACGCATTACCAAGCGGCAGGAGTGGCGAGAATCCCATCCCCCACCGTCCGGTCGAGGGAACCGTCTGCTAACACTCGGGTCGACAGTTCCTCGACGCTCCGGTCGCGACACATCCTCCTGTCGTGGAGGGAGAGTTGTGAGTGAGCCATCACCTTGCGGCCGCCGGCGCCTCTTCAACCCTGAAGAGTATCTCGCCCAACTCAAGTCGCAAGTGCGGACTTTCGGCTGACACCTGCGTGCTACTCGCCGAGGGACGACGGTCGCTTTCCGCAGTCCCTCTCCGCGGACGGAAACGGAGTGCGTGGGCAGATAGAGACGCAGAGGTGGCATTTCCGATCGGTGACATTGTGGAATAATTCCACTTGCTCGACTAGAAGGAAAGGAATTAGACGACTACCAGGGTCCAGACATTTTGCGAGTCCTGTAGACGGCGATCCAAATAAACAAGTGTGTAAAGTGGTTCCGTCGGGCGGTGGTGGGCCGAGTGATAGCACGGTGCTCCATTCGGAGTAATTCATTCCATATTCGTCAATCGTCACAAGTCAAATCCCGTCCTTTCACTAACCCGTGCACCTTTCTTTCTCGGCAAGGAGTCACATACACAAATACACCAGTGAAGAAAGGGAGAGGAGCGATTTAGTTCAGTTCCTCGGAGGGACTGCTCAAGTGAGTTTACTGCTCTCAACACGCAGCTTCCCAATCGTTACATTACTCTCTTGGCTCCCTTTTCCTTAAAAAAGAAAGGAAACGATACAGCGGTGGAGAGTGTGCGGGAGTGACGGAAGATTGGTACACTCACGCACACAAACACGGAGATTAAGCGGGATCTACTTGAAACCCCTCCTTGATCCAATCTTCTCCTGTTCCCGATACCGCAGAACTCCGCTTCACCATCCGGAAGCTAAGTTTCACGTGTTCACCGGTTTGGACATCGTCGTCGACCAAGCCACAGCGGGGTGGGAGTGTCTGAGAGTCCCCGGACGGCGGCTGGGGGTGAGCTCATTCCTTCCCGCGCGGCATCTCCCGACTCCTCGTTCTCTAGTCGACCACGCCTCTTCCAGCCGGTGAGTCTTATTTCGAGGAAAATAAAAGTTCCCCTTCCTCTTTCTTTTTCCCTATCCCTCTTCCGCTCCGTCGGGAAAATGTGTTCCCAACCGACTTTGTTCGTGCATTAGCTTTACCCGACTTCCCACAAAGATTGTCGCAAACTTTCTCGACTATTTGGCTGCTTGAACAAGGGACTTTGATTCTGTGGCGACATAATATGATTCCCAAAATCCGTCTGATTACGTTCCTTGCAACGGATAGGGATAACATCGGTATATTTCTCTTGGACGCACACCTTGAATGATAATGAATGGTTTATTTTCGTAAGTTCTGCTATCTTTTCAGCGATGGTCCCAATCATATGTATTCAATAATTCTCTATTTTTTAAAAAATGTACACCGATAAAATAAAAAATCTGAGATGGGATTGTCGAAGAATACATCGTACATAAATTTAAAAAACGTCAAAACAGGAGGTTTTATAAGTTTTAGCAGTAGTAATAAATCAAATTATTGAGACAATGAGGTTAGATTACTATTATTAAAATAATTTGAAATTATATTAGAACTAATAATATGTACCTGTAAAAGAATTTACTGACTGCGCTTTAAATTCATCAATTTAAATGACTAGTAAAAACCTTTGGCCAGCCTTTCTACTCTAAATCAAATAATATAAGCGTGGAAGTAATGACTAGGTTTCTTGTCAAGAAAAATACCTGGTCTAAGTGAAACCTTTTCATCACAATTATTAATTTCAGCTATGCATATGTTTTTTAATGCCATTTAGCATTTGATATAGTGGCATATTCTAATCTGTGGAAAGTTAAATGTATTCAAATAATAGAATACTAATTTTTCCAGCGATTAATTTCGTAAAATCCATTTTTATATATAAACACCTTATATAAGGTAAAATATGTTATGAAATAATAAATACTGTAAATTAATGCTATTTTATTACTTCACAACCAGTTGATTTTCAACTTTACTATCTATGAAAATAAATTAGGATACAAAAATAATAATGAGAGTTTTATTTTGCAGCTAGAAAGATATAGGATTGACTCGTTATTAACTCATTGTTTTAGTCTTATACGAGTTGCCATCAATTGGCTTTCGTACTTGCAGGGAATTTGTACTTAACCCATAGTGAAGAAATTATTTGTTTTCAAGCAAATGAATGCAAAATTAAGTCAAATAAGCACAGTATAGCCAAACTTATTTTTTAAATATTGGTTTGGAAATACAGACGTTTTTGTTTGAACGTTAAGATGCCATTAAACAGAGCAAATTTTGCAAAGGAGTGTCACGATTTATGATTTTCCGAGAAGGTTTTAGGGTGTAATTAATAAGGATGAAAAGTGTAAAGATCAGATGCTTGATTCCAGCAATAAAGACCAAATCGTGTGAGTAATTTATTTTATCCAACCCCTTCGTGAGTCGTAAAATTTGAAAAAAATAGGTTCCTTATTTTTCTCCTGCCTGTAATGCCAGAGCTCTCGTTCGTCGCGCTGCTTCGAAGTGTTGGGGATAATCCCCGCATCGCGGTGAGCATGGCGGGTACGCTTACACCTGAAGGATACGTAGGTATAAAGTTTTAGCGTTGGTGGTGTGGAGGGGGATGGGAGGAGCGTGGGAAAAAACGCCTTGTATAAAAAAGAGCGGGAAGGGAGGAGGTAAGCAGTCTTGGCAATGGAGGGAGGACCCTGACATAGAAGGTGAGAGAGGGGAGGGGGAAGGAAAGGATTTTGGGAGTGAAGGGGTATCTTTATTACTATCCTCGTACTTGTGGAACACGGCAGAGCGCCTCCCATAACCGTTATTTTAGAAGCTGCCTCGCCCCTACCTCCGGGGATCCACCCCCGCTGCCCTCCCCTCCGCCGTTCGCCTCCATTGTGGCCCTTCTCCCCATGACCCCTCTCCTCACACTCCCCATTATCTATCTCCAGGCTTCCATAATGTCTTTGCTTCCCTTTATCTTTGAATTGCTCCTCGTTTTCTCCTTCCGTCCACCCCACCCTATTCATTCGTTCGACACACACGCACAAAACTCCACATTCCCCCAGGCTGCTTCTCATTTTCTGTACCATCTCCTCCTCTCCCTTCTCTTCTCCCCCTTTCGTCTACCCCCTTCTTCCCTAAAATCTCATCCTTTTAAATTCAAGTGATCCCAACCCTGCATAACATACCCAGCAATATACGAGTTCGTAATTGGGTAAGTTCTCATCTCATTCCCTTCCTTTGATCGCCCCTACATTCCCCCCGGATAATAGCTCTTTCTTTATCAATTAGGACTCATCTTTATTCTGTTTACACTAGAATCTGAATTTTGAATTCACTGTATCTATGCTATTGATCAATATCATGTCCTGCTGGATATACTAATATTCTGACATTGATACCATTATTCCTCATGAACGGTGGACCTTGTCCGCGCGTAATTGCAATTTCTAAACATTCGTTTCTTCTGCCACTACGTGGAGATTCACACTCCCGAAAAATTCTCAAAATTACTAAGCAATACATGCAGTCAGCCATAATTATATATATATATATATATATATATATATATATATATATATATATATATATATATATATATATATATATATATATATATATATATATATTCAATAGTCAATTTAAATAATATCCCGTATCTAATCGAGAAGAATATTTGTATAAGGTATTCACTCGCGCGAAAGAATGAAAGTAATTACTAGGATACAAAAATCATATCTAATAGGCAAAAATGACCATACATTTTAATCAGATTACTTATTAAGAAACGTGAGAAAGCGATTTTTTTCTTTTTAAATTAGACTACAGAGGAATTTAATTCCCGTTATGCAGATTTCTTACACTCTTTTCGAAAAAAATTAAGAATTTAAAAAGAGACTCCAAAAATATGTCTAAATTCTAAAAGTTAAATAACTAGTTTATTATTCATTACCACTTCCATCGATCTATTAATATAAGTAAAAATTTTAGAAATTTCCATTACCATCATGAAGTAATCAAATGTCATATTTTTGTGCAGTAAATAAAATTACCATGATCACATAGAGTAACTTCACTTTTTTCCGATATTGTTTCCCTTTTTTTCTCAACTCAACTTTTAATGTCTGACATAAAAATGTCGCCACCTGGTGAACATATTCTTGTATACAAAAGTAAACAAAAAATACTTAAAACTACTCTTTTCAAGCTACCCGCTTCCAAATGGTTGCTTATTGAATGTACTATCCGAGCGATTGATATTTTTATCTTTCACTACCGTTTGCAGAAATACTTATCCTTCTAATTCCTTATTATAGAATATACCGGTCTTTTTATGATATATTATGACAATAAAATCTTTATCATGACCCGCTCAGATAATTTTATCTCTAGTGGGTAATTTAAAATATTTTTGAAATGTTATTTTGAAAAAATTACGCAGAGAAGTAATATCTGTACATTTTTGGACTTAAATAATGACAATTATGATAGAATACGATTAAAATGAAAAATTAAACTTCAACATAGGAAAACGTGGTTTGTTCAAATGAGTGAAGATGGCGAAACCGATTCATTTCCCCGGTAAAGAATTATTGAATGACAGTAGCCTAATGTGAAAGAACATCTATACGTGGGAAAATAAGGGAAACATGAAATGAAAAGTCATTGGAAGAAGATAATAGGCAAATAATCCGGCCGATCAATGAGAAAAGGCCGAAATATAAGGCATAAATTGCTATAGAACTAGCAGTTAATTGGAAAATTAAACTTTAAGGGTGAATCAATTTTCGAATTGGAAAACATTAGCTAATCAATTAATTAAAGAACTTTTTATCTTGAGGTAATGCCTTTACCTCAAAACCATTAGTTTATCAGTAGTATCAGTTTAAAACTCAGTTGTCGACACAAAATGATATGAGTTCTGCCATTGATATTCAGAAGAATTGCCACGAGTCAATCTGCGTAGTTTCCGAATTGCATATTATTATTTTTCTTTTACCTAATTAAGGTTCTGTTGATAATGAATCTGAGAACAAAGCAATGGCATTCTAGGGACAATCGACTCATGACGTACATACTGCACATCCCTAAAGAATGGATCACCAATATAAAAGTATCAACATTAAAACTAATCAACTCTCAAAAAGATATATTTTATTTTTAAGTAGCAATCATATTACATAAATTTATGAGTTCTACTTTTACCATTCCTTCAAATACTATAAGAGGTTATTATATTGACCAAATCCTGGAACGTTTTCTTCTTCGAAACTTCGATTATTCAATCACGCTATTGACTCTGTGTTTTGCTGTTTTATCTTCTTCACATCACGTTTGCCTCGATTTGAACTCTAACTTCAAAATCTTGTCCGTATTTATAGTTGATGTTAATACATCTCCCTTTTTACACTTGAAATCATAAGAAACTACATTGCAGGAGTCCCAATCAAGATAATAGCCACATTTCAGTCCCAAAATAAGAGCAATTATCTGGTCATCCTTCAGTATTCCTCACGACTAATACTTTACGACCATCATACACCATCGTCGCCCCAAGCAATCGAACTACTGGATGCCAGGTGATCAACTCTACTATGAAATTGAATGGAGGATCACCAGGGGATAGTGGCTGGGGAAAGCTGCTCAGAATGATCGAGGAGAAATGGAAGAAAGGCCCTTTGAGTCGACAAAGTAGACAATTCATTACGCGAGGGATGAAAGTAACGTAGGGAGTTCAAGAGAGGTGAAACAGAGAAAAGTCAGATGCGGAGAATATGTCATGGGTCAAAGAAAACTCGGTTAGCGAGAATGAGAAAGGCAAAGGATAGATGTAAATAAAAATGAGGGATGACTTGGAATTTTAGGAAGCATACTGAAATTTTATTTGTTATTTGTCCCAACTGAGATGAAATTTCATGCTTGGCATTTAAAATGATGAATTTGAGCAAAAGGGGTTGAAGTACAGTATTTTATTGGGATGGGGAGAAAGATTATTTTTTTCACACCATTTAAGGTGTGAAAAAATCCATCCTTAAAATCATAAGATGCAAACCCACGGCAGATATTACCCATTAAAAACATATTCAAATCTTCAACCCGTGTATTCATTCCCTTTGTTCGGTGAACTTAATTGAATCACGAGAAATGTTTTACGTGAGACTGCAGCCTTAGTTTAAGGCTATCAGAATTAGAACATGAGATATTCATAAGTCAAATCAACTATTACAAATTTTCTAGTCCACATAGGCAAATTAATAACGATAGTATCAGCTAGTTCGGGTCACATTTTAAAATTAAGTATCAACTCAAGAAAATGACTCAGCTCATTGTAGTTCAGACATTTTAGTGATCTATATAAATTTGTTCACTGGATGGCTTAGTGTGCTTATGCGTTAACTGTTACTGTAATTCGTTTCCTACGAGTTAATGGTTATACTTCGGTAGTTTGTTCGAAATATATAAAATTAAAGATAATTTAACAATACTAACTACTATAAACTTTAACAAATTCCACCTAGCCGAAGTACAAGTGATTATATAAGTATTTAAATTAAGATTATCAGTGTTAAAATAAAATTTAATATAGTTTAGCCTCAGGAAAAAAACGTATTTCTATGATTACATTTAGATTATAATTTAATATGAAAATAGATTTGTATTTACTCAACAGCATATTTTAATGCCGATGACGATTTCATTCATAGTTACCATTTGCTTCCTTTTCAGATATGTTGCTGGGTTTTAGGGTGTTACATAATTTATGACTGTTATTTTATTTGTGAGTAAAAAAAAGCCATGTTTCGATAATCAACATATGCGCCACCAGCATTATGTCTTTGTCTATGCTAAATGCATTATGTCTAAAAAAATTCAATCAAAAAACAAACAAGTAACACTATACGTAAAATGGAAAAGAAGAATAATAATGAATTGTGTTATTTTTTTTAATTAATAACTATCTGCTAACGCTTCTGTAATAAGATGTTGATTCCTGCTCAAAAGACAGTTAGCAAGGTATAGAATATGACATTTACCTCATTTAAAAACATTCACCATCTTTGAATCTTTCCGTTTATTAGGAGTAAATGCTTTAAAATTTGGCTGAAAAGAAAATTCTTGTGCCGTGCAAGACGAGCGCTTACTCTAAAATTTTCATTGTAAATGCTTAAGAACCAATTTCAGGGAATGAAACATTTTCATGAGAAAAAATTAACTAAAAGTGCTGATCTTGATGCAAAGAAAAATTCAATTTGTGACCTCAAAACTCAACGCTCGCTAACTTTTATAATAAATTTTGGAAAAGCAACATATTAGCTTTTCAAATAAAACTATTGAATTATCGATAATGGTTGTAAACCACAAAGTTAAATTTCTTTGAGTGTGGCACACTTAAGGCATGAAGCAATTTTTCTCCTCGCTCGTCCAAATTTCCGTTTCGGATACGGTGGCGCCCAACTGCGGCCAAAGTACGCGCGTGAATTGGGATTTTTATTATCACCTCCTGACCTATTTCTAAGAACATTAAGCCTGCTATCAACTCAATTTCCTCAAACTTTTTCAAGTACATGAAACGATGTTTCCGTCCATTTTGATTTTTTCCACCTTGGAGTTTCACAAAATACAGTAATATTTGATTACATAACATTCTCATTAATTTTATATCCTTTCATCTTATTAAATGAAATAATATATATTATTCACTAAATTAGGTTATGAATAATAAAGTCAACAAATACACATCAAGCAAACCTAAGCCGTGCTTGCATACCTTCATTCTGTTCTAAAAAAATATGTATTTCCTTTCATCATTGAAAAGTGAATGAAACTGCGATGACACGTACTGCGAAAAAAAATTAACTTTGCGAAGAAATATTGTCAGGAAGATCAAATATTTTTTCTTCATAGCTCTCCATGTTTCTATCGGTATCCATAACCGAGTTACATTTAAGTCCGTCTTTATTTTTTAAAATTTATTTCATCAGCGGGATACAGCTATGAAATCAATATGCTCAAGTAACCTGGCACGTAGTAAAGTTGTTATTATTTGTAAACATGAAGTTGGATAAATATTGCAAGCACAGGAATGGAAGTTAAAGTATATTTGGGCATAATATCTCAGTTCTTGGAGAAAAGAACTAGAGATTGATTGTTTTGAAACAATCAAATGAATGATTTTTGAAATGGTTGGGGCATATTATATTAATTAAACAAATGATTCGTATGTTACAAGCTGATAGTACGCCATATGCGTTGTTGAAAAAATCTAAAGGATATTCACTACATATATTCTATAGAAATATTTAATACTAAAATCTTTATGGATCATAGAAAAATAATATAAGCAAGAGGAAGAAAAGGCGTACAAATTATTATGTATCTCTTTGAGGAGGCAATGTGGGTCATCCGCGTTATAAACTCCGTTAGAGCATCTTACTACACGACCTCTACTCTTGGAATCGTTAAACCCGGAAAGCTTCCTCAACGCGTCCTTTTTTTCCAAGAAAATTTTATTTCTTTTCCTTCCATGTGTACTTTATAAAATATTATATCCAATTAATTAATGTTTGCAGAATGATAAACCATCCTGTAAAAAAATTATCATAAGGTTTTCACCTCAATTAACGTTAATAAAATCCTTGACCGTTCAAGAGGATGTAAATGAAGACGAAATGAAAATAAAAAGCTATTACTATATACTTAAGGTAAATTACAATTTGTCAATCATTTCGGCTCACTGGATCTAAAATGCACTTTGATTACTATTTTACATAATTCTTTAATCATAATCGTTGATAATTCAACAATACAGCAGCAGGAGTATATTCTACCATTACCTACCTAACCGTCCCTTGGTTGATTACTGTATTTATCGAGATGGTATATACGTATATAAAAAATAAACACACATATATAGACACACTCGGGTTGTCCAAAAAGGATTCAGCCCAGCATATTTTTCAAGAAAAAAAGCCTACCTAAAACAATGAGGCCTAACTTCCATTCGAAGAACTCCCCTGGAGACCTCACACATCAATCCAAGGATCTGTTCCATGTCAATCGGCAAAGTTCTTCTTTCAGAATAGTCGTCAGCTGCCACGTCGTATTCTCCATTATCTCGTCAAACGAGTTTGGAAAAGATGAGCTTGAAAATATCATCGATATATCTAAGCCACAATAGAGGTTTCAGGGGCTGTTTTAACTGGAATTTTTTCTCCACGAGATCATGAAAGTGGTTTGCATAGGAAGGGCTGAGCCTACTGCCCGTGGCACAACGCTTGTTTTGCAAGAAGACTTTATCGTGAAAGGAGAAGCAATTACGGGTGAGGAAGAACTCGGGAAGGCTAAGGATGCTGTGCTGGAATGCTGCAGAAATCAGTGCTGGGTACGTGTGGCTCAGGGTGATGGGAGAAATAGTATTGGAGCAGAGCAGAGAGACTTTCTCGGTGGGGAAAGGATGTATTAAGGGATGTTGGCATAAATAGTGGCTATAATAATATCGATTTCTGAAGAGAGGGGGTTTGATTTTAGTATTTCCATAAAATGGTATGAATCTTTTGGTGAATTACGGTCGGAAGTGGACTATCGGCTGCAGATAGTGGTCTACAAATGCAGAGATTCTTTCCGTTTTGTAGTTACGGGAGGGTTAAATCGGCCGGCCGGGATTCCCAGGCTTATGAATCTTCGGAAGAATATAGAAATGAGAGGTGCGAGCGTGAGAAGGGGAGAGAAGGGCCAAGTATGAAGAACATAGACCCATTTGGCCTGTTGGACGCGAGAAATTCAATCATTTCCTCCTGAAGTGCGAGATTTGGATCTTCCGGGAGTAGTTATCCGAGAGTTGTGTGCTAACCTCCCTTACATAATATTATCTAAGGCAAAAAAAGTTGAACCTTAGTCCGAGGAAGTAATGATGATATTTGGATTTTTAATTAAACTTCCTAATTCTGAGGATTCGGTAGGGGACAGGTTTGGTCGAGGATTAAGGGACTTGAGGAAAGACGGGTTGGAAATTCTGGACAGGAGAATGTTTATAAAAATATCAAATCGATGATTTGAGGGGAGGGGATGTGGTTCTTGGGCAGAAACAGGCTTAAATTTAAGTAAGACGTCGTGAAGGGGTCAGAAACGTTTGCTAGGGTTACGGTTGCGAATCCAAAAATGCCTTCCACCGGAGATTCCGGCAGAAATATACGTCCGCAAGGTATGTCACGTGGAGAAAAAAGAAGTTAGATTAAATATATATATATATATATATACACATATACATATATACATACACATACATATGCATAAAAATGCAATTCATTGTAAAAAATACAGATAGATTGAACGTGTCCAAATACCATATAATGCATTAATTGTTTTGCATATCAAGACCTGATAATCAGAAGAAGACATGGTTGGTAACCTGGTGAAATCGAGAGTAGAACTAAAAAGGATTGGAGACTATCAATAAGTTAATTCTCATTTTCCCAATTTATTATTGATATCGTTCAATCTAACATCAATGTTTTGTTTTTGATTCCAGAAATTTCAAATCACGTAGTTCGTAGGATTTAGTAAATAGCTGACCGAAAGTGTAGGGAGATGGAAATATGAATATTTCAATTTCCCAAGTTGGTAAATTTTTACATAAATTAAACATACTATCATGCGCCATTTACACACTTTTGGTCTTCATTTAATAATCATGAGGGTTAAGGCATAGGCATAAAATTGTTATTCATGTACTTATCCAGACTAATTTTATTTTAATATTCGTGTTTCGAGTAATCCCATGCGTAATTAAACTTTTATACACTCTTTCATTGAGTGCTACTGTTACAGTTAGTGATTGCAATTATCTCTGTATCAGAAAATAAGCACCACAAGCCTTTGTCTATGATACGGACGGTGGTCAAACCCAAAATTTCCAAAGGTTGAGAGAGTTTAACAAATTCTGAGCGATATCAAGAACATTACTGCCCTGCCACAAAATATGCAGAACAGGTTTCAGCATAAACGCAGTATTTCCTGATTTTATGTTCGCTAAGTACAGCATGTTACTTAAATTGGAACTGATGCAGCGTGGGCTCTTCAGTGTACAAACGTGACTAGAACAAAATATCCGAAATTTCCATATTTACCTACCCTGAAACGCAGGAAAATTGGAAATAACGTACTTCTGCTTCCTATCCTCTCGAACACGTTGGATTCAAACAGTATTTAAGTAAATATAAGAGATCCATTAGAATAATTATGATAATGGGATATCAAGGGAGCATCAAGGAATAGTTTTAATAGACCCCTGTTACATTAGCAGATAGTATAAATGTAATGCATTAGCGAGAGTTTTTTACGGTACTTATTAGAAAATAATAGACTATTTATTGCATGTAATTTCATTTGGATGCTAGGTATTGAGTACACACGCTAAAATTCAATATATCTAATCCATGAAACCGAAATATAACTGTTCCCATCACTATGGTGACCCATTCTGATACCTAAATCTTCGAAATGTCTGTCGCAACTCGTCATTCATTACCTCCCTTATGCTCTTTCCGAATGACCAACTTTCCTTATTCCTCACTCCCTAGTTCTACAAATTCTAATCCTTCTCTCCACCATCCATTTGATTTATCTTAGGAAATGTAGCCCGGCATACATCTGAAAAGGCTTTTGCGTCTCTATTTTCATCTCAAACTTTTTCACTCCCAAAACAAGTTTTATACGAGGTCCTTGTCTTTATTCATGGCTGTCGCGGGACCTAATGCTTGCTCTCCGGACCACGTTATGGTCATCCCGCGCAGCCAGAGTGTTTGTCGCGTTGCGAAAGAGAAACGGGGGGCGCAAATGGGATTTGGGGGTCAGGGAAGGGAGGCTAAGGGAAGGGTCAAGGCAGATGCGGCAGTAGAGGTCTTGTGGGAGCACATCTCTCACCGTGTGATTACACTCCGACAAGGTGACGCAGAGCGATGGTGCTCTCAACCCACACCGAAAAAAACGAAATTACAAGTAAAAATAGAGAAAGTAATGCTAACGGAATGCTTTCAAAAATATTTTTTGAGAACCATTTTTATCAATAAAAAACGCTTCTCATCTTCTGTTTTCGTGCATGCGTAATTTATGAGTCTGCAATAATCTATAATCTCTATGATGTGATTACACAGGCCTACAAAAAAAATTTTTTTTGGTGCCGGGAATCTTTGAGATGATTTAAACTATATTTGTAGAGCTGAATCCAAATATGAAATTCGTTTTTATTTAACAGCTCTACTTTTTTAGATATGGCACATCTTACGATTAGTTGTTTTAATATTTGATATATTCCGGAAAATAATTTTCAAAGTTAAATAAATCTAAAAGTATACTAATTTATAACCACTCTGCGGTGTTCCTTTTATTTTCAATAAACTGTCAATAAGTTTTTTGTATATTTCTATATTGTAGGCCAATGAGATTAAAAAAACAAAAATACGGTACCGGTACAAAAATACGGTACGGTACCGGTACCGGTACAAAAATAAGTTTTTATCGCACAAGGGAAAAGGATATGCTACCCTTCTTTACTCAAGAAGACAATCTTACATTTTGTTTAAACGTTAAGGGTCTTTTGGAAAAAATGGGACTACTATCACAATATGATGCTAGTGATTGGCGTTTGTTTATTGATAGCTCCAAGCGTAGTTTAAAATGTGTACTTCTTCACAATGGTAACAGGTTTGGCGCAATACATATCGCTCATTCAACTAAAATGAAAGAAGAATACGATACAATAGCATTGGTCTTACAGAAGATAAAAATCCAGGAACATCGCTGGGTGATTTGTGTAGATTTAAAAATGGTTAACTTTCTTCTTGGGCAGCAAAGTGGCTACACAAAATATCCTTGTTTCTTGTGCCTCTTTGAAAGCAGGGACAGACAAAACCACTGGATTAAGAAGAGTGGCCTAAGAGAGAAAACTTGGTTGTTGGGAAAGAAAACATCCGATACTAGTATCCGTCTTAGCATCCCTCCCACACTCAGAACCTCCACTGAAACTCAAAACATTAGAGCTAGCTTTCATCTGGCTCTTGGATTCCTGGAATCGCCCAGGTATTAATATTAGACATTAATTGCCCCCTTTATGCATATAATTTCATCCCCCTCCGCCCCCAACAACTTTCAGTTCTGTTCCTAATTCCTCTTGAGAAAGGTGGTTGGACCACCGAAACTTCGAGAACCAGTGAGTTTTCCCTCTTTTGTGTGTTTTGGTTTCTGTGTTTGTTATGACTATCAGTGAATTTACATTACACGTTTGTGGGTTTTCCAAAAAAGTGTATATATATATATATAAACTTGGAAAAGACGCTCTCCGGCGACGCACAAACACACAAACACTAACACAAAAAACAGTACACACATAGAAACATAAAAGAAGGACACTTACATTGGATATTTACGTTTCGACGGCACGGCCGTCGTCATCAGATGACGACGGCCGTGCCGTCGAAACGTAAATATCCAATGTGCCCTTCTTTTATGTTTCTATGTGTGTAGTGTTTTTTGTGTTAGTGTTTGTGTGTTTATATATATATATATATATATATATATATATATATATATATATATATATATATATATATATATATATATATGTATATATATATATTGGACAGCAACAAACAATATAAGAACACATAAAAACAACACTCACACGTTATTTCTTAATAATTTCGATTGAATTTAGCTCCGTCTTCCTCAGAAGAAACAGTAGTGTTGGCAGCAGCTGTCCAAGTTTCTTAATCAACACTTCCGTGTTACTTCGACGAAATCATCGATATATGTAATGTAAATATTTATAATATTAATTTATATATATATATAAAACCATAAACACAGTAATCAACCCGAAGGTCGGTTTAGTAGGTGATGGTTGAGCTCACCCATGTACCAAGCCCGACGGTGTGTGAATATTCACACATCAGGGTAGGGGGGCCAGTTCCTTTCCCTGTGCCGGTTATGGTTTCCCAGGAAGATCTGGTACCCGAAAAATCAACTAGCTTGGGTGGAGCTGCAGGTGCCCAGAGCCTTGCCCGGGAATCGAACCCGGGACCCTCTGGTCAGCAGTCCAACGCTCTACCCGCTAGACCACCGCGACCGGCTATATATATATATATATATATATATATATATATATATATATATATATATATATATATATATATATATACATACATATATGAATGTGTGTATAAACGTACACATTTTGATACACTTCCACACTAAATCCATATATTTTTGTGATTTCCATTAAGTCGGCTCATTAGATTCAAACACAATAAAATTGAAGACCATTTGTTATATCATTAGGATGCGTAACAATTTTAATTATTTATTATTTCGTGAACCATAAATAGGGAAATTTACTTCTGGACCGAGCATTTCGTTTGTAGCTGCTTGAAAAAAAACCAGTAATGACTTGTGAAAAGGAATATCACAAGCTCAAACCTCATTAAGTCATGTCGCCTACACGCTGTTCTGGCTTGACACTGGGCCACCAAGGCTATTCGATCCATCTCATTAATGCTTACTGCTTCTTGTATTGTCGTCCCTCACCATTATCTTCTTGTATAATTCTTATTATTCAAGCATAATCTCATTCCACGCCTTATTCCGTTAGGACTCATAGTAGTATTTGCGGTGCTTACGTTTGGAGTCGTATTGAGTCTCTGAACGGGAGGCTGTGGAAATTCTGTCGGGACATAGGGGCCGAGTTTGTGGACTTGAGACCGGTGCTCGGGTCGTGTCCCACTCCCTTGAACCGTTCCGGGGTTCACTACACCCCTGAGGCGTCGACTCGGGTGGCTCATAGGATCTTCGAGCACTGTAGATATTTTTTAGGCAAATTCGTAGGTTAGGTAGTGGAGCAGATTGCCTAAATAACGATATAATAAGGTGTAGGTCAATTAGTGGGTCTAAGAATACTAGGTTACCAGAAGAGATTCTTCCAAGTACTTGCACTGCTAATGAGACAAAAGATAAAATTACCAATCAGAATATAGGCCGATCGCATACTAAGACATCAAAGAGATTAAATAGCATCCCCAGAAAGCAGACCGCAGAGAAGGTTTTAGAAGAGGATATAATTTCCGTAGTAGTAGTTAACTGCCGAAGTTTAAAAAATAAAATACCGGAATTTCACCATCTCATTCATAGCACAGAGTCGGATATCATTATAGGAACTGAAAGTTGGTTAACAGATGACATCGCAGATTGCGAAATATTTCCCAAGTCCTTCATAGTTTATAGAAACGACAGAAAAAATAGAGCCGGAGGAGGAGTGTTTATTGCGGTTAAGAACTCTAACGTCAGTAGAGCCGAGTTATTTCCTGATAGCTGTATAGAAAGTGTATGGTGCTCAGTGAAAACACCCAGATCGAAAAGAATATATATCTGTGCGTATTATAGACCACCCCACGTTAGCATTAACTCAATACCAGACCTAGAAAAACAGATACAACGCTTTACATCCCACAACAGTGAGCATAGCCTAATTATCGGAGGTGATTTTAATATTCCCACAATAGATTGGGATTCGTACAATTTTATAAATGGAGGTAAAGACAAGGATCTATGCGAGTCCCTCTTATTCGCGTTCACCTCGAATTCCCTACATCAATTAGTCACTTCACCAACAAGGGGAAAGAACATTCTTGATCTGTTAGCCACAAATATACCCGAAAAGGTCTTAAATATAGAAGTTGTTGACGGAATCAGTGATCACAGGGCTGTAAACGCTAAATTTTCTCTAAGTGTAGATAAAGTCAACAAACCTAAGAGAAAGGTGTATTTGTTCAATAAAGCGGACTATGATGGCTTAAAATGTGAATTAAAAAGTTCTTTTTTTATATTTGACGAATTAAGCAAAACTAGTAGTGTCGAGGATACTTGGAATAATTTTCTTAGGATAACACGTTCAGCAATACAGAGGTTCATACCTAGTAAATATATAAAAGAGAATAAGGAACCCCGATGGTACAACTCTGAAGTACGGAAATCTCTTAGGCGGCAAAGGGTGTGCCATGCCAGAATGAAAAATGCAGTTAAAGATTCCTCCCCTGATAAAATCAACGAAACCATACAGAACTACAAAGCATCTAGGTCCACTGCCAAGAAGGCCTTCCGGAAGGCGCTAGCGGAATTCAAAAGGAAAAAATTAGGCGAACATTTGAACGATAACCCAAAGATGTTTTGGTCCTACGTCAGGGAAGTGCAGGGAAACAAGTCCACAGTAAACTCATTGAATATCGAAAAGGGGAATAAAGTAACGAGTAGTTTAGATAAAGCCAACATATTAAACTCATTTTTCCAGAGTGTTTTCAACATATCCTCACAAAATACACCCGAGAACCTTCCGAAAATATTTCAGCATTCAATGGAAGCAATCAATATTTCCACCCGCGGAATAGAATTACTCCTTAAAAACATAGACCCCAACAAATCTCCGGGACCTGATGAGATACCGGCACGTGTGTATAAAGAACTGTCGGCTGAAATTGCCCCATATCTAGATATAATATTTAAGAAATCATTAGCAGAAGAAAGCGTGCCAAACGGCTGGAAGGTAGCTTCGGTAACACCCATATTTAAAAACGGAGACAGGGAGGACCCCAGTAATTATAGGCCAATATCGCTGACTTCCATTTCCTGTAAGATTCTTGAACACATCATTGTTAGTTCCATGATGAGGCACCTCGATAGCCAAGATTTATTAATTAATAACCAACACGGCTTCCGTAAGGGTAGATCCTGCGAAACTCAACTCGCACTTTTTGTACATGATGTATTAAACTCCGGTGAAAGTAATATTCCAGTTGATGCGATATTCCTAGATTTTAAGAAAGCTTTCGATAAAGTCCCTCATTGCAAATTACTGGCGAAATTGGAAACCTATGGAATACACGAAAGTATTATTAACTGGATTAAACAATTTTTAAGTGATCGTGTCCAAACAGTCGTCCTGGACGGTGTATCATCCGATACTGTCAAGGTCACGTCGGGGGTACCACAAGGAAGTGTCATAGGCCCCCTCCTTTTCCTTATTTACATAAATGACCTCAGTACCGTAGTTAATAGCAAGCTCCGTCTTTTCGCCGATGATGCAGTAATTTATGGGGACATCCGAAGTCACGAAGACAGAGTCGTGTTAGCCAACGACCTAGATGCAATTCAAAATTGGTGCGATACATGGCAATTGGAATTGAATTTTAAAAAATGCGTAGTAATACATTTTTGGGAAAAGAGTAATTCCCTCCCTTATAGTTACAAAGTGAAACAAACCAAAATCGCGAGGGTAGATTCCTTTAAATACTTGGGTGTAACAATTACTCACGATCTGTCCTGGGGAAAACACATACGAGAAATATGCGGTCGTGCTAATAAAAAATTGGGATTTGTGAAAAGAGTGCTAGGTAAATGCGACGAAAAGGTGAAAGAACGATGTTTCCTTGCCTTGGTCAGGCCCCACCTAGAGTATGCTGCCAGTATATGGGATCCTCACAACATAAATTTGGTTTCGGAATTAGATCGAGTTCAGCGGAGGGGGGCTAGATTTGTCAAACATTGTTATGACCAACTCAGCAGCGTATCCACTTTGTTAGACAGTTTAGGTTGGGATTCTCTTACACAGCGGCGTTTCCAATATAGATTAAACTTATTAAAAACATTTAAAGATGGGCCCTTTTCCGATGACATCAAGGATATAATACGAACCCCAACGTATTACGGTCGAAGGGATCACGAATATAAGACTAGAGAAATAGACTGCAAGACTGACAGGTTTAAAATGTCATTTTTTCCAAGAACGATAAGGGAACAGAATGCTCGTAGTCGAAATTCCCCAGGACTTAGTTCATTACAATAAGTATTAACGTACAGGTTAGGGACTTCGCGAGGATGTGTATACATGTGTGTATGTATGTATGTATATGTATGTGTGTATATATACATATATATATGTATATATATATATTTTTTTTCCTAAAGGTTCCCCCCACCTTTCCTCACCTAACTCCCAACCCCCTCAACCCTTACCCTTCCCTCATGGTGCTACACCCCCTGCCACACACCTTTTTGGTGGCTCGCAGGGTACTTATGTAGATGTAGATGTAGATGTAAACTATTATTTATTTATTAGAATTACTCCAACTCGCATCCTTCTTTGCTAATCAATATTTTACTAATATTCCTCTACTCGCCTATTCACCTAACGGCTTCATCATTACACACTTCGATTCTTATTCTCATCTTCTCCTTTTATCACTATTACTCTTCATGAACTAATTTCACTTTTCTTAAATATATTTTCTACAAGAAATGAATGGCATTAATACCCTATGCAGTATTATTCTCTTTAAAAGGAAAAGATGCATATCATCTGCTTAAAAGTTAAGTTAAGATACACATCATTTTACAAAATAAAGTCTATCTTCAACATTTAATTATTCATCAGAATATTTAAAAAAATTAATTGGTTTGAAAATATTCAGCTTATTGCTATTGAATATCGTATTTTTTATAATGCGTCAAACTTTATTGGAGCGAATAAAGAATGTTGCAAACATTTATAAAAATTAATGTCAAATGTTGGTAATCGTAGAAATTTTGAATAAATGTTTGCAGATTTCATGACTTAGAGGATAATGAGATTAACATGAAAAATCCATTTTCCAACACCTTTTCCATTTCAGAACCTAGAATTTTATAGAAATAAATTAATGGTTCAGGGAAGGTGGTTAGAAATAACTTCGGGATCTTTTAATTTCCCGGGAGAGAAACAGGACATGGGCAGTTCTCCGCGGTTAGAAACCATTTAAACAACCGGATGCTCTCCTTTGTACCACCGACGAGATTGGATACGAGGAAATTCATAACTCAGAGATCTATTAATGGAGAGATGACGTGGAGAGAGGCGTGAAGGGGTAGAAAAGGGACAGAAAGATGGGGAGGAAGGGGGAGGTTCGATTTGGAAAGAGAGATAGACCAAGAGGCGGGCAGATGCATGCATTTGAATCGATTTTTAGCCGTGGAGCAGTTTGCCGCTAACTCGCCCCTCACCCCCGCGGCCCTGGAGTCAGGAGAGGACAGGTGGGAAGGTGAGCTTGGCGAGAGGGTGGGGAATGTGGAGAGATGCGTTGAGGGAGGGAAAGAATCGAGGCAAGGGCGACAAATTGCCGGAACGTCAACAAACGAGGTGAAACAAAACCGCCGCGAACGACTATGAGTGGGCTCCCGCCGAGACAATAGCCTGCCACTGGGTGGGAGTGATGAGAGCGGACTATGGAGGGGTACAGGTTCGGGGAAGGCGGGCGGTGCCGAAGGGGAAAGGGATTGTACGCGGTGCCCCTCAAGGGCAGGGAAAAGATAGAGAGGCAACAGGCCAATTTTGAATAACGCGGGCTGACTAACTAACATGAGTGGGAGATGGAAACAAGTCTGGTGCAATTCGGCCCCTCAATCCCCGAAGAAGATAACTGGCCAAATAAATAGACGGACCCTTAGTCCTCCTCCTCCACATTGCACCCCATCTGCCTGTCGCACACCGGCTAATTGAGAGTCTAATGCGTGCCTGAGGGTGCTTGTACGTGACTTAACAACGGCAATCAGCGGACGGCATCTATACCTCTGAACCTATCCCTCCGCGTCTCCAGAAGCTTCCCCGCGTCCCCGTCTCATTCCCTTCAACAGTTCGTAATCTTTCCCTGCAACCCCAATGAATATTTCCCACCATCCGCGCTCGTCACCCACACCTTTGCTAAAATCCATCGGCCTCCGTCGCCATTGGCATGGCTTCTCCCCTTCCATCGCCATAAACATGTCCTCCACTCTCTCACGCACCCTCATCTGCCTCGGCTGTTCCCATTGTGAATCGTCCCATTCTCCTCGTGATGTGTGTATCCACCATCTTGCTCAGGTGAGGGCATCCAGCGGCGGAGCGAGTGTCTCTCCCGCCTCGACCCTGTCGACCGACCTTTGATTCTGGTGGAAAGCGTCCCTCCGGAATCAGACGGGCGCATATAGTTGCCATTCATGGGGCGTCGAGTAAATCCTTCCTCCTCCCGTCCATTGTGAAGGAAATGACGTCTCCGGAAATGCATGTGCGTGTTTTCGCACCGTGAGGATTTTCAAGGCTCGCGCGGGAACGAATAGCCGACTGGTCATCTCTACGCTTTTATTCTTTTTTCGCGTAAACAGAGAGGCTGCGGCAGAGGTCGATTACAAATTTCCATTACGTTGCTTTTGCGATAGCCTCTAATTCCACGTCACCGCTTTGAAAAGCCGCCGCTGTAATTTTCTTTCAACAGAGCACTGAAGGTCACCCCACGTTCCCGTGCAATAGTTCTCTTTGAACGTGCCTCATTTGTGTAGAGGGTATCAAAGATATGGTATCCATTATACGACTGAGAATCCACCGGTAAAATATAGATTGTATATATGATTCAAATACAGTATTTTGTGTAAAGGAGGACACTGATGGAAATGTTCGGCAATCTTCCGATAGATGAATATATTTTCCAAAAGAAAGATATAGACCAGTATATTCCTCATCTATCTAAAATCTCAGGGAACTACTCAGGGTAAGAGATGCCAAGACAGTTGCCTTAATGGAATCATTGGCTGATGAGCACCGAAATTCAGTAATTACGCTTTGTTTAAATCCCTTTGAAATATTCGGGAAAAAAATAAAATTAGTTGCCCAAAATATTTTTGTAACGAAAAAAAATTGCGGACTAACACCAATTTAAAGAATATATCCGTGTACATCATAAGCACCTAAAAGTACAAGCTGCTACAGTAAAACTGCAAACATACTCCGGTATGTTGGGCGGAATTTTGACTAGCTACAAAAGAGGAGATAAAAACATTTCTTTTTAAGATTTCATTGCAATAAGATTGAAAAACAAAAGTCATTTTTACATATCTCTTTACTGTTTCGCCTTTACAAAAGTTTTTAAGAAGAGGCACTTCGTATAAAATAACTTAAAAAGATAGTACGAGATAGTACGATCGTATATGCTTGCAGCCGAAATCCAATGATTTAATTATTAAAAATTACTGTTTATTTACTGAAGAGTGCGTATAAATCTCACTCCGTATTAAGGTTCAGCGCCCAGCAGTACTTCCCTATGTGTACTATTGTCCGCATGATTGTTTAATTTTAAGGGTCTAGGCCAATTTTGAAAGTATAGATGATTCATTTAGGACGACTAGGGCGATAGATAAAGAGAATTAGTCTAAAGAAAACTAAGTCAAATAACTTGATAGAATTTTATACCTCGTCGATCCCGTAAAAATATAAGTTTTCATTTCAAAAGATACACCGCCAATTACTTATTTAGGACCACGAAAAGTCAGCTCAGCTCAGAGCCATCAAAGATAATATAGCTAAGTCAAACACTCGAAAAGAATAATCTCTGAAGTCGTTAACGAAAAACCCAAACGAATGCTTTGTTCTACTCATCTCCCAACGGGGTCGTCTCCATGGGAATGTTATTTTCATCACACTCCGCATTCTTCTCTTTTTATCGCCCCCAGAATTGTGCTTAGCAAATTGCCTGAGCTCTGACGGCTTATCTCTTCTCTCTCCTTCTTTGTATGCCCACCCCTCCGGTTGCCTATCAACATCACCCTTCTCCTAGCCCTCCGTCCTCTATTTCCCCCACCTCCTCTTATCCCAAGTCTCTATGGCTCCGACATCCTTCCACTTTCTCTATACGTTTCGCTCTTCTCCTTCTTCCCTTTCCCCTCGCACAATTTGATGCCTCAAAATCTCATCTCCCTTTCACCTACTTCACTCAACCGTTTCCACCACCTATCCTCGCTTCTCCTCCACTCCTTTCAGCTACGTCTTTTGCCTCCTTTTCACAAAGCACAGTCACACGCACGCTCCTCCCCCTTTTTCTCTTGTCCCATTTCCCTTTCTCCGGCAAGTCTTTGGTCCAGTTACGATGTTGGAGAGTCAGGGGAGAGTATCTAGGCGTATCCTGACGTGGATTGCACAAGGAAGGAAGGGTTTTTAGGTAAAGTGGGAAGGGGTTGGCAAAACTTTAATGCCGAGGATCTAAGGCTTACTTTTCCACCTTTCCTTCCAGATAAGTTACCACTGCGCTTGCCCGATTCTCATCCCCTTCTTGTCCCTAACCTTGGGGCCCTTTCCTTATTCTCGCTCCGCCCGGCTATGTCATTTCTGGTCCAAGAGCTTACCTTAACATTCCACCTCTTCAACCTTCTCCTATTCCACGTAAGACACATCTCTTTCCCAGACCAGCCCTGCCACTCCTTCCTTACCCCCCCCCACAACACATTTCGGGGTTCAGAAGCCGGATATGCTCTCCACCCGACTACACCGTCCTCCGACCCCGCTCCACCCTCACCACCTCCACCTCCACCATCACCCTCTCCCTACCTCTATCCTATTCCCGACATCTCTAACTCCCTTCTCCCGGATCTATTCTTCCAGCTTCTGCCCTCCTCACTCCGCTGAATCTTGCTCCATTGCCCACCCCTCTAGAACGTTCTCCTCCCTTTCACATATCCGTGTCACACATTATAGTCAATCTCTTTTCCCTTGAGTCATCTCCTTTTGTCTCCCCATCCTCTCCCACCATGACCTTCTCTCATAGCAAACCCTTTAAAGTCAATACTTAATTCCTACCCCTCCACTTCCATCCGACTCCTCGTCCTCCCACACCCCTGCCGCGGACAAAGCACCGACCTCGGAGACCTCCGCTCGACAATCCCCGTTGAGTAGGAATTTCTCGCAGCGTGTAAGCAGCGCGTTTCCACGGAGATAATCCGATAAGTAGTCTCGTATTCGGTGAGATTCTTGCTCTTTCTACTTCTCCGCCTCGATGTTTATCTCTCCTCTCTTTATCTCTCAGCCGTTTTCTCTCTCTCACTCTCTTTTATCTTGCACTTTCTCATTTCTCTCGCTCTCTCTACTTCCCACACTCACGCGAGTTAACGACAGAAGGTTCGAGATTCAAATACGAGGTTTTAGCAAAACGGTTTCGCGTTTCTTCAGACATGTCGTGGAATGAGAGCATAGATAAAGATTACATTGTTGAGGGAGACAGACTGTTACGTCAAGAAGTAGAATTTGTAACTTGTTGCCAAAGTTGTGAGTCTTTTGAATTTGAAATTATTCGATTCCGCGTTAAAAGAGGAAAATGTCTCAGTGAAGGGAAATTAAATTCGAAATTCTATAAAACAATATAGCTTTAAAACTCGTCCAAAATTATTACCTTCGGCATCAAGGTTTATTAGTTTTCATGACATCCTTTCGTCACCAAATACTTTTTAGTTAAAAAAAATAGTTAATTCTTCAAATCATTGCACACATTTTGTTAACACATTCGATTGTGAGAGGAACCATTCATTATTAAAATCAGATATGAACTCAAGATTAGTAAAATCAGAAGAAAGTCAGGTTTAATGCATCTGCAACTGTACGAATTATTCTTTAATGGCATCAATAATTTAGAAGATATGAGTAGTTTCCTAGGATTTAAGCGAATGATGGTACTGACTGGAAAGCCTTTATTTTCCTTTTCACATCATTTACTGACTGTAATTTTATTATGCCTTAAGAAATTTCATTAAAAATTAGAGATACAGTAACCTCCAATATTCGTCTACCTTAGTTCATATGATTTTTTTGTAATAAACTTAATATTTTGCTCATACTACCCTTATTTTCATCAATTTTATCTCTGTAAAATTTATTTTTAGCCTTTCTTATTTAATTGTTTGTTTAGTTCCTATATTTCTGCTATTTTATTCTACAAATCTCATAAGAAGGCAATTTTTTCCATTTTTTAAATAATTTATCCATACTATTTATCATTTCTATCCGATTTTTAGTCATCCACTCCTTGTTCATTTTGGTATTTTTTTAGATTTTCAATATATATCCTGCATTACAATTACAGTAGCCTCATAAACTGAGTCTGGCTCTGATTTTAATTATAAATTTTAACTCACCCTAATTATACTGAGATGGTAACATATTAACAAATTTAGTACATATTACTTCTTTGATCTCATTATCGTACTTGGCTTTACCATATTTAGTTTTGCAAGCTTCAAATCCACCAGCCAGTATGTAGTGATCCGATATATTTGTTTTACACTTTTCACTACATATTTACTTAAAAAATAAATGTGATCAAGGGTTCTTTGACAAAGATAATCTTCTACAATGCATTCCTGCAAGTATATCCAGTGATGGCCTCGTAGAACCTTTTAGTGGCCATCATATGTCTAGAACTAATCACATAACTATTATTTTTATTCTTAAGATTGATCTTTATCTATCATATAAAAATAAATGCCTTCAGACCTTCATTATCAACAAACGAGTTTACAAAATCTTTTGTACTTAAGTGTGATGGTTTATATTTTTTCAATAAAAGTAACTTTATTGTTTACAAATGACAGTAAACAAACACCTCTCGTTTAGGTTCTCAATTTATGGTATTTTTTACAGTTATAGTTGATAAAAATCATTTTCCGTTTTGCTTATATTCACCTCAATAAGAATCACGAGATCAAACTGGAGATATGCTTGTAAATGTTTAAGAATTATATTTAATAACACAAATTTTTTTCAAGGAAATGTTTAGGTGCATAATTTAAAACTTAAAATTTTTTTCGGAAAGAAGAGGAAAGAGGAACGTCGCTTGAAACACAAAAAAGATTTTTAACTGTTGAAAACCAATCCCTTAATACATATGATTTCACAAAATAATTTCTTAATACCGTCTCAGATCCTCTTCTAACATTATCCCAATAGTCTCGGAGTTTTCCGACTTCTTTGCTAAAATTTTTCCAAATTTTACCCGCATGTATTTGTATCCTCTTTCCCTTTTCTTTTGTTTTCTATTACAAGTTTTTATAATAACCAGTTAGCGCTTCATTAATAAATATTTTTACTGAAGAATTGTAATCAGTATTACTACTGTTACCAATAATTTTCCTTTTGGCAACCCATATCTCTTTTATGTGTTTTTGAATGAAACTACAAGTTTAGGCTTTTTATCAGTAGACTTTCTGTTCGTGAAAATTCATTAACAATTGCGTTTTCACAGTAGTCTTTTACACCAATTTCTTTGGCAATCTTTTACAACCGAAATTGGTGAGATACGTATTAGTGTTATTTACACAAGACCCACCACTTCCACCCTGTTTCTAATGAAATTTTGCTCAAGTTCATTAACCCTACTTCATGAATCACTAACTTGTCTGTTTTTATTACACAGTGTCTCCTTCAATTGTTGATTATTACTTTAAGGTCCTTAACCACTTTCATATTTTCCCACAGTTCGCCATATTTTTCGAACATGAAAGGTCGTTCTTTAGACATATCACTTACAGTTTTGTTAGGGAATCAAATCGTTAACTTATTTTGCTACGACCAGACATATCTGCATCGTTTATGTCCCATACTTTCTTTTCCATATTGACTAGACCAAGGTTCGTTCATTGACCACTTTCCGTGCTCGTTTTCTGTGTGTAGCTTCATCATTACATGTAGACTGTGGTCGCCCCCAGTCAGGAAACTCCACTCCTGTTTATTCTTCTTAGACATGCTCCTCCAAGTACTTCCAGATAATCCAGATCAAGAAAAGTGTGTTTTTTCATCACAGACAGTTCAAGTACCAAATGAATAGTCTTTAGGAAGTGATTAAATACACTTTCCATAGAACATTAATGTCAATTGCTTTCGAAGAAAATGAAAACCCTAGGTATTTTTGTCAATATTAATTACACTAACACGTATACATGCACACAAACACCACCACCAATTCCTAGAACATTTAAATAGCAACGGACATTGAAAAACCAATTTAGCTCTACAGCCGCATGAACATAACCATGAAAAACCACGACAACCCAAGATGAAGACAACTCCTCCAAATCTATAAACTCCTCATGTTTTTTTCCTTGGCATTATAAAATGTTCATTAAATTTAATGACTTATGAATTTTATTTTTTAACTAAAGATTGATTGCCGCAATGTGAAGCATAGGAGGACATGTGATCACCACAAAATATACTTCAAGCTTCTTAATTAGGTTTTTAGCCCACCGACCGATGAAATTTTTATGGAATTAAGTAGATAGTTTTTCAGTTAGTGATTGGAAATATTTTACAACTTTAAACAAATGTTCCGCAAATGCATTATCTTATTTTCAAGGATAGTATTATTTGTTCTTCGCTAAAGGAAAAACTTAATAACATTTTTAACACATGTTATTTTGTAGCCATATAGTCTTAGAAATGTAGCCAACTTTAATATATAAAGTTGACCAAATTTCTGAACGTTCTTAAACACTCCCTCTTAATGGAAGTCTTCCTTTGTAAATGACTAAAGAATAAAGCCTGTTATTCGTAGCATTGCACGAGGGAAAATGTCGTACAGTCTGAGTACGAGACAATGAACAATAATTTTATTAATATGGAAGAACATATCGCGCATAAATATATGCAGTCATTGGTAACCACCGTCATCCCACAAGATCGGTAGGTGCAGCATATAAAATTGTGAAACATAATTATTATTATATTTCTCCTGACATTTTCCATTGCAACTATGGAAGAAATTATGATGAAGCAGATTCGCTCAATCAATCTGTCCATAATTTAGGTGAACAAAAAACGACCTCGTGTATTTACAGTAACTCCTAAGACTCCGTGAAAGATTAATTCTCCATTTTATGTAACAATGCCGATTTCCTTTCACCCATTAGAGAGGACTCGCCAATCCTCTCATCTAAAATCACCGACCGTCGTATTTTTGTGAATCACGACCGTGCAAACCATAATATCCCATCCTTGTGAAATTCAAATTCTGTTACTTGGTACTTCGAATCCTGAAGGCTGAAGTTTTCCACCAGACTCCGTAAATCCGTTAATCTCCATAAAGCCCAGACGAGGTGATATCTCTGCCCAAACCCGCTCGCTCTCCGTTTGCTCCCCTCTGCCGCTTCCCATTCCCAACTTGCCCCGTCCTCCGTCCAGCAATTCCTTACATCCCATTGGCCCTCTCCCGCGACGTACTCCCCGAGGTGCGATAGAGGCGAAACCTTAACTAGCTTTTTCACTCCCAGCCCAACCCCCATTCGATGTAAAACCTCAACCGCATCTTCTCCAGTCTCCTCTTTTCAATTTTTCCGACTGAAAAGAGAGGCCACCTGAGGAGGGCTGTCGAAGGAAGGATGTTCTGGGCTTGGATTCTGATCGGAAGAGGGAAGAGTGCTGAGAAGTAGGTGAAGAGAGCGGGGAAGGTCAGATCACGTGGGTTGAGAGACTTGAGAGAAAGAATCGGCCCATGGTTTAAGCTAACTTCCACACGGCCAAACTCCTCTCTGCGCTCTCATTGAGCGTCACACACCCTCGAAGGAAATAGAGACTGGGTTTACGGACGCCCTTTATCTTGCTGTCCACTCTTGGAGGGACCCCCTCCTATGTATATGTCTTCCATGTGGGCAGGGAAGAGAAAAAATTTGCTCGCTCTTTTCTAACCCGTAAGACCTCTATCATGATGACACTTCGTACTCTTCCCACGCCTCCTTCCTTATCCCTCTGGCTTTAATTATGTCATCACTTCCAAGTTTCTCCTTTGGCCAATCAGCCATATACTGTGTTCTCCCGGGGGGTCATACTTCCCCTTTCCGAGGGCATGCACGTTTCGTTCTCATCAGATAATACTAAGCTCAAAGGACCTCCCAAGTTATAATGCTTGTATCTCCCTCTCCCGTATCTTTTTCTCCCAGCCGTCTGTTAAGTACCGAGATTAATATCCACAGGAACAAAATTAGATGTTGCGGGCTAAAAGCTTTGTTGTTGCAATATATACTTCTCTCAACAAAGGCTCAGTTGCCGAGAATTTCTGAAATTTCATAAGAATATCATTACTTAACCTTCGATTTATTGTCATTCTAAATGTAGAAATCCTACTTCACTTATCGTTACTCTTAATCCTATAAAAATATTAAATACTTTAAAGTGCGGCACTAATGGCCACAACCGTAATTGATATCCAGTCTCCTAGAAATATTTGAAAGATATCTCGTTCATGATCGACAGATATTAAGGATTTATGTCTCATGCCATGAGCTTTAATTAATACTCATTCTGAACATGGAATGAAGAATTTTCATTAATTGCATATTGGATACGGGATCTGCTCTAATGAAGCAAGTACTAGAAGCGACGGGTAAAACAGCGCTCTCTGGTAATTTCACCCTGCATGCAAAATTTTAGCCAGAACGTTGGGACACAGCGTAATGGCTTAAGCAACAATTTGGATCTTGAGACGTGGTAAGAGACGTTACGTGAAGTTCATTCAAAGTGGTTTGCCGAACAGAATCCTAAGGAATTTCTTCTTATTTCACCTAAATCTGTATGCAACTTGCAATCTTCCTCGACGGAGTGTGGCAGATGCATATTGATATTACCTTTAATTTTATAAATGATGGTTTTGTTTGAAAATAAGATTGAGGGCTTGAAAAAGTAATACTAGGCCAAAAAATGTATTTCGATCGAACCTTTTGGAATTACTTATATACCTGGATATAATAAATATCAGTTTGCTTAAACCGAGGCTTCTTCTTCGAAGAGGCCACTTAAATTGATATTTTTTCTCGTTAGCCTTACTTCATAATGGTGGTCTAACACGCCAATACAGTAGAAACCAGCGAGAAAATGAAACTTGAATAACCTACTATATAACTTTCCGTACCCCCTCATCTTATTTGCTGTCATCTTAAATGCAATAGCTCCTATCATAATATTTTCCAATAATCTCCTCATGTTTACTTTATCTGGGTTGCAATTTTGAAATACTTTTACAACACTTCGCGTAGTTTTATATGCATTCTTGATGAAAAATTCCCTCAAAACACAATGTGATAAAAATTGGCATACAAATTAGATTGGTTTAACTTTTTTCTTAGCAAGTTGGGAGACGTTATCGTAGGGGGACAGTAAGGAATGGTAATGTTGGATCCTCGAGGAAAATTAAAGCAAGGTGGAACTCGGGGCCACAGAAATCCGGGAAAGAGGAGAACTGTTTTTTTTTAAAACCAGCGTCTCGGATTTGCAATTTCGACTCGAGTATGGCACACAAGGCCGAGTTTCTCAGGTTCCTAGTAATCAAAATATACGCTCAGCTGGTGGCCAATTTTTGCACGTGTGTCACGTACGGCATACTAGGTTTCGATGGTGCTCGCGTCAAGGTGCGAATGCACATTGTGAAAGGTTCTCTCAGAGCGTGTAGGACTTGATGAAAATTTCGGCAGCAATGACCAAACGAAAATACAGGGTTCACCAGGCAGTGGTACAAGTGAAGGTTCATTTCGCCTGTGAAAAAAATATGGTGGTCATAAGTACAGGGTTCGTCCGGAAAATAAGTTTCTGATGCTCATTGTCTTTTTTGACAAAAGGGGAGTCGTCCACTACGAATTTGTACCTGAACGAAAAACTGTAAATGCTGCATTTTACGTCCAACTACTCGACAGGCTTCGAAAACGAGTCGCCCGTGTCCGGCCAGCGATCAAAAACATCTGGCGGCTGCATCACGGCAATGCGCCATCTCACACCGCGCTTGTCGTGTCGGACTTCTTGGCCAAGCACGGCGTGGCAACGCTGCCGCACCCGCCCTACAGCCCGGACTTGGCACCACCGGACTTCTTTCTGTTCCCGAAGATAAAGAGGAGTTTGAAAGGAACGCGATACGGGACTTTGGACGCCGTCAAAGAGGCCGTGACGACGTGTCTTCGAGAGGTTCCCGATGATGCCTTCGCGGGAACGTTCCAGGAATGAGAACGCCGCTGGAACAAGTGTATCGACTCACAAGGGTCCTATTTTGAGGAATATTAGCTTAAGATATGTAAAAGTGTAATAATTTTTTTTCCTGAGCTCAGTACACTTATTTTCCGGACGAACCCTTTATGCCACTGTTTATAATTTTAATTGTGTAATGTAAACATTTTATCGTGAGTATATTAATTTATTTAGGGCCCTAAAACAATGTTTTTTAAGGAAACATTTCAATTTTAAATTTTCTTAAACAAATGGACAGCCATACTTTGAAACAAGGCTATTCGACGAATAAATCTTTTATGTCTGAATAGTTTTGATTTGATATTATTGAACTTTAAATTGCTCTTACGAACGATGTATCTCAATAAATTCGATCTTGTGAGGGTCTACTTTGTTAAAATTCATGGAACTGAAAAAATAAACTTAGTATTATTTTTACAGAAATTTTATTTACTGCAACGATTTCAGAGTGTAAAACTTATTAGCCTTGACAAATGTATATATATATATATATATATATATATATTTATATAAGTAGAGCATCGGACTGGGATGTCGAAAAAAAATCCGTGGTTAAAATCCCGGCAAAGGAAATAATTTTTCACTTGTGATCTGTCCAATTCCACCTTCCCCAACTCTCCTGTATTAGTCTTTTATGAGTTCATATACCTTTCCCTAATATCTATAATAATAAATAAATATATATATATATATATATATATACATATACATCTTGGCCATGCATGAGATTTTGTATCTGATGATGCCGCCTATGCGTCAAAGCCGGTAGAAGTATAAAAAAGCTTTTTGTGTGAAAAATACTAAGTTTATTTATTTAGTGATGTATTTCAATTTGGGAATATTTTTCCAAATTCCATTGCAAAGATCCCTCCCGAAAAAATTATCAAAATTAGTGTTTCAGTAACTTGATTTTGATTTATTACGATTAAGATGCTCTCACCTATTTCTTCGAAATATTTCTTGCATAAGGAATAAAATTGAATAAAGTCTGCAAAAAAGTACAGGAGATTGGTTGTTGATAATTCAATGCCATCTATGATCAGAAAAAAACACAAAACAGTTGGTTTTCAACTAGTATCACCATTCTACCATTTTAAGTTTGCGTTGCCACAATATATCTTATGTACCTTACATATAAATACAAATACTGACTTTTAATAATCAAACCACTTTACTTTTCTACATAAACATTTTAATTTTTACAACCCAGGTTTCGTTATAGCATATCATCATCAGTTCTTATGCTATACCTATGCTATAACGAAACCTGGGTTGTAAAAATTAAAAACTTTATGTGGAAAAGTAAAGTGGTTTGATTATTAAAAGTCAGTATGAAGATTTTCCACCAAATTACGCCAGAAACTGTTTTATTTAAATACAAATACCTTATATAAGTAGCCACACTAATTGCAGTAATTTTTAGCATTGGTGATCAAATACGCTCGACCTACAGAAATATAAGGGGTAGAGTCGGTATTGAATATCTACTGGCACAAGAAAACCATGACGAGTCGGCTTTTACCCGCATTCCATCAGGAGAAGTCAAGTGCCGAAAGCCGCCGATGCACGATGTATGGAGATGAGAGTACTTAATACCGTATCTGCGAGGCCGCTTATCTCCCGTGCGCGGGCACGTTCTGTGCAGCTGGTTTTGTCACTCTAGCTCCCACGCAATGTGTCGGTCGACACGCACACGAAGGGTGCGATAGCTGATTGCAAGGTGCGGTCGGATGGGGACATTGGGGCCGGCTGTGGCATCACGGCGAAGCGCCGGGGACCTCTGATAGGAGACCGCACCACGGAAGGGATGTACGCACATAGTTTACTGGCTGCAGACCATACGACATTAAAAATATCCGCTCTTCGGTTCAGTCTTGGCAGTAGTTTTAGGGGAACCGGCAGCTAAGGTCATTTGCACCATTGACGATAAATGTGAAAGGAGGAAGCCGGGAGAGAAACAGGGGGTCGACATTAGCCTGTACTCTTAACGAAAGGTGCCAAGGGATCCGCAGTTTAGCGTCCCATCCTACGGACGGCGTACTCACTTAAAGTGCCCTTCACATAGCACCTCAAGTAGGGATCGGGATGCCACTGAAAAATCACTGTCGTCTACAGGATTCGAACCCGGGTCCTCTGGGTGGGAAGTCAGTACATTAGTCATCGCACTACTCCGATCCCTCCGCTTAGTCATTTAGGGAAATCCACTCAGAGAGGTAGCTTCTTTGACTAATACTGCCTATGTATCTATACTTACAAACACATTCTTCTTACTTGAAATAATGGACTTAGAGTCCGTTCTATTTTTCTCCTAAGACTTGAACTAACAAGACAAAGATAAATACATATTTATTCATAAACTTATAAGAGACTCCCCATTAATGAATCACTCTATCATTTGAAAAGCAATTCATAAAATATTTTAATTGTATCAGTTTTTACGTATAAATTTATATATTTATCTAGAATGCAAATCAATACTTCCATATAAATAAAAACGTGCGTGCTGACTGAGCTATAACACTACACTTTTTTTGAGCTAAGGTCCACTCAAGGCATTAATGTTTAATTTTCTCCGCCAGAAATGTTAATCCTATTTTGTTAAGTACGTCCTTCTAACTATTATTTCATTTTTATATTTGTCATTTATGCACCCCCTTATACCATATTCTAGTGAAATAGTTTATTTTTTTTCATTTATATGTACGATACACCTTGAGGTCCATTTATTTTGTCTCTCCACTAACTTTTGCAGCAGACAGTTCCCTTGCTTAAATTAGCAATTTCGTGCACCACTGTGTCGGGGAAAATCTCATGAACCTTAGACCGATTTTCATTCATTATGTATTCCTATTGTAAACATCAGTATTTCCTTTCATTTTACTGAGTAATTTAATGTTGTTGATAGTCTACTGATACAAGTAGGATTTGATGGATGCTAATTAAAAAACGATAAATCTCATGGTCTCTCCTGATAAAACACAACCTGACATTGGATTCTAAATTAAATCCTTCTTTAATTCTGAACATTGTCTTTATTTCCGTCCACCACGGCTATCCTTCTCCAACCCCATCTCCGAAGGAATCTTCCTAAGATTCTCCCTTCTATCTCAGCCTTCAATATTCCATCAGCTATCAAAATGCTCCGCATCCACCATTTCTGCCTCCTATCGATTTCCGCTGCATGGATTAATACCCGTTTATCCCCCGCTATGCCTGGTACACCTAATACTCCCTCAGTTGCTTTCCTTTCTGTCAATTACACCTTTGCCATCATTCTCCACTTCTCACATCTGAGCATGGACATGTTAAGTTTGAGGATAAGTCACCTAAACCTTCATTTTGTTTTACATAACATATTTGCTGCAATGAACTCCATGAAATTTACCTCATAATCTACGAAACAGATAAAAATAATCTGATTATATTCTCTGCATATATATATATATATATATATATATAAGTAACCACATTACTGAAATGGTATTTTAGATATTTTAGTACCCTGCAAGCCATCGCTACGGTGTGTGGCAGGGAGAGAAAACCGGGCTAATTATTACCCGAATATTTTTACCCCTACAGCGGTAGGGGTAAAATTAGTCGGGTCGAAATTCGGAACAGAATAATATTGCCTGGTTGGACGATGCTATTCTAATCCCTAATCGTTCGTGGAATAAATTACATCTTATATCAATGTTCTACACTTAATCTCTAATTTTATTTACATAATCTCGCTTACCAAAGTACGATATGACTAATTATATATTTTAAACATCACTGCTAAAGATAAAGTTTCGCACAAGAGCATTCCGGTGAAGTAATAAAGTTCCTGTGTCCTCAGGATTACAGATATCTCAGTATACTACTGGATCGTTGGAGCACATACGTACCTCACTAGGGACTACAGAATCGATGCCGTTATATAAAAGTATGAATGGAAGAGGTCCGATGACACTTCCTTGGGGAACACCTAAAGTGACTTTTACTGCATTTGAGCTAACTCCATCTAAGACTCTATGACTACTCTTTCTACCCGACCATTTAAAAAGTCTAATCCAACACAAGATACTTTTATTTAAACCATATTCTTCTAGCTTGGTGAGTAGTTTACTTTGAGATACTTTCTTAATATCTAGAAAAATCGCATCCACTGGAACGTCCAAAGAATATCAGGGAAAAATAGCGCAAATTGTATCTCACAGGATCTACCCTATCGGAACCGTGCTGATTTTTCATCAATAATTGTTGACTATCGAGGTGTCTCATAATCAAACTAGCAAGTATATGTTCCATGACCTCGTATGAAATGGGTGTAAGGGAAACATGTCTGCAATGCTCGATTCCTCCTTGACTGCGCTTTTAAACATTGGTTTTACGTTAGCCTTTTTCCGATCTCTGGGAACCATGTTCGTAATCTACTACGGTGCACGAGGAATGACCGCGTGTAAAAAGTAGTTCTGCAGAAGGTAGGGTTTCTTCCTCACCAACACATGGTTTAGACACCACAAAAGGCGTAGGTATACATGGAAAATGCCAGGTGACTCAGAAAGGTATCAGTTAGATTATATTATGGTTAGGCACAGGTTTAGGAACAGTGTGATAAATTCACACAGTCTCCCAGGAGCGGATGCGGACTCAGACCGCAATTTAGTTGTTATGAAATGTAACGTCCGTTTCAAAAAGATAAGGCAAGGGCGGCGGGTTAGGAAATGGAATGAAGGAAGAAAGAAAGTACACAGGGATGAAGAGACTTGATGTAGAGTGGGTCCTGGATTTTGTTTTGCAAGGAATCACAAAATATCTATTTGGTAGCCGTGTCCATCGAAAAACCTACCTAACCTGTAGATTACCTTATCAATAAAAATTATTTATGTCTTTCAAATTTCTATATCCAAACTGATCATATCCCCTAAGTAAACATTCGCTCTTCTTTCCATCTTCTTATTGATGACCATAAGTTCCTAAGCTGCGAGCTAAATGAAAGTTATAATTCTATATTCCTCCCTGCTTCCTTCACCTGATTGAGATGAAAAACAAAACTGACCTAATTAGATCTTCTATCCAAATTCCTCACTCATTTATATCAATAATTAGGCCATAAAATGCCTTCCTTTCACCTAGTCCTAAAACTTATGCAGTTTCTTGGGAAATTTATCTATTTAAACAACATGACGCTAAAGCTAACAGTTTCAGGATTAACTTTGTGGAATTCCTTCATGGTGAGGGTAAGAGAAAGAGAAAAAAAAACTTTGCACTTCCACACACTTTTAATACTCATTCTACTTTACCACACACTTTTAATACTCACTCAATACTTCAATACTTTTAATCAGCTGATGATGATTCGCAGCATCGAAACCATGTTCGTGTTGTATTAAAAGTGTTTGGAAATGCAAAATTTTTTTTCTCTTTCTTTTACCCTCACCAACATGGCGCTATTTTATTTGATTTCCATTGGCCTAAATGACCAATGTATTTTTGCAATCAAATAAGCCTGACAACATGTTTTGCCCATCTACGTTATATTCCCTGTCCAAGTTTGCTGGTCAACAGCTTTGCCCTGTAAGTATTTTTTCAATGTCCCTTGGATCTCACTTAGTTCAGTTAATAATCTTTTTTTTCGTGTCATTGAAAGTGTTCGCAAATTCTTTTATCTATCTGACAGTGCTTTTGCCTTCCTATAGAGGGCACCGATTTCACCCTTCCTTTGTAAAATTTCCGTATCCCCGCCCCGAGGCTTTCATCATTCTTCTTTTACCCTAATATTTTCTCGCCTCAGTTTTTATTTATCTATTCGTACTTTCTTCTACCTAATTCTTTATACATTCTTCCTTTTTATTTTCCTGATTGTCTTGTCTCTTACCCATGATTTCATTTTCCCTTCCCAATTTACTGTTCATACCTGTAAGTTTTATTTGTAGTTTTCGATATTTCAATTTTAATATGATCTAATTTTCCTTTTATTGTACTCATTTTTCTTTCCTCTCTCTTTGTTTTCTCTGCTGTTACCTAATATTTCTTTCTTGCCGTCCTGGTTAGCTATTCTTATTCCATTTCCGTAACTGTCTTCCCTGTTTTACCTTGAATTCTTTCACTATTCCGTTAAACCTCTTAAGACTCACCAAGCATTTTTTATGATAGCATTTCCAATTTTATTTCACCAGGAAAGATTGTCTGATTTTGAAATTCTATTACTCAAGCTTTTAATCTCGAAGAATTTCATTCGCACAGAAGAATGCAATCACAGCGATTATCTGGCTGTCCCAAGCTAAAATTAATTCCCGGATTATTCATTAAATGCAGGATAAGATTGATGCCATATTTTTCCATTCAGCACCAAGTATAAACATTTAGTGCAATCAAGTCCTGACAAAATATTTTTTAATAAATTCCTGACAAAATGTGCTAATTTAGAAATAAATTATATATTATGGCCGTATAAAGCCAGAATTGTTATATTTTCAACTTTTTGGTATGATTAAATTACCAGATAAATACAAATATACTATGGAAGCATAATTTTTCAAGAATATATCAACTTTACTTCGTCGATTTTTATTTCCCCAATTACTATCTACATTCTTCAGGACGTTTATTGACGTAATATTCACTTGAAACAATTGTTTGGAGAGCAATATGCTATTACCTTCCAATGGATTATATTTCCATCATTATAGAGGCTGATAACTTGGCTCCAATGATGGTGTTATTTCAATAAAAGTAAACATTTCATTCGATCCCCTCATCTATGATCCCGATTTATCCAGCTTAAATTGGTGATTAGCCTCCATTTTTTTTGGCTGATAGTTATTTCTCACGAACGAAGTTTTTATAGTACAAATTCTTTTCAAATAATTGCCTCTTAACATGTTTTATTTCTAGAATAAATAAGGAATGTACTCACCACTATCTTATCTTGTCTTGTCAAAATATATTTACGGGAAACAAACGATTTTCGAGGCTTTGTCTAAAGTACCCCTGTAAACATGTACGGGAGTCATTTTGAAGTCCGCCGAGGCATTCCGCAGAAAAATGGTACATTTATTTAACTTTTAAGCTTTAAATACTTTAAAAGGTTTTCATCACAAAAATGCACTTATATTTTAATTCAAAAGTGAATTCTTGTGAAACATCACCATCATTCAATGTCAATTTAAAAACAATAAAACATTTAAGGATCGTTCAACACTGCTTTTGTTACCTTCTACTGAGCTCATTATTTTATAGATGATACATTACATTGTTATGGGTTAATTAGACTCTATATATAGCTGTAAGTGAAAAGTTACCCAAAAGACTATCTTTTGTAGTAAAAAGTATCCATAATAACTCACAAAAAAGTTCTCTTTTTCGAAACATTATGAAATAATGAAGTATATGTCTAAAGATGGAACCATTTGGAACTAATTCAGCGTCAAATGAAAGTCGCTTAGCAAACTAATTGATACCACTAGTTTATTTCTTTCCGAGGAAACATTATTTGGTAAATTATTCGGCTTATAGTATGAACTTCACATCTGTCAGTAACACATACGATGATATACATTATTAGTCTTACAGCTCTCCACGGACATGCTAAAAAATTTAAATCATACCAATGGCAACAAACTCTTCTAATTATGGCTGTACTTTCACTAATATCATTAACAGTAATTCATTTAAGAATTAGAAATAAAAATCAATATTGAAGTGTTATAAATAATAATTCTGGGATTATGAAAAGTAAAATTACTGATTACTTGAACCAATTAATCGTTCTAAATTTCAATTTCTTAAATATTCTTCCTCATATTATTTTCTGTAAAGACATCTTTTCATCATTTATTCATGCTTATCATCTCGTTCCACCTTTCCTAAGTTCTCTCATGAATAAATGCTCTCTTTATGTTTCAACTCAATTAACCCCCTACCTAAATTACTTTCATCTCCTCAACCTATGCTCTTCTGCTAGGCCAGTCCGGTCCTCGTCCCCTCCCGGTTTAGAGTCTTCGATCTTTGTTGTCCGATGACTGCGACGATCATTCAAAACATCTCCGAAGAGCTGCTTATCTTATGGCATCCATTTCATAAGAGAAGGACCTCAAGTCCGATTGCTCATTTCCTCCGTTAATTTAAGAATTGAATTCATCCTATTTCAGAGGAGTAAATAAACTGCTTATGATTGAGTGCGCTAAAGAATATACTAAATTCAATTATGCATACCCTCATAAGCTAATCTACGTAGTTAGATTAAGGCATTGAGAGGAGAGGAAAATATCTTCAAATGAAGTTAATTCATCTCGATTCTTAATTGAAAAACTCTTCTTAGTTCTAGCACTGAAGCGTTTGTAGAATAATGTAAAATAGAGCAAAAAGAGCAAGCGCTGACAATAAAATAAATATTAACAAGACTATATCATTAGTTCATACTGAATTAACTTATGTTTCATAACTATTATTTAAGAAATTTTACGAGAAAAAATATAATGTTTACAATACCATAAAATATTATTCTCCAAGCCGCTAATTAATTCCTAATCAAAAAAATATTTGTTTAATTGTTTACTGTAAGCGTGAAAAAATATTAATTATATCTTCGTAGATTTGCATCACTTAACCCTTTTCTTTGTTTAAACCCTAACCTCGAAGTGTAATTCCTCGTGTTTTTTTTATTAACAGAACTTAATCCCACATAATTCATCTCTGCAGGTAGCACGAAGGTGCTCTTAATCCAATACACGCACGCACGAATCCTCCTGATTAAGAACGGCATTGGAATTTACGCGGCTCCACCTGCAGTACCTTCTTTTCTTTCTCTCCCACCCTCATCCTCTTCGACCTGTCTTCTCATCCCCTCGTCTAAAAACTTTTTCGGCCATTTTTTCCGCTAATTGGGACTTTCCAATCCAAAACTAACTAATGGCTTCGGGTTTGTCTTTTGTTCATTTTCCTCCTCGTCCCACTTTTTGTTGGGATTATTTCTATTTTTAACCCAGAGCTCATTTCGTTCCCTCCCGCTGTGTGGTGTGTTGTTTCTCGTCAGGTTTTCTCCCCCTCCCTTTCCCTATTCGCCCTCTCCAACCCTCTCTCTCACCATCCCCCTGTTATATCAATCTCCAACCCTCGTGCCCCTTATCTTTTCCCAAATCCAACAATTCACCTCCTCGCTACTCCCATTGACTCCTCACTACACACCCCTTTTCGTGCTGCCATACCGCCACGTACTACATCCCCATCCAGGGCACCACGCTCTCAGTCGTTCCCACCCCTTCACTTTTATCCTCTCTCTCTTCCTCTCTTCCTCCTCACAACGCTCCATTCTCATAACCCATTCCCACCGACCCCATCTGATTCCTTTTAGCCCACTCCGCTTTTCCTCCTGACCACTACTACCCTCTTCCACGGCTACCACCCCTTCTCTCTCTCCCATCCTCTCACTCGCCCTTCCCGAGTCTTCCAATGCGCCCCCACCGCTAACGACTCCTAATCCTCTTCGGCTAACACGTCCTCTCCGAAGGCCAATATCTCTCACCTTCCCCTCCACCCCCACGCTCACTGTCATCGCTATTATTCCCACGTAGCGATGAAATCATATCCACAAAAAGGGGAAACTTCCATTTTTCCTTCCCTTCTCTCTCTCTCTCTCTCTTTTCAAGGCTGACCGTCAAATCATCCCCCTTCCTTTCTTACCGTCTTTATATTTCTATTCCTCTTTCACTATATGGAAATCCAGCTTCGTAAAATCACTTCATTTCGTCCCCTCTTCCTACAAACATCACTAGAAATAGGGAAGGGCCTTCCAAATTTGCGTCTCTCCTTTCCACTTCTCCTCTGTCCTTACCTTTGTCCCTACGCCCAGAATATCCCCGCCGACACCCACGTGAGAAACTGTCATGTCATAGTCTATAGTCCTCCGGGTTTTCTCTTCCAAGGATTAAACTCGAATTCACACACACACACACATATATATACACATATATATATATATACATACACATGTATATATATACATATATACACATACATATATATATACACATACACATGGAAATAGATTTAAGGAAAAGGGGACATAAACACATAAAGGACGAATACAGGAGAGGTGGGGAAGGCGGAATGGAGTAACCAGTATAAAAATATTTCCTTGACCTGGGCATGTACACAGGATCTTTCCACTTTCTGGGAAGATGCTCATATATATAAACTTTTGAAAACCAAATTCCAAGAAACAGTGGAAAATTCCGCACAAGTAATTTTTAGCCAGAGTCATCCGCTAATATGCATTTCAATGCAGCAATTTCAGAGTATAAAAATCGACTTGACCCGGATTCAAACCCAGAGTACTTAAACGGAGAGAAAGGGTACTGACATATTTAGGTTTGGTATTTTGACGGCACGGCCGTCATCACCAGAATACCGTTCTTGGGGGAAGAGCGAAGAGGATATATGTGGAAAGAGTGAGGGGGGAAGAGGCAAGGGATGAATAGGAAATGGGCAAGGGGGTGGGAAAGGATGTAAAAGCGGTTTTTGGATGGTTTTAGTAGGCTGAGTTCAGCCCGGAAGGTTTAAATGACTGAAACACCCAGGTGTGCGCTATATATATTACACTTGAACATTTCAACACCCATTACGTCTTCTTCGAACGAAGAAGAATGATGTTATTTGAGTGAAGATGAGAGGGAGCCAGTATATAATGAGGAGGATTTCAAGAAAAGAGGAAGAGGGATAAGAATGGTGGCTATTAGTTGCTAGTGTGATTTATTTAGCCCATTCGATTCAAAAGTCCTTTGAAGGCAGTTATTTATAAGTATATTATAAGTATGTTTAACAATGTCGGAAGATCTACTGTTTCTAGTATCAACTCCTCTACCGAACACATCTCAGCATTAATTGAGAGTTACCCGGGACTTACTACCACTTCCCTATCTTCAATCATTAATGATTTCTACCGATGCCACAGCCTCTAACACTCCATATCAAACCCTGAAAATACAAACTTAATTATGGCCACTATCGATGTAATTTCCTTCCAATCCTCCATTTCTCAGATAGAAGATCTAGAATCACCTTTCCTAACGACTCAAATGCACTGTCACAGACACCCTCAACCGACTTTCCTATACTTCTTTGATTTTCAGTGACAAATTTTTCTACACATAAAAGGCACCGCCATGTGTACCCCCACTGCTCATTATACCAAAATGTTCATGGGCCACCTCGAAAGTGTACTCTCTAAAAAACAAATATCAATCCTCTCTTATTGGTCCGCCGAATTGAAGGCATCTTCCTTCTTTGGCCACATAAACAAGAAAATCAATCCAGTATTGAGCATCTCCATTCTTTTTTCTCGAAAAATTAAAAAGCTTTCAAGCTTTTGCAACGTTCTTAGATATCGATATTCTATTAAAAAATAATGAATTTACCGATTCCGTCCGTAAAAACAGAGAAATATTTTTAGTTCAATTTTACATAGGAATAAATAATATTGACGAATTTTATTACTGATCAACTAGTCACTATTCCACTTTCATATTCTCGGTCTCAATTTTTCTAGCTTTTTTCCATCAACTCCTTGCTGTTCCAAAATCATTCCACTTAGTTGCATTCCATTGCTATATTTCTCCCCAGCCGAAAAACCCCCCAAGAACACATCATATTCAATACACTCCCCCATTGACTATAATCAGAAAATACTCTCGTACACCCGCTCCCTTGACTACTGATCTCTCCCTTCCTTTTTATAACATCCTACGGCATACGTATTCACATATACGTATGTATTTATTTACATATATATATTTTATTTCATTCCCTTTGCCACAGACCCGCAAGCTTCTCCTCCCATGAAACCATCCTCCTTCTCTTCTTCAACCTATAACCGTAGCGTATTCCCAAATGACCTCACATTTCACTTCGATCCCATAGCTGTCTTCCCTGCTACAGTTACCAACTCCTCCCTCTCTCCAGCCCCTTTTTCCAAAACAACAAAAACCTCTTTTTCAGAAACTCCAACACTGCACAGAAGTGGATTTCTCGGGACTTACCTCTGCCCCAAACGACCTCACCCCATCTCCTCCCCTCCTCTTCCTCAAATTTTACTTCCTGCCTTCCCGCTTTGATCCCTGCCTACACCCAATCCCCACATCCCCCTCCCCCCACCTCCACCATCCTCTTCCAAATTTTGCTTCAGCGATCACATACACATCTTGGCTTCTTTTTTTCATTTATTCTCCTTCTTGTGCAGCTTCTTCTCCTACTCAGACCTGCGTGGCATCGGAATCATCTCACACTCCTCCTTCCCCTCTATCTCCCTTCCTTCATCGTGGTTCTGTTACTCAGCTACGTTCTGTAACTCCTCCACCTACCCACTACCTCTCTTGCCCTTCTTTCGACTCTGCATCTACTGCCTGCCAACCTTTAGCTCCCCTTTCCCTTCCGCTCCTTTGCCCTAAGTCCATACTCCTCATTTTTTCTTCTCTCGTATTTTCCCATGCGCTTGCTCCGTTCCACTGCTCACCCACCCCGGATTCTCTTCTCTCATCTTCCGGGTTTTACTCATTCCTCTTCTATACGAATCTCTTCCCTCTCTCTCCCTCTATCTCCTTCGCAATACATCTTCTATTTGGTTAACTAATTCTTCTCCGAGTTCCACATGACGAAGGCAAAACTCTCTGTTCCTATGCACATTAAAATCATACTCCTCTCTCCATCTCACATTTTTTTAGACCACCTAGAGGGCTAAGGCTTGGAACCTGTCTGAAATTTCGTCTTATTTCACCTTGGTAAACCTATTTATTTCGGTTTATTTTCTTGATACGACCGGCGAAGAGGTTGAACGTGAAGGAGAGGTTTTGCTGGCAATTTTATCTTATGTTAAAGGACCGTGCTCAGTAATCCCCCCAACAAAATTATTTCATTCTTTTTCTTCCATATTGCTAAATCGATTGGAGTATATATACGTACATAAGAGGAAGTTCTCCCGGATTTCAGTTCTACAGCCAGCGTTAAGTTTTATGCTCTTAACAGCAAATACTTAATACTTATTCCACGTGTTTTGGGATTAATATGTCATTCAAGTGGCAAAGACTCAGAAAAACGTCAACATACACTCAACCAAATCCTATAGATTCTTTGGTTGTTGCCCTCAACAATATGACATAAAGTAATTAAATAGCGACAGAATATTGTACAATTTCATTCATAGTATCATATCAACTGAGGCGTTATAAGTTTGGTGCAGCGAATACAGACACAGCAGCGGAGGAAATAAATGTCGAAAATGTACTAAGAATTGATTCCTAAATCCTTACTTCCAGCAGCATTACTGACATTAGATTTTTCATTTTCAGACTAAAATACCCCTTGTTATAACTTACTCATATGCCTCTTTTTTGACAATAATCTTTTAAATTGCAAACCAAAATTAAATTTCAACAATTGCAACACATTCAACCAGTTATGCTATGAAAACCAATGGAAAATTGGAAGGGCATATTGGTTCAGAGTATATTTGACACAATTCAGAAAATAATGTTGATAATAGAAAAAATAGTTTTGGTCAAAAATTGATCAATCACTCAAAAAAACTTTTTTCTTCACTGTCAACAGCACCATATTGATTCATATTTTCACATGACATATGAAATACTACCTCAAAATATAGATATACCATCGTACTCGTTTCGGATATAATGGGATATAAAGAAAACGTCATATAGAGAAATAACGTTCTATGAGCTCCATGATCAATACTCGTCAATTTCAGTGTTCGTTTTCGAGATCATCCGCGCGTCCGTCATTCCACATTTCCTGGCACATTCACCGTTCGCCCAATCCCTCCATCTCCATCCATTCCCCCCCAACTCCCATCACTCTTGGGAAGTTACCCTCCTCGTATTTGGTCTCACCCTCGTCGCTTCCGTGCGCCTCTCCCCACCACTTCCTCCGCCCGCCTTCTGCGCTGATCACCTCCAATCAGCCGACCCTCCACACACGCTGCAGCACCAAACCATCCCATCAAAACCCCGAACCCGCCGCTTCTCTCACACTCCCCTTCCTCTGACCTCTGATCGTCATTCGCCTCAAATTTCTCCTCGCACATTCTAACTCAACCCTCGTTTCCTCTTACCCTCCTCCCTCCCAGCTCCGAAGAGGCACACTCCACTTCCCCTGTCCACCTTGATCGGCGTCTTCACCCCCCTCATTCGTCTCTCTCTCTCTCTCTCTCTCTCTCTCTCTCTCTCTCTCTCTCTCTCTCTCTCTCTCCCTCTCTCTGTATCAGTCGTACTCCAACCACGTGCTTCAATCCTGGCACTCTTCCCCCGCTTCTCCTCAATTTCCACTTTTTCCCAACCCTCGGATACGTCCCTCTCCCTTCCCACTTCCTCGCGAACTGAAACACATTTCGGCCCAAAGAAGCGTCGAAATGCCACGTCTCTCCCCCTCACCTCCACCGTCTTCCACCCGTCCTGCCCATCGTCCTCCACCCTCTCCCTCCCTCCTCCATCGACCCCCAGGTCCCATTCTCGGTCTGTATCCCCGCCTCCCATGTGTCCGTTCTCCCTTCACGTTCCTCGATCCCTCCTTCTTCCCCTCGATCGCTCCGTTCCACCCTTAAACTTAAACGGCTCATGAATTCCTTTCCGCCCGTCCCTCCTCTCGCCCCTCGGGCGCACGCTCTCGAGGCACCGCACCCAACTCTTCTCCTCTCCTGACGCCAAGATCCCAACTTCTTCTTCCCCTTCTCATTGCTCTCAAGCAGTATTCGCTCGCATCGGGTTACGGCTGCCCTACGCCTCTCGCCATCTCACACTTGAGCATGAAGTCCACTTTGAATCTACCGTGTCTTTGCTGAAATGTATGGAAATAACTGTCATTGAAAGTGTGCTCATGCGACGAATATTATTAACCTCGTGAATTGCAAAGGTGTAATGCATAATGCATCGATCAAATAGACCGCGCGTTAATACTGGTTGACTCTTCATTTAAATGAGCTAACTGTGTTGCTTAGGAATCCAATGTACCTCGTCCCCTTAAATTGATTGAATTTTTAATGAATTTCGGAAAAAAATACTAAATTCTGAATTATATATTTCTTTTTCCGAGGTGTTTGTTTTCACATTATTTCTTTCTGGTCCACCAATGCAAACTTTTATAAATTGAAACCTTTAATGGATCTTTCAAATATATTCTACCTATTGACAAACCATCAAGTAAATCATATATTATTATCACATATTATTATCCTGCTTCAATTAATAATGATGCAACCCTAGGGGCAACCTGTCTCACGCTGTTAAGCACTAATAACGAAAACAATACGCGACGTGTACCCATATTTTCAATAAAAATATCATTCGAAATACATTTCTCATTTATTTCGGAAAATTAAATTTTAATTTCGTCGTTTATATTAAATTGTACACGTTTCACTGTCATTCTATTTTATTACATATTAGTTATGACGCTTCAAATACAAATTCACTAAAATAAGCCTTAAATATAATAAAAATTATAAATAAATAACTGTAAAGGTAGATGAATACGTGATAAGTGGATGGTGAGATCCTACCATGTGTAGTTCCAAGGACGGGTCCCTCTACGATCTCCATCGCATGTACGGTTCACTCTTTGAAGACTGGTGACACAAAATAAGGCTTGTTATATTTTTATTGCACATATTTATAATTTTGGTAGTGTCTCAAACATTCCACAATAAGAGAAAATGTGTGACCGCCCTGCACGCAGATTGAGTATCAGAAGAGTCTCACTCTGGAATACTATCCGTCACCCTTTAATTCTAAACATAGATTATAATAACAGCGGCATCGTGGTTTGAAAAGCAATCCTATTGGATGTAGAGCTGCCAAATATATTTTGAATGCGGTGAAAATTATGAAGATTCACTTCGACTGTATCTTATGTATACCCTACTTAAATTCGTCGTTAATATGTTTCTTCTATTATTATTGTTAACTTTCAGCGATCAGCCAATAGACCACAGAGAAAGAACTAAGTTTACTACAAGTGATTCCGAAAATCTCGAAAAATTAAATTTTGTGACTTACTTTAACACACATCTCAACGGTTTCGTGTGCATGATAATACTTTTTAGTCTCTTGTAAATATCTTCCCAAAACATTCATTGGCCTCCTATTGCTTACAACTCACCTATTTCATCCTTTAGTCGCAATGGCTCCCGTGGCTCCTTAAACTCAATTAGTTCCGTATTTATTATGCAATCATATACGTTTGTATAAGTCTTGTTTTCTCTTTCTTCCACACACATACTAAACTTCAAATCTCATCATGACACTCCAATTCAAAGAGTCTCTTCTCATTTAATGCAAACATCTTTCCTTCACTTAATAATATTTGTTTTATGTAATATTACACCATTACCTCACGCTGTCACGCTATTAATGAGCAAATAACTCGGTTTTTAGTATTTCAACTAATTGTAAATGACTAAATACTGTTTCCCAGATTAATATAAAGCGTAAAAATCTATTCCCATTATCTATGTTATCTCATAAACTCTTAATTCCTCATTATTTATTTCCATCCACTCATGAGCACTCATACGTAATTATGACAAAAATTTGAACAAAGCAAAACACGTTTTCGAATACATGTTTGAACTTAACAAAACTCCATATTTCTCGCTCTCACTTAGCAATTTAACGCACTAATGATTCCCCTGAGTTAATTATATCAGTGAGGATATCTTTCACATAAATTTACACAAACCCATATAATCTCATTAAAATGAATTGGGATGTTGATTATCATTGTTGACCTATGATATGGAAAAATACGGTCTAGTCAAAAATTTGAGAGCTCAAATTAATTAAATTTAAATCCTGAAAAGGAATTTGAAACAATTTTGTTTCCTTCCGATTGGGAGCAAAGTTAAATAAAAATACACCTTGAAATACGACTATAACACTCGCATTATTTAAGGTATGCTATTCGCCGACGGTACCAAATATCCTTATTTTACTGGAAAATCCCGTGGCCTAATTTTTAAACTTGTGATAACGAAAACCCGAGAAATCAAGTGCCGCATATTTTTTTTGCATATTCATGACTCAATGGATCGAGAACCGTCTGCGGATTTATTTTTCCTTAAAATCGCCGGGTCGACAAAATATTCTCAATCGATTGCCCGCAAAAAAAATATAGCTACCCCCAACAGGACGGGTTTAAATCCATCGCCCATAAACAACCTACCACCTTCGGTTACTTTTCGCACTTGGGTGAGAAAAAATTGCGGCGAGTAATCCCTTGAAAATTCTCTCTCACTTATTGACCGTCGCCGAGAGTCATCGTCCCGCCGCCCCTCGTGGCACCCCATCTACCCTGCGGGGAGAATATCGGACGAAAATCTCTTTCTTCATTCCCGGAGGCGAAGGCGGATTTCTTCTCTCCTCACCTTCATATTTCCTTGCCATTGTCCCTTATCGCCGCTGCTGCCAAACCACAATATTTCAGTTCCCCTCACACCCTCTGTCTTCCCCTTTACCCAAAGCCTAAGCACCCATATGACCTCCTAACCCCCCCCACCCCCGTCATTCATCTCCGCTCTCTTTCGCCTTTCTTGCTCTCCTCTCTTCTTCCCCCTCAATTCTCTTTCCTTCCGTCCTTCCTCGCTTCCTTTCTCTCACCCTCCCTGCTGGTTTTCCCCATCACTGAAACCGAAGGCCTCCCCCAGTTCTTTCCTCTTTGACCCGGTCTCATCTTTATTCCCCCAACCATAGCCGCCCTTGGCCATGCCTGCCCTCCCTTACTCCCTCAATTCTACCCTGCCTACTGCACTCACTACCTTGGCATGTACGTGTGCCTGGCAACGCAATGCATTATGCACCCCATGCCCGGCGGTCTTCATTGGCCCCTTTTACCCACTCATTCGCCAAATGACCTCTCCCGGCTATCCTTCGCTCCCTTTATCCCATGCCTACCATCATCATTTGACAGTGTTGTTAGAAATCGTATGGTATTTTTAAATGAGAGGAGACAAGGTGCTCACTTTTTCTCTTTCGAACTTCAGTTCGTATTGCTGGGGAATTCCTGATGAACTTCAAATGGCCCCTGCTATAAGTCACGAAAAGTTGCTCAGGAATGAATAGGTGGTACGGAAACTTATCGAGAAATAGCTACAATCTTCTTCGCCGTTGTATTTCAAAAGATGTAATAATAAGTAGCTGAAACTTTTTATCTTTGTATTATTTAGCTTTTCGATTAATGGAACCATGACTTCAATAGTTTTTTATCTTTCTTGAATCATATGAGTCATGTATATTTATTTCATTTTCTCTTGTAATTTATCTCACTTTCTTGCTTCTCACTATTTTCTTCTTATTTCTCAATTTACACTTCAAGTTTAGTCCTCTACTTTTAGCCAGTTTTCTAGGACAAAACCCTTCTCAGCAAGAAGAACAGCTGTTATAAGGATATAAGGAATGAATTAAGGATATAAGTCGAGTGTATAAGTGTACCAGCAATTATATTGTACAAACGTGCCTAAAATTACCTTAAGCTCTAACTTTGCTAAAGATAATGGCTGAAGGAACAGCCATCTTGAATATTCAAGGTTGGTTTTAAATAGTAATATATTAAGCAGAATCTATCCAACGTTGTTAAATTACAGTATAAACGAAAATAAATGTCCAATTCAATTCGATATAAATTTATGAAACCCAATGTGATTTAAGCTTAGAGGAAACCGTTGGAAATTATTGAGAAATAAAATGAGATTATGGACTAACCAAAGAAAAACACAATTAGTGCATTCTGATGTTTAATACAGAACGTCGCTAATGGGCCCTGTCAGCTATTGATATTTCCGTTCGTTATTCGGTTACTGAGGAGTGTATTTTTAATGAAACTTGAAGGCTGAGGTCATATCAAGCGGTAAACTTCAAATCATATAACAATTTTTTTGACCAAACTAATTCATGTTCATGATGAGATTCAAAATTGTGAACTTGCAATTCTAAATTTAAGTAGTTTTTCGTCATACCTACTTTATTATTTAATTACTCCAGGATTATAAATGTCTGTATTCAGTCCACATTAATCCATCTGAACCTAGAGAGGTTTATGTTTGAAAGGTTGTTCGTTGTTGTTTATTCCATTCGACGATCATATAGTCTGGTCTGTTTAGGTCTAATAAAATACATTAAAGTGAGTAACGATACCTAGCGTTTATAAGACAACAAATGAATCTCAACAGCTACCAATAAGTTTGCACCTTCCAATTCGTTTTTTTAGCACAATAAGGAGATCTATAAATATAAAATTAAATATTGGATTCTTGGAGAAGAGAATAAAGTCTGTGAACTAATATTCATATTAACTTATGTCAAATCAAAATTACAATGGCCATTGACACAATTGGCAAAAAACATTGAAATTTTGTGCAACATATTTTTTTTCAACAAAGTTATTTTGTGCTATAGATATAGCGGTTTCTCTTCAGTGACGTCGTCCGAAATATCCTATCTATTTGTTGGCATTATTCTCTTCTACGAAAAGGCACAAAGAGCCCCAATTACCTTTAACAGAATTCAGCGGAGATAACAGGATCATTAAATTGTAAAACTATGACGTACTCATACTTAAATATTAAGTACATCAGACGCAGGAATCACTGAAGGAAAATTTTCTTTTTGAAAATATTTTGACTATTGAATTCGTTAGTTCTGCCTTTCCAAATGATTTAGTTTTACCCCAACTTATTGCCCATAAAAATTGAATTATTGTTACTCTCTCTTTTTAAAGTTATTTTCAAAAGTTTTCCATGTGACTTTACGACTTAAAACCTACCGTAATGGACGTCAAGGAAATAAATACCCAAAACAAATACCAAATACTCTTACTTCTACCATTCGTCCATTTTCATTATATGCGTTATTTAAATCCAGAATTTTTCCTTTTTGTTCTCAGTCTTGTACATTAAAACGACGCTTTATTATAAGATCAACTCTAGAATCGTATGCTTAAACGACTGTGCTCATTCGATCTACCAATCTTTTCATTCCATCAGTTTCTTGCGCTGAGGCCTACGTTCATGCTCCTCGTTTTATTTATCCTTGAACATTCTCTGAAGTTCTATAATCCTGTGAATCTCTCCTTAAGACAACTTCTCGACAGTGGTAAGCAAAAATTGTTTATCTTAGGAAAAATGCACAAGTTATGGCACACTGGAGCAAGTGTATGCATTTTTTGACCAAAATTACCTACTCTTCCTCTTGATCTTACATGTTTTTCTCATCTGAAACATAGAATACAAGACGAAATCATATTTAAGCATTTTTAAAATTAATTATCTAGCATTATAGCATTGCTTCTTGCATCATTTTATACATGGGTTTAGGTTTTTTTCATTTAAACATATTACGGTTTATCTAAAATGAAGTTTGTAAAGAGTAATTTCCATATCAACATAATGCGATTTTTTTGTCAACGGAAACCTTACTCCATTTGTGTTCCTAGTGTAATTTTACATCATGTACGAATATTTGTTAAAATACGGAAACTAATCTTTATTTTATATCAAAGAGTTAATTATCCCTCATGAGGACAACATCGTTTCACAGTACTTAGTTTACCGAGTTCATAAATATTTACTATAATAAGCAAGCATTCTGAAAAATTTTAAATGCCATGTCTATTCCGTTACGCACTAAATCCGTATATATTGAGGAAGACACGATGTTTTCGCGTCATTTTATTTTTGTGAAGTATCATAAAGAGGACTCAAGTGCCTCCAATATAAATTGATGATCCCCAAAATTTCGAAACACATTTCAATCTTTTCCTTAAAATTACCAATTTTATAATACCTTATTTTAGCACCTAAATGGAAATCACTTACACGTTGTCACTGCGTTAAATTTAATTGTGTCGTATACTATACGCAGAGAAGAAAAAGTGGACTCCAACAAAGTAAATTTAACAATTTTTCCTTTGAGAGTCATTCCAGTATCTTAGAAATTAGATCCAATTTCCTTTTTATCTTAGCTTAATTTTCAAGGTATCTTGGGTATTCCATACTACCAAGTCGGTCGTTTCTCTCCATTCCAATCGCCATGATTAACTGTTGTTCATTCGTTAGACTGTGCCATCCCTCCCAGGCGCTATTCGTCCAGAATACCCTTTCTCTCCTGCCTCAAAAAGAAGTTCCACTCGAATCCAGCGATTGATATTTATTGAAGTGAAGTTTACTTCTCCTTGTCTATTTAATGCAGGAGTACCTTTCCTACATAAACATTCCCCAGTTTAGACTTTCTGTTATATATTGGGCTTGGACCATAAATTAACTACTATACTGGGACTGTCCCAAAAAGTAAGTTAAACTAGTTTTCCTGGCGAAGCGGACAATTGGAGTGGGAATTTTTGAGAAAAATAGTGAGAGGTCTTGGGAAAGCAAAACGACCCGCGCCAGTTTTCTGCGGGACATACCATTCTGCGGATCGTTGCTAGACTGAACTTTTTTCGAGGGTCGTGTCACAAATTTACCATGCCACTTTCTAAGGAGCAATGATATCGGATAAGATTTTGTGCTAAAATCGGGATACCGGGTTCGGAGACCATAAACATGGTTAATGATGCTTATGAAGATGAAACAATGTCTCAAGTTATGGTTTTCTACTAGTTCAGGATGTGCTGGGAGGGTATTCAGAAGGTTGACGATGAGGAATGCCCTGGACATTCACAAACTAGTCTAATGAATATGTGTACAAAGTGAGACACACGCTCAAGTCTGGTATTACTCCCCAATGTCAGAATGTTAGCAGAGTGCAATATTAATAAAACCACAGTGCACTGAATTCTTACAAAAGATTAGCCATCAGAAAAGTGTGCCAAGATTGTCCCCAAGTTGCTGCCGGGAGACTGCTTGTGTGGCAATCTTGCCCTGGACTTTTTGGACCATTGTGAATGTGACCAGAATTCTTTAGAATAGGTGATTACTGGTGACGGGAAGTAGGCATTTTTGTACGACCCAAGCACAACTTCTTTAAGTACCGTTTTGGACCACTGGATTAGGTCAAAAAGTCCGCGATTAGGTGCCTGAACATGATTCCCGTCGACACCTTCCATGAACCGTACCACAAGCGTGACATAGGCACTGACATAGACGTATTGATGCACAAAGGTGCTGTTTTGAAGAGTTTTAGTAACTTGTACTTTGATCTACAATAAAGTTTTCGCAAAATTAATTCTACTTACTTTGTTGTGATAGACCATATATATAGTTCTGCACAAACTTTTTGTCACTACTTTCATTCAAAACGGAGTGAACCTTTAGTTATTCAGCACTTAAAGACGCGATTAACTAGACAAAGTTGCCTGCACATGCATTGTGATGAAATGAGTAAGATAATCAAATTTATGATCAATTTAGTTTTTGCATGAGTTGAAAATGATTTCAATTCGTTACTTAAGCTAAACATTTACAATTCTGTCTAAATAATGGCCCGTTCTAACATTATGTCAATGGCAATTGTGTCCAGCGTCAGCCACTTGTGTGGGAAGATAAAAAGACTTTTTTGTTTTACGGCTGTTGTCATTTAAGTGAGAAGTATCGAAGAATTAATGTGAGCATTAATACATTTTAATAAAAATGAAATTAAATCAGTAAAATTTCTTTATCGCCCCTCTATCTGCTGAGTTATCGACTCATTCGTAAAATAATAGATGAAGAAATTAAATAAGAAGTGCCCCCTGGAAATAATTCTCAAAACTCTATTCTATAATTTTGATAGTTCTTTTAGAATTCCATGATGGGAAACCTATTAACATTACCTTTGCACCAAGACGCTTAAAATATTAAACGAACTTAATTCCATCCTTCACTCTCTTCATGCCTCTTTCCCTACTCCCATCGACCCCAAACTCAAGAACTAATAGTGGAGACCTAATGGATTCTGTCCGTCCACAATGGAGACGTTCATTTATCTATATGGCCCTCTCGTCCTTCCTCTCTCCTCCCTTCCTCCCTCGCTTTCCCTTCCTATTTGGTATATCCCCAATCTATCCAAATCTATTTTCTTCCTTCCCTCGATTCATTCCTCTCCTTCCAATCCAAGCTACGATTTTAACCCACACGGTCGGGTGTTTTTCTTCCCTGGCAAACATGTTGAGCGCAGATGTGGACGTGAGGGATAGAGATAAAGGTTTGAGGAGACGGGGAGAGTGGTGGTCGTGTGCCGGACGATGCATCCACAAACTGTGTGGGAAAGAAGCGATTGAGGGGGAAAAGGGAATCCTGCCACGTCCTAGAGGAATAATCGAGGTTGAAAAGTGGTGGTTTGGAGTAAGGGAGTTGACGGAAAGAACGGAAGGGTAGAGTGAGCAATAGAATGAGAAAATAGTCACCCATCGATCCGTTAAAACTTTCGATGCTTCTTTCGCGATATATTCATTCAACCGCTATCTTTTATCTTGATATTTTGTGATGTGATGCAAGAGTGAGTGAAGGAAAACATTAAGATCGGACGATCATACACCTTATTCAACAAATATATATGCAAATAAAAGAATTTGTAAAACGTTTACACCACTTCAACCGTTTTTACACCGTTTCAACCGTCACACCGTTTACGGCACTTCTCTATCATCCCGTGCATAGTAAAAATTCTAATGCTTTTTCAATTAAAAATACTGGAAAATTCCAAAAAACTGCGGGAGATGCCGCAGCAGTAACTTTTGACGTGGTCATCCGCTAATATGTATTACAATTGGTTGCTTTATTATCAGATAAAAAGTAGAATTTTAGATCACAATGTTAGCTGATTTTATTGGTAAGCGATCCCAATTCAACTGATGTGAGGAGACCGCTTCATGTGCATCAGTAACATTTAAAATTGGAACTGTTTAATCGCTGGTATTCGATAGGTAAAAGCTAATATTGGTGCTGCGTATCTCGTCTTTCTTTTTTCTCTCTCATACCATTACTCGTGATACGAATAGCTTACTAGATACAATAGGCTTAATAGGCCCAGAAAGCTTGAAAGAAAATATATCTTAACGAAATATCTGTATTTTATCCCATTTTAAGAATTATTCTTAAATAACCTTTGAACATCTTTGGTGCAATATGTGGTGAGTATAACATTTCAATGGATTCATAAAATGGGAACATCAAAGTGCTAACGTATAAAAGTATAAAAACACAAAATCATAAATCCTCGTAATGATTTTTCTCCACCTCTGCTATACGAAAATTAATGCCTCGTTCGTATTTTTCCAAATATCGTACACCATTTTCAAGTGTACGTCCCTCAGATAATGCCTGGTATCTATGGAACGGCATTGAAAGTATAGGCGCAAAAGATACGCACAAAGGGGCAGTGATAGAACGGGGGAAGGAGGAGGCTGTACAGCGGTCCCCGGGTCCATTCCTCCTCGCGGATATATTGGATCGGACCCGCCTCTCTGGTGGCTTTTGAGTAAAGCGACCGGCACATACCTACACACACACACACACACGTACACAGAGACGCATACAACTGGAGGAACTCTGAGTGAGACGGTAGACAAGTGAGCGAGCGGGCGAGTGAGTGAGCGAGCGAGAGACAAGGACGGAGGGTGAATAGGATATGACGTTTGGAGTGCTTCGGTTGCGCATTAGAATGCCTCCACGATTTGTGTGCCCTGGAAAGGGTTCCTATGTGTAAGGGTGAGGGTGGGGTGAGCTTGAAGGGGAAAGGGCACGTTGAAGGAGGGTCGGGTGAATCCCCTCCCAATTAAACGGTTGACCCAGAACTGTTCCATGCTCAAAGAAATAGACTCCCCAACCCTCCTCCGATATTCTCTTCCCTCCAATTCCGCTACCATTTCGCCATACCTGCCATCGCTATTAGAATCCGAAAATTGAAGCGAGTTATTTTGTGTTCAGCGATAATTCATTTCAGCTCGTCTTCCAGGTTCTTCCTATCGCGCAGAAATCTCTCTTGCAAAGCTTCACACGTTATACTTAGATATCCACTCCTGCATTAATATAAATATATATATATATATACTTATGTATTCATATATATATATATATGTAAAAATATATTTAATATAAAAATAAATGCATGCATATATATGTGTATGTATATATATATATATATATATATACATACGAGACGTAATACGAAATGTATGCATACATACAGGCATATATGCATACATTTTCAATGGAGTGGCGAAAGACTACGCATTGCTCGTTTCCATGTGCATTTCTGAATTCATGTAAATTACCAGTGAGTGAAGATGAAGCATAAATCTATATTCAGAAACAGTTTGCGTGTGCAAATCATGAAAATTTTATGCTTGAAATTTCGAAACCATCTTACGAAATGGCAATGGACGAAAATCCCCTTCACGAAAGACGATTCGAAAAAGGTCCCACAATTCCAATTTGAACTTGAAAATCAATTGAGGTTCGTAGAATATTTTAAATCTCTAATTGGCAAGCATCTCAGAACAAAAATGGATGAATAGAAAAATTAAGTTTACGAAGGTAATAATGATACACTGGGCAAGTATTTTTAGTTTTCAAAACGAAGAATATGTTGAAATGAAAAAAATTGTTAATAAAAGTATTAACCATGTTTGTAAAACAATTTATAAAGATCGATGATCAGTCTAAAGAATAAGTGTGCTTACGTTGAACCTTAGCAAGAGTCGGGATGTATAAACGAAAGACTATCTCAGTGTTGGCTCCTTCAGTATGAGGCTCCTCGTATTTGCCAGTGGAGAGTGATAATGGAAGACCTGGATCTTTGTAAAATGATCGTCGTACAGCTCAGTGATGGGCCGGCGAAGGATGTCCACGGTTATGCCAGTTGACGAATTCTCGACCATCTCCATACAGCTGCCGTTCTATCGGAAAGAGGGGAAAGGGGGTCTGTATATTTGGCACCTGGATTGAGGGGAAGGTCTCTATCGCTCTTTCTTCTCTTTTACACTCTCAATCTCAGGTCTCGCGCCCATTAAGCAGACCTGGTGGATCAAATTTTCCCTCGCTTTGTCTAGGGAGAAGGAGCATCCCCAGTATGAGTGATTAATACTCCGAGTACTCAAACGGTCCGGGTATAGGATACACATGGCTCTCTACACTCACCACTCCTAACCGTAGCGTTCAAGGATGCAAAATTACCCTATAGGCTCGGTTCACCCCTGAGAAAGCACGCCAAATGACAGTGCTTTGGCTGGTTTTCGTAGAGAGGTATGTAGCTATTGATTGTGTACTTCACTTCATACTGTATGTAGAGTCCTTGCGTGGATTCGGTGAAAACGCGTGGTAATGTAAACTGTGAACAATAATGTCCACTTTTTATAACAAGTAGAAAATAGTTGTTAACCATTACACATGAATGTATTTGTAAACAGCGGGATATATGGGAGTTTATGGACAATCTAATTTGAAGGCAGTAATCTAAATCGATTAATTAAGCCGATTAAATTAGATTTGGCCGGTAGAGATTCAATAGCTTAATAAACAACTTGTATGCGTTTGTAATTTTTTTTTCGGTATTCCACATAGGAATATTGAATAATTTGTAAAAGTGTGGAATTTCAATAATGTTATTACCTTAATGAAGAATGGAAACCCTTCAAATCTCTCAGCATTCTCCTTTGAATTTCAATAATCTTAGGAGGGTGAAAGAAAGGTACAAATTCCCTCATGCAATGAAGAATTGGAACTTTTCAACCTGTAATAAAATTCACAAAATATTTCATCCATGTCGCAATATATTTCTATGCATAACATAGCAATGGCTCGGTAAGAATGCATGTCTATCTCGTTAATATGCCAACGGAGGGACGGGTAAGTTCAAAGTCACCGAGCCGGAAATTATATATTAATATGAAACCGGACACTACATATGTAAGTATATTTCATTCATATAACTAAAAGCAGTGAAGCTACCACTATTTTTAAAGATCCTGTATCCTTATGTCTGGTGAGAGTGTAAGTACATTTGACACGTTGTTTCCAATTTTTTACTAATGATTTAATTGGACGTATTAAATACCTAAACGCGCATATCTTATTATTATAGCATTGTATCGAAAAATATAGGTCTCAGGGTAAATACACAAGAAGAAAATGAAGCTCTTAAGAGAACCTTACTTTTTTCATTTATAACTTCTCTTTTTGTCAGATAATTCTTTATTTAATTTATTAAGATTTAATATGTTGATTAAGAGTTCACGTGTTGCAACACATCTACTTTATTGGCAATTGGACATAAAGGCATAAAAATGCGTACGTACATTGAAATACGATGAGAAGCTAGTAACCCTTTCCGTGGAGAGTATAAATTAATTTTAATTTTAACCATTACAGGACTAAAACTTTTGTTCTATAACTGTTAACTTCCGACAGTCAGATAGTAAAATTTTTCCGGTTACACGAAGAAGGGATAATCATACATGGAAATTTCTTTTATCAACGTGGAGTTGCTTCTTGGAACGAACCGGTTACTATTCTTTTTGTAATGCGTCGACCGGCCAAAGTGAACGTTGCGTTTCAATCTCTCTCCGACCATGAATTTGTACCGTGCTATGACGTGATATTAATCTCACTTCCTATTTAAATGTGAAAAATGATCACATTTGAACATGGAAAAGTTAATCTTAGAATAGTGCGATATTAAAATTATCTGAATACCTCCTGCTTCATGGAAGTTGGCGCGAGAGTAAACGTTGGTCACCAAACAAAATGACTAATCACTACTATAACACGACTAATAACACGGCTACTGACATACGACCACTAATATTATGCTCATAGTATTTTTTCAAACAATCACAACTAAGAAGTAAAAATGTGAAAAATATAATTATGACATACGGTAACTAATAGCGAGTGACAACACTGCACATTCTTGGTTCATTGCACGAGAATATTTTTATAGCACAATCAAAATAAATTAATAGGATTGGTTTGAAGGGTTCCTTAATGGCACTCACCACCATGAGGAAAACCTTAATGCTGGAAAAAAATAGTAAAGCTCTCGGCAGAGACCGAGCAAAATACTGGTAGAAAATTTAGGTGGGAACAAAATAAATTCCTGACTGAAAATAAAGACTGGCGAGGGGAGAGCACAGCGCACGTTGGATGCGACGGCGATAGAGAAAAGTTCGTCGCGGAAGGCAACCACACACACATACAAGGCAGAAAAAGACAAGCCGAATCGGCTGAAAGGAACAGAAAAAGATAAGTCGTACGTGAGGCCGTCTGCGTGATGGAAATGATTTGGAAATGAGAAAGAACGCTGGAGAAACAAAAGGTGAGCACCGAGGGAAAATAATGTAAGGACATTGGAAGGACGTAGAAGGGGAAGGGACGGTGAAAGGAGATTTAGGGGGGAGAGCCGTCTTCTAGGCATCGGTCTTTTATCACCAAATGCGCATTTTTGGTACCCTTAATATTTATTATTTTTTCCCTTTCTCAATCTTTCCCCCCTTCCGTCTCGTTCACTCTATCTCTCTCTCGCCGCCTGCTCAAACTACAGCTGTCCCCACAAAATTGGGATTGCGTGGGAGACAAGGGTTGGGCAGAGAGGAATGGTAACAAAGAGAGAAGGAGGTGGAAGGGAAAGGAGGAATAAGCGTGAACAAATTGGCGGATGCGAGGATGGGAATGAGGGAGGAGATGGCGAGGAGCGAGAGCGGCTGCTTGCGGTGGCGTATGGTGAGTAGAGTAAGTGGGGCGGGCACGGCTGCGGGGGGGATGGGATTTAGGGGTGAAATGCGACGACCGATCTGGCGGTGACTAAAGAAAAGGGGAGAAGAACTGGGCAAGGACTAAGGAGGATGGAAGGCGATAGTTTCTGGACCCAGGAAAAAGAGGCGGCGATAGAGGGGTAGGGATAACGCCGCGTGGTTGGGGAGAGAAAGACAGAGCAAAAGAGAGCGAGGGTGGGATTATAGGGGTAAGGTGAGTAACAAGAGAGGAGGCTTTAAGGGATTGAATGAAGGAATGAGCTGGTTAAAGGGATCCGCGGAGAAGAGGGCTTTTGCGTGGAGGAGGAAAGGAAGGATAGGATGCTTGGGGGAGAGGGGGGACCAGAGGATTTCGGCGCTGTTGAGAGAGAGATGGAAAGGGTGAGGAGGAAGAGTCGATGGTGGGGGGCGCGACGGGGGTGGAATGGCGGGAGGAGGATTTGCAGGCCGCATGACGCGGTTCGGGAGCAAACGTGGCAAGGCCGGCGGTTTTGCGGAGGAGAGAGAGAGGGAGTGGAGGAAGCGACCAGAGGGATGAGCCCAGGGGGATTCTGAGGTAAAGGGGCATGAGAGGAAGAGGGGGTAAGGGAAGGAAACTGCGGGGAGAAGATGAAAGAAAGACGGTGGGAAGGGCGGGAGGTGGATGGAATAGCTGAGCGTGCGGAGTGGAGTAGGAGTGAGGGCAGTTTGGAGAGAGGGATGCAGGAGAAGGTGGTGAAAATGTTAACGGCGCAGGAGTAGGTGGAGCAAATGGGTATTGGAAGGGCCATAAAGGTGGGACAAAATGGAACTGGGGAGGGGGCAGATTTAGGTTTGAAAGGGCATAAGGGGTTGGGTAAGGTGGGAGATAAAAGACTTAAGATTAGAGTAGAGGGGAAAGGAAGGGGGATCGGATTTCAAGCTGAGGAAAAGGTTTGCAAAAGTATCGAGAGGTGCAAATGATAAAAAGGACGTTTCGGAGAGGGAGTCGTTAAGAAGTGGCATACACATTTGGAAAAGCTTTCGAAATTTATTAAGTAATGGCCCTCTAACCTCTATCTAATGTGATCAAATGCGATCCAGCAGAGGTGTTTCCATTGAGAGCCATAAAAATGCCCATAAATCCTCCGCGCATTTTTTTTGTACCGCTCATTTATGTATAAAATTCGCGGGGGTATTTTCATTAATTTTTGCCGCAGATCCCGTGAAATTAGCTCGTTCATGGAGACATGATCTTAAACAAATCTGGAAGAAAAATAATAAATTCATAAACGGTAGCGCGAAGCAAAGAAGTATGCCAAAAAGCCTTTGTAACCCCTTTAAACACCCCAATGGCGTGTGCAAAAACTTGAATCCGCAAAAGCGTTCACAAGTCAAGTTTTCGTTTCCGACGTGGATGAACGTCAAAGGTAGCGAGGCAGCAGGGGAGCGCTCGAAAGAAATGCAAGGGAAAGAGCGGCGCTTAAAGAGATTTTATGCGAGTGGGAAGGGAAAAGTTTATACTCTTAAGGCACAAAGGAAGTTTTTAAAACGTAGATTGCAGTATTTTTATCGAGACTGAAGAGCATGCGAAAGCAGCGCGTAGAGGAATACGTGTAGCGGAAGTAGATCACGGTTGAAGCGGGCACGGAGGAGAAAAGTTGTTTAGGAGCTACGGCGAAAGAGCTGAAGTGGTGAAGAGTGAGTAAAAGAGGGAAGAAGAGGGAGGGAAGAGGATAACTGAAAGAGAGAGAGAGAGGAAAAGGAGAGTGGTGAACTTTGGGAGTCGGGATTTGGAGCGGCGCGGCATTTTACCAGTGAGGCTGAGGAGCACGTCCTTCACACGACGCATCGGTGGATGTGGGTCAAGAGGAGGGGCAGAGGAGGGAAGGAGGGGATGCAGAAGAACGGGAGGGGAATGAAAGGGGAGAGAGGAGAGCCGGGAATGACTAGGAGTGGGTGTGATGGGAGGGAAGAATGTGAGAGTGATGAATGGAGAAGTACGCGAAGGAAGAATTAGATAAAATTCGGCAAGTGAGATGAGAAGAATGGAAGATGGAAGAGTTATGAGAATTAGGATGGGCGAGGAAGATATGAGTAGATAGCGAGGATGTCCGGGTGGACTGACAAGGGAGGAGGGTGAGTGGGCGAACGGGTACTGGGAGTCTCGAGATCATTTATAGGAAAGTGTGTGGAGCAGTCGGGGAGAAAGTCAGAGGAAGTGTAGCTTCAGAATAGAAATGTGATTTGAGAAAATATGGGAAAATATGTCCCAAGGCGAAAAAATTAATTGTCAATTTAGAGTGCAGATGAATTGTTGAATTTCAAGGGATGGTGCTAGAGTCTTCCCGTGAAGATTAAAGTAAACAAAAAAATAAGATAAGTCATAAATACAACGAAAAAGCTAATTGCATAAAATATAAAAAAATGGATATATTTAAAAATATAATGAAATTGAAAATTCAACAAGAGTGAAACACCTCTTAGGTTCACAATAGTGATAAATATGAAATGCATATTTATATTTCGACGTTAGGTAATTATCTTTTATCTTATGGAAAATTCACTCATACAGTTAAGGCTCAGATAAAGAAATATATTGGATTTCTATGCTAACATCCCTATTTATTGAAATATGATACAAAGATATCTATTGATTGATCCTATTTACTTTTATTTTAAAATGATTTTTTAGGGTGTACAATTTCTTCTCTTTAATGTCTAACCTATAATCCATTGGATTGGATCCAATCGGAAAATGGGTTTTAAGGTGAGGTTCAGAGGGTACACATTGATGACGTAGAGACGTTGCAAGCCGGCCTTTCACCACGTCTTTCCTCGTTGTTTATCAATATGTAAATTAACAAGCGAATTTTTTATTTTTCCCCGTTTCCATCTGCAGCTAGTCTCTTAATTTCCACTTAAAAGATACACTTTGCATCATCTGCATTATATACTCCTTTCGTGGTTTTCTACAATTCTTCTTATTCTTTTTTTTCTGACTATGATTCTAAAGGTTCTTTATTGTCAAATTACGTAATCTCTCTCTACTCACTCCTTCTTTATTGCGTATTTGCTATAGTACTGGTTACTTTTCTGTGGTAGGATCGATCGTTGATTGTCGTCTTAATTAACCATTTTATTTCCTACACAAGTAATTTTCTGTACAGCCAAAATTTGACGGCTTCCAGTCTTTTATGCTCCGCTGCTCAAACATTCCATTCTTCACTTACATAAAATTGAAATTACTCAAAAATGTCTTTAAGATATTTTATAACAAAATATTGTTGCCCCTAATTACTAGTTTTTACCTAAGAAAAAAAAACTTGGATCAATTTTAAATTACCCCTCCCTGCAAGGGGTGAAATCTGTTTTCTTTGTTAGAGCGTAAATTATAACCTTAATAGTGTTTGCGTGTTGTTAATAAACTTATAGTACCATAGCTTTGTTTCACAGAGGTGTACAGATTCATCAATTGGCTCAATCGGTGTATGGACGTATGGCACAAAAATTTATAACTATTTATGACCTTCAATACCTTCCAGAAATCTTAACTCGTTGGGTTCATAATAATACCTAATAATAATACAAATATTTCGCAAATATACCTTACTCCAATAAACTGAAGGAAATATTAATCAAACAATTATATGATTTATTTAAGATTCGCTGGTCAAGGGGTTTTTTTAACGCATTAGCAGTTTTATTTTACACCACATGAAATTAGTAATTTGATTAAAGAAACTTAAAAGTTGTGTGTTTATTATATATTTATTTAATAATGTGTGTTTATTCAAAGAAATTATTAGGAGGTAGGAAGAGAAGAACACCCCTTGTTAAAAGAGGAAGGACTGAGCGTATACGTAGTAGAATTCTGATGAAGTAGAGAGAGAGGTAGAAAGGTGGTGCGTATAGAAAGAACCTGGGTGAAAAAAGGAAATAAAAAGGGGCGAGCTCTTTCCAGTAAAGTCCACAGCGACCAAGAATTTGTCCTTTTTCATCTTCCTTCCAGGATCTCGTCAGGGATTACGCTAAATTGCGTACTCTGAGACTATTGGAAGGTAGAAGAGAGATGAATTCGTATTCGTATGAATCAGTGGAAATGATTGCGGCGGCAAGGATTAAGTGTTCAGGTGGAAGAGACGGACAGAGGATGGTGTATAGGTCGTCTAAGGTCGGGAGGGGAAAGCCTCTGGGAAATTAATGTACAGCCTAGGGTCGGGCAATGAATGGTGAACGCTGGATTTTCCTTTGGCATTCGATATTCATTTCCATAAAGCAAGAGTGTAGTAACAGGATAAAAATAGGTCCACTCCTGGTTCGTCGCGTACGTCATTTTCAAACTCTCTGAGGTAGTAGGCATTTTAAGCGGATGACTGAATACCTAAATGATTGATTGCCCTATATTCAAAGATCGCTCCTTTTTAGGCATAAACACGTAGGATTACAAAAACATAGATTTGAAAATTTTTTATCCGTATCTTTATGGTTATATACTTAGACTCAACATTGTTTCTTTATTTGAAATATAAATTACCGCAGGAAAATAGTTTTCAAAACGACTGCAATGGATTTAAATCAATTATAATGTTTTCGAGGCGATTACAGTATATTATTATTAGGTAATCTACCGGTTAAGGTAGGTTTTTGGATGGACACAACTATCAATTATGTAACTCTAAACAAAAACAATCCAGCAACCTAATCTACATCATACAGTATATTATAAAATGTAATTTATTGATAAATTTTGTATCAGTATGTTGGTCATTACTGTGTAAAGAGCTATTGCTCCATTCCCTTTTTATTTTCAGTTTTCGTTTTGGTTTCCAGTGTAGGTAAGTGTCGTTTCGAGAATATCTATGGTTATAATTGAATAAAACGGTTAAAATGCAAAACATTTAAAACGGTTTGGGTAAAAATTCAAATTGACTTTAGATGTTATATCTAGATTCTGGTTATAAACTTTACATTTTGATGCAAGACCTCGAAAATAATCAAATTTGAAACTCTTGCAATTTTAATAATGATTATTTAAATACGACTCGTTCTGCGAAAATACGATTACAAATGCTGAAATGCCACTGGTACTGTGATTCTTAGATTCGGTAATAAATCCTCATATTTAAATTTTAAGATTATCTACCAGAAAATATATGTTAACATCCGTTTAAATAATATTCTTTTCTGATTGCTATGGTACTAGGCGGTGACTAATAACTATACACACTAAGCCTAAAGCATAAAACAATGGTGAAAGTATACAATAATGTACCCATGCAAATGTATGCATTGCATGCAAAGGTATTCCATGCAATTTTACGCATAAATAAATTACTTTCATTTCAAAAAATTTCTAGTACATTCTAACATCATCACAAATTTATCATAAAGTTTGGAACACTCTAAGTCTAATTGCATTTAAAGCATATCTAAAAGCAATATAATTATACTTAGCCAAATTGATTTAATTGAAAATTAAGTTGTTACTTGAAGGGTGTTCAAATTCTAATTAAAAGCCAAAGACAACACATTTTATTTAATGGTGCTGGGCTAGTGCCATTTCATGCATGATTACAATATGCCACTGATGAGATATCCTATGGTAATGAACGAGGTTGGATATATTTGTTGATGGAGTGTACATCAATCAATACTCTGAATTATACAGCAGTGCTGCATTTAATTTGGATTTACTGACACTTTAAAAGAAATGCTACTGTTTCGCCATAATACCAATGGTATTATTTTAATTCAATACAACTAAATTAAAATGTAAAGGTATATTAAGTTGCCTGTTATTCCTTGAAAGGTTTATCATTTCTTATCAGAAAAGCAGTGTGGACTTGGCATTGATGTCTTAACTAGAATTGATTTGATATTTAAATAATATTCACTGAGTGCAAATATTGCCGTTAATTTGCTAGTACTTGCTAGAGGAGCTACCCATTAATATTCATTGGAAGTAATATGATGAGAGGATCTAATGGAAGTAATTGAAAATCATGTCTGCTTTTCCAACTACCATTCTTTTAAAAATCAATATGATAATGAATGGAAAGAATTTTTCATACATATATATTATAATTAAACAAAGTATACCTTAACACACTTAAAACAAATATAAAATTCAAATTCGCTCATTTCTTTACCTCAGTGTTACAATGTTTTTATATGCATACAGATTCTTGATGTCGAGGAAATACTATTTTAACGATTTAGTTACATTTTTTGTATTTTCATGGTTTAGGTACTTCAATTAAATTTTCATCCCTAACAATGGATAATTAGTAACTATTTCGTATTTAACATGCATGGCATTGAAATTGTGTTCTCATTATCTTTCAACTTAATAGTCCACCATTTTTTATCAACTCTTGTTTTATACCCGTGATTAAAGCTCTTAAAACTCCCTTATCGTTCTGTAATTTAAAATAACCCTGCACTATATACTATATAGATGCCATATTTTCAAATCAGGGAGTCCTCAGTGAAATTTACCGGTAGGATATATCCATTAGTTAAGTTCTAAAAAACTTGTAGAACATAAAAACCTTAAATTAATTAGTAAAATTTAAAATACCTGAAGAATCATCATATCTTTTCGTCAATCTCCTTTTTTTATAATACAAATTTATTCAAAATTCTTTTAAAATACTTATAATAATCAATGTCGGTGGCAATGTGAATGGGTGCTTTCCATTTGAGTTGTTCATCCTTGCAAAGCTTGTGTCGCCCCGCTACAACCCGTGTTAACTCAAGGAATCTTCTCTTTTAGCATGACACTTTGAGTCTATTCCGGTAAGCGACGCCTAGCTAACCAAAACAAACGGGAAGCTGAACAGCCCCTTGGAGTAAGCTCGCGTCGACTTGTACCGGTAATGGGATAGTACCCAGTATAAGCTTAATAATGCCTAGATCAATTCAATACGTGTTTAATGGTATCCGAGTAGCCAGTTAATATGGTCCAAAAATATTTGCAGATACAGATTTTCATGTCTGCAAAAATGAGTAGTCATTAGCGGTGATTTTTTAGGTAGTGACCATGGAAGTTTTGTTTGTAAAGTGCAAAACTATTTCCTGACACATTTTGTGGACTAAATTTTCATTGAAAAATATGGAAAACAAATACAAAAACAAAGTTATTTTGAAATTCATAAATAGAGATAATAAAGTCTACTTATCGCTTTAATTTATTAAATGATATGCAGGTGAAATTATGTCTTTTTATTCTTTATTTATTCGTGTTTTTCTTAACTATAATTCAAAACAAAATATCTCCTTCCTTAACTGGTAAAATGCTTTAAAAATAATCCTTCTGAATAGGCTCAGCGAAAACTTTTTCTGTTCATTTCTTAACCATAACAACACTTCCCCTTTTTTTGCGTTCTTATTCTGGGAACTCTCTATTTTCTTTTAGATCTTTTCCTCCATGAATAATATCTCCCACCCACATCTTTAAGAGAATATGTTTTCTGCTAACGCGGTCAACTTGAAAAATGCAGCAGGAGTATTTTTTCATACAGTATTGTTACTATGAAAACTTTTGTAACTGGAATGAACACGCCTTCTTCGGAATTTCCATGTAAAATGATAATGACTTTGAAGTAGAAGTACCTCTTTTAATATATCTCCAACAATTATTATTATAAAATGTGTAACTTAAAAATTTTTTTCTGCAACAAATTAAATTTCTGGGAATATTATCATTGTTTTGTAAATATTTAGAAAAAACATCTGTTTTCTTTATTCAGCCAATGCTTAAGGCAATTTTATTAAAAAAATAACTTTAACATTAGTAATTGAGGTATTCAATCTACGATTGAAGAATCCTAGCTAAAATACATAAGTGTTTTTTCTAAACAATAGTTTAAAGGATGATATAATTACCACTTTTAACGTTTAAAAATTAATTTAAATTATAATTCCAAAATGAAGGTTTTATTAAATTTCTGAGTTAACAAAATTCTAACATACTGCGCTGCCCTTACTCCACCTTCGTATTATTCCTTCATGTACGATTTTCATTCCGTACATAAATAACACCCAACAACGGGAAAATCTAATCTGAATAAAAATGAAAAAGTTCTCCAGTCTAAGGAATTTATCATTTGAAATGGCTGACATGGAGATAATACTCTCCAACGCTCAAAATAATAACTAATAAAATGAAATTTTACTCAAAGCTCCGCTGTCATTGAAATCCCAACCAACAGTCCATAACCTCTAAACAGTATTTTTTTAAATTTCTTCTCCCTTTTCTGTATAATTATCATCTTAATCTTCGTTACTTAATTCTTTCCTTAAAAACGCAAGAACTTTGATTAAAAAGTTATTGTATAATTAGAATGTACCAATTTAAGTCATTCAATCACACTCTATATGTAGTGTGGGCAAGTTATTCAGAAACATTAATTAATATATGTTCACTCCATGTGGGAAACGCATATTTATTACTGACGTATAAATCTTATTACGCTCCATTTCACATTTTAATTCTTATTAACACTCGCAAAAGTGTGCAGAATTTGTTTATATAATTTATTTCCTCTCAAAAAGTCTAGGAAACTGGAGTTGTGGGGATTGGAATAGTGCGGTGGCTAAAGTACAGGCTTCCCAACGAGAGGGCCCGGGTTCAAATCCTGGAGACAACAAATATGTTTCAGTGGAATCCGTATCTCTCATTGAGGTGCATTGTGGAGAGCACTTTGAGTGAGTACGACGTCCGGCGGATGGAACGTTAAACTGCGAACCCCTTGGCGCCTTTCGACGACATTGGGCTAATGTAGACGCCGGGTTTCTCTCCACCCTTCCTTTCCCATCCATCTCTAATCGCGCGAATGACCTTAGCTATCGGTCGCCTCCCATAAAAACTGTTAATACTACTGACTTGTGATGTCACATTTTAACTGTTATGAAAAGTACTATTAATTCTGATAAATATGCAAAATGATTTATAAAATGGTTGTGCGTGCTGTTTTTGAAATGCAGTGAACACGGATTAAAAATGAAACCCCTTTATATCATTGTTAAAATTAAAACTCGTTGACTAGCTATTTTGTGGCAATCCGTTACAATTTATGTACTGCTGGAAACATCTACAGACCATATTTTAAATTACGCATGACTCGTATTTCCATGGCTTAGCGTCATTATTAGATAAAGAATATAAATTTTAATTGGGGTCTTGTGTCATCTAAACTTGGGCCCGTAATGATTTCCAGCTGTAAATCAATCATAGCTAGGTTTTTTTCAACTGATATTCTGAACACGCACACTTTTGAGTAATACATTTCACAGTCCCTTCCTTTCCTCTCTAATAAACCTCTCCACCGTTCTCATTCAAACTTTATCCCAGCATCTCCCCTTCCCCTACAAATTCCCCCTGCTCCCATTCCCTCACTTCCTAAGCATTTGTCCGCGACTCCCCTCCTCCTTACCATCACGCTGGCAATAATCTCCTCCCGTATTTGCCCGTGTCTTTTCGTCTCGACACCCTAACCCTTCACAATCTCTTTCCCGCGACATCTTCGACTTAAGACCCCCGCGTCTCGCGTCCCAGGAACCTTCGTCTCGCCCGCTGGCACGTCATAATTTTCCACCTCCGGGAGGCAAACGAAGGGTTAAGTAATGGAGAAGCAGACTGGGCAGAAGAGTGGTGCGTGGGGTGAGGGGACAAATGAGAGAGGGAGAGAGAAGAGAGAGGGAATAAAACGTGAATGGTTGAGGGAAGGTAGGGTTTTCAGCTAAAAAGGCAGAAGGCTGTGGACGGTTGGAACGGTGGCGGATGGAATGAAGTGCTCTGGGACTCACGGAGGGCGAGATGGATTTAAGGGAGCTCGGTTGGGATGCGGGACGTCGTCTATGGAAGGCAAGGCTGAGGAGGGAGGGTCAAAGTTCTGGAAGTTTTCGGAGGAAGAGAAGGGATCCTGTGAGACGCGAGGGAAGAACTGCCACCTCCCGTTTTACAATTCATCCCCGCCCTTATCAAAATCTTGCCCTGCCGCTCTCTCTACCTCAGCCGAAATTCCTCTTCCCTACCCACCTTTTTTGTACCGAATTTTGTTCTTTCTCAATTTTTTTAGGTTTTTAGATCTCCCGCACCAACGCTTATGAATTTCCAACCTTTGGGCCTTTGAGCGTACTCCGGTCGTTCTGCCAGTGACATCGCCTTCACAAAGGATTTTTCTCAATGTTGCCCTTAGGAAAATTCTATCGACAAAAGATTGAAAAGCCTCCATCCATTAATAATTATTTCCATGGATATATTTAGTCTCTTTCTTACTGATCCCGAAAATTCTACAAAGTGATATGGTGTTTCTTTTTCAAAATGTTGACTCATTAAAATACTTTTTTGATATAGCTCGTTCCTTCTGAAGATAACTAAGTGTTTCACATTAAGCAGTCAAATTCGTCCCTATTGAAAAGCCTCAACGCATTGATCATAGTGTTCGAATTAGACAAAGTCATCACTTTCTTTTAGTTTCGTTATTTAAGCTTATAAACTCAAAATTATGGTAAAAAGGGTCGTAGGTAGAGCTAAAATCACATCCTTCTTATAAAAGTATATGTTTAGCATAATATCATTAGTTATTGATAGATATTAATGACTTCGTCCACAGGCAATAGCTTTGATATTTATTTGTCTGATAATCTTCTCCGAGTTTCTACGAGGAGCTCAAAGAAAAGCGTACATACGTTTTAACACTAGACGAAGAACAATTCATTTAAAAAAGTGCGCATTGTTGTAAATACCTGCGAGAAAATCTACCTCGTTTCACCTCACAACTCCTTTCAACTCACTTCCCTCCGTAAATGACTTCCCAGCTTCCCTGGAAATGTACCCTTCTGCGCTCTCTCCATATATATGCCGCTTTTAAGATGTGGTATTCGCGTTTAATGGGCCATCATCCATTGTGAGATCCCTTCCGAAGAGGGTGGAGGATCATCTCGAGGGCTTGAATCCGCTTTCACCTGTCACCACTCGAACAGAGGAATGCCTTCGCCCTTACGTCCTACGGCCACCTCCGTTCCTCTGTCTCCTTTCGTCGCCCCAATTCCTCTGTTCCTATAAATGTTCCCTCTTACTCCTCTCCGTATCTCTTGCTTCACAGAAGCCCCATTTCATCCTTTTCCGTATCCTCCAACCACTCCCACCCCATTATTCCAGCCTTTGCATTATCACCGATCTCACTCCCCCCCCCACCATTCCCTCTTTCCCTACTCACCCTCTTCTCCCAATCCTCCTTATCCTTTCATTCCGCCAATTTTCTCCCTTTCTCTCTTCCTACTCTCACCTTCTCTCTCTCTCTCTCTGAACTTTACGATCTTCTAATAACTATCTCCTGAGCTCCATCCGTTTCCCTATTTTCCCCTCATTTCTCCGTTCCACCGGGAGATGATGGTCGGCTTGTTAGCTCCCCACCTTTTCATCCTCCCTTCAACCCCGCGGGTTGGGATTCAAATCCCTTCGGAGCAGAGTGTCCCGAGCCGAGATTGGCTGGATTCTCCGCTGGCCCATTGGAAGTATTTCTGAGGAAAGTTGTTGACGTTAAAGTTAATACTGTTTGATGGAGGACTAACATTAAATGCTGTATCATTCAGATTCATTGTCCTAAACTAACTAAATGAATGTGATTAAAATTTTAATGTATAAATTCCCTCATCCATGGAAATTTAATTTCTCTGGCACTTCCAGGGTACAATCATGCATTAATATCTCAAAGTAAATATTTTTCATGGGAAAAGTCTGGTACTTATTTTAAACACTCTTTCTGTCTTTATAGGGGAAAACAAAATAGTAAATTATTGGACGACGGAAAAGTAATAAGTTCTTTCCCTAATAAGACAACTCAAGCGTCTGAACAAAGTTAAATCACGTCATTTCATTATGAATAAGATTTTAAACGATCGTAATTTATATCATCCAGATAAATTTAGTCACTATATTAAAATTGCTAACATTCAAATCCTCTATAATCTCTGCTTAAGAAAATTATTGCTAAACTACTTGATCCCTGTGCCATTAAGAAAGCTGCCGCGACACTTTATCAGTTCTAATCGCTGAAACTTCAGTTTTTATTCTACGTCTATTCGTGGCTTAGTCAAATTTAGGATCATTACTAGATTGCATGGAATTCCTTAAAATTTGCCTGCATTGGCTCCATTGTTTGCTCCTCCTTATTATCCTGACACTTTCTTTTTATTTGTGCCGGCTTCTAAATATTTCTTTTTTATCTTTCACTAGACATGACAACCTGTTAACGACCTTTTCTCTAGATTTTATATTCACCAAACTGTCAATTTTATCATTAATTCTTCATTTATATTTTCATTAATCTTGAGAACTGAAGCTCCACGCTCTTATTGAAAATAGTAACCAAAACCCTGACATTCATATTCATTCTTGATATTTTGCTAGCTATTCATATCAACTTCAATCTAACACTCGTGCTCCAACCTCCTTTATCTGTAAAAATTGTTATTCAAAGCTCTTATTCTAAAATTCAATACTTTTTTCAGTAAATTTTGAACTGAACATTTGCCACTACACCTATATACATATCCTACCCTACATGACGCCCCAGGGATATACGGCGGAAGGTGATAATGCCATTCACTCATGCACAAATTTTAGTTTAGAGTTTTAATGAATATGAATATATTTAATGAATACTCAAACAAAATGAATAAACAAAATTATTGTTAATGTTTCCTTTCAGTATTGGAAATAGGGGCCTAGAAATTTTAAGGAAATTTGTTATTGTTTTAATATCTGCTTTTTATAAAATGCTATGCAATCCTTATATTTTTTGTGAGTAGCTTTTATAACCCCTCCTTCTAAACGTAAGTTTAAATTGGGTTTAATAATTGAAGAGTAATAAAGCTACGTGACTTGATTATCTTACGGTGGTGTTCAGGACTGTACGATTTTAACAGTGGAGTGTAATTCTTTAAAGAACCACACATTTTGAGAAATTTTATTTCGTACATACAATGTAAAATATGAAAATGCAAAAATTTTATTTATTACCACCAAAGGTGTTATGCTTGGTGAGAATATTCACTCCTATTTTCCCTCAATCCATATTCTCTTTCCGCTATCTCCATCCCGCGGGTCACCTCTTTTCATCCGTTTTGCCCACTCCCTCACCATTTCAAACCCCCCATGCCTCCAGATTTCCTTTTAGCTTTTCCTTGAACCCTTACTCCTTCTACCCCGCGCTCCAAACTGACTCTTCTCATCCACTTCCCGCCACCCACACTCGAAAACCCACGGATTTTCCGCCGTCCTCCTTCCCGATAGCAATCGCCATTCCTTTTTCGCACACTATCCTCCCCCGCAGCCTCTTTTCTCACTACCCCAGCTCCCGCCACATACAACACCCCGTTAGTTCACATCGCGTCCCAATTCGCTCACCCCCTCACCCACACACACCTCCTTTTTCCATCCACCTATCGCTCCCCTTTACCTTTCCCTTTCTCTCCAAACTCTTTCTTCTCCTCCTCCAAGTATTTACCCGACCCAAACGCTGGCTGTGACGTCGAGGCACTCCGGAAACGGGTGTTGACCTCTAAAGTGGGGGTCTCCGGGATCGATTGCAAGAAAGCATGGAGTGAATGGATTCTTTCATTCTCTCTGTCTCTCTCTCTCTTTCCATCCTCCTTTCGTCACCATCCACATAGCTCTCTTCATTTATTTCCCTGACCCTCTTTAACTTACACCTCCTCTTTTCCTCCCCATGGAAATCCCATCTACTCCTTCGTCAGTCCCAGTATAGAAGGAAAAATTTCTTATCGTAATCTTCCTCCCTCACTTAAGCCCTCTCTACTTCTCATTCAGCACTTAATGCCCCCACCATTTTCCATTCGTGCATCAGTCTTCAATGGTCTTACTTTCTTTTTCAAATAGAAAAGGGTTAGGATTTAGCTGGAGTATTTTTCTCTTCCGACAAGCTTGGAATTGTGATACTACGACCGATTTCTGGGACCACTTTGACAGAGGCTTCGTGTTTGTTTAACCTTTTACACAAAAATGTCTGTTGCCACTGATATTTCATCTATCAAGTTTGGGAACCATTGGAAAATGATTTACAGGACTTTTCAATGATAAACTGACTGTAGTGTTAGTATAGGCAATACCAAAAGGAGAGGTTGACGCTACTACTTCTCCTTTTTCATGACACAAGAAATTACACGTTGGATCGAATAACTTTGATGTAGAGATAATTTGATGATGTCTCAAAAACAATGTGAATAATGGTTTGATGTATTTGAATTTTCTACACATTCTCAACTAAGACTTGTACTTCTAATGAATGAGATAACTTCCTCTTTTTTCCCTATATTGTCTCTATTTTCAACTCTTTGAAACTTTTGCCTGTATTCATACTGCCTACGATACAAAGCCTACTCTCTTACCTTCCCTGTCACGTTTATTCAAAGTTTTTCCTTCTGGCATAGCCTTCAATACTCCACTGTCTTTAATTATTTCCCCCATCCAGTTTCTCTGCCGTTTTCGGATTTCCCCATCAAACCCTCCGCTAGTCCCCTCCTTTACCACGATGTTTAAAACCTCAGTGATATCTTCCCCTCTTTTCAACGATTTTCTTTCATTCTCCGACTTACCCATATTTCAAAAGTCTTTAGTTACGCTCATTCTCTTAGTTCAAAGGCCAGGTACCACATCAATAAAATTCATATAAAAGTCTTCAATAATCGTACTTCCATTTATTCTTGCATTTACAAATATATCTCCATATTCCGGTAATTATCTTTTCACGATATTTTCTTGGCAGTCTTATTTAACTTAGTCTTATAAAACGAACGCTCTTTCGTCGCGACACAAATATATTTCTATAGCCTCCGTTATAAAAATATATATAGTATAACCTCCGTTTTAAAAATTAGCTAATACAAAGATTAGTAATACAAAGAAAGTACACTTTGAAGGGCAGACCGTCATCATCATGATGAAAAAAATTAATTAAAATATTCTCAAAGGTTGTCAAAGTCAAAAGAAATAATTATGAATTGCTATAATGAAATAATTTAGATTATGTCAATTATGTCGCTCAAAACTTCAGCTGGAATTTCACCAAATGTTTCAAGTTTCAACTTATTGAAATTTTAAAAATTCGCTGAAAGGAAAGGCAGCAGAATATTCTCTATAATTTCCAATAAGTTTTCTTTGACAACAGAGTTTTCTAGCAATATTTTCACATAATTTTCATAAAATAAATATCTTATGACAATATTTTTTAACTAGAAAGCCAATTCCTAGGAGAAAGTGAAAGCGAAATATATGTTCAGTATTAGGAACAAATATGTTCTCAAAGGTGGAAGATATTAAGTTATATTATTGTTTGACCCGTTTCATGTGAGGTCAAAAAGCAATTTTTAATGGCATTAATTTTTTTCATTTTGGTGGAAATTAAAATTATCTTTGAATTATTTAATGTGAACTAATTTATTTATTGTCCAGGCTTCTTTACCAAAATTAATGATCATGTAGTGAGCGAATAAAATTTGAATACCTTCATGTTCCCTCAATATTTTTATTATTGAAGAAGATTAACTAAATATTCTGACCACATATTTTAAATAATTATTATCTGCATGCTTTTGAATATTATCAAACAATAGTAACTTTATGTCTTCTCCGCAATCAGGTAATATTTAATAAGATTTCAGGTACTATTTTAATTTCCATCAAATGATAAATTTACCAACTCTAAAATTGAAAAATAAAAAAAGATGTCAAAAGGAGTCAAAAAAAAGAAAAATGCAGTGAAAGAGAAGTTTTTTGTAATTATACATTTAAAGTACTTAAGTTATAGAATCGGCATTTAAAAAAATAAAACATATGATCCAAGTTAGCTTTTCCCGCTCAATAATTATTTATATTTTAAGTCAAACACCATATTTATTCCATTATAATGAACAATGCAAAAATTCCAACTGAGATCACCGTAATATCAAAGATAAATAAATGAAGAGTAATATATATAAAACATACAAAAATATAAACCTTATCACCAAAACAAATCTTAATTAGATCTTTTAAATGCTTAAGGTCAATAAATCCCAACCTAAAGTCAAAATAGTTCCTTCCGCTTTTTATTTCAATCCTTTTTTTCCTATCCAATTCCAAAATTTTAACAATTTGAATCCGGGTATTTTAGTCTTTCTTCGTTCGAATTTTCCAATTCTTTGCGAGTACTGCTAAGGGAAGAAACGTGAGCAAATCACGAGAGTGGGACAAAACCATTGCCAAAAGAAATTGTTGATATTACATATTCAGGGAGCAAAGACTGCCCTTTTTATAATATTAGAGCTGAATCTCCATACCGCTCGTCTTTATATTCCTCAAGGGCTTTCAAATCCCTTTCCTTTGCCCTCCGATTTTTTTTCCTCGGAAAGAGGGAGTGAGCTTACATGCAAAGGCCGGTGTCATGAAATTAGGCTGTCCCAGTTTGCATGATTTATGAAGTGAAATTTTCAGATGCTACTCCTTATTTCTTTCTTTTGTAATGTTCGTATACATCAAAGGATTTTCCCTTTTTTACATACACATGCTTATTTACAGGTCTATATTTTCCTCATTTTTATTGTTTTTTTCGGAAGACCCGAGAAGTTCAAAACGTGAAATCTTGCAAGATATTTTGCTTTTATATTTCATTGCGACTTCTCAAAAATTTAATTCGTTTTATTCTGCATGCGAATGACCAGTTTTTCCTTCAAAATATTTTCGTTTAAATCTACTTTTCACTTTATTCGCGTCGCACTTGGAATGGGGAAGTGCGTAGGTAAATGTGAGAAATATTTCGAACACTGAATTATTAAAGACTTCGAATTGCCTCTGAGGCACTCGATTTGCGAATTCCTTTTGAAACTTTCATAAATAACTGATCGACTTTCTATGGAAGTGCCAACGGGCTTTAGGATCAACAGGGATTTTCAAATGAAGGATTAAAGGCCTTTTTACTCCCTCGCCTTATGTATAATTCCTCCCCTTTCTCCCTCCCATCATCTTGCATAATGCAAGAACACTTATCTACCCAGCCCTTATCATCCATTCTCTCGGTATCATCCAACATCCCTTAACAACCCTTTGCCACATCTTTAGGAAGGTACATTCCATCTACTCTTAACATTATAACCTCTTTCATTCTTATTCTTAAAAAAGTGGCCACAAGGTCACTTTCGTCTTCGCACTGTGTTGCTGTAGCATTGTTTTTACATTTAAAAAAATATTCAATAGTGCAAAGCATGCTCTCATTGATTGAGACAATTTTTTCCCGCATGTTTAGAGTATATTTTTTTACTTGTTACTGAAGAAAAATCCTTGTTATCAGAGCTTCAAACCCTTTAGTGCCTTGGAATATGATAGAAGTCCCCTGTGGTAAGGAAAGCCAGAACCGCATTATCAAAATCACTTACAAATCAGACCAAGTACTTTCTTCTTTTATGATACAAATGACGCTTATAATACCCTCCTTTTAGATACAGCGATATTATAATTCCAGAAGTTTAAAAGAATCTCTAAACTTTGAGGTACATCGTAAAACGGATAAAGTTCTTCCATTAAAATTGATTCATCTTTTATGTAAGCGGATTTTCTGATCAAGATCATGAAAATTTAATGCAAAGAATAGAACCAATTTGGTCAGGTTTCACCCAAACTTCGACGTCTCTGTCTACTAAGCTATTACTTCTACTCAGCTCTGAGAAATACCAAAGATTATTTGGAAAAATTCTTTTAAAAGACGATGGCTATTTTAGAGTCATTGATTCTTTTGTTTAGAACTGATTTTTCAAGGTTGATATATTTGTTTAATTAGAATTTGGATGAATCCAGTTAAGAATTATACTCGTATTAATGGGGTTGAAGCCCAGTAACTACCAGTTTTCATAAAAAAATGAAACTAGGTGATTGTTACTAAATATATTTAATCTAATCAGTAGACTTTCAATCAATTCTACAATCCGATGTCATTCTTTACATATTTAAATTAATTTCTTAATAGCGTAGTTTAAAAACGATAAATTCAACTCCAAATCTGGCATCTTAATTAGCTGTAAACAATTATTATTTTAAATATAAACGCCAAAAGATACAAGATGACCTGAAAAAATAAATAATACACAAAAATTAATAATATATTATCATATAATAAATATAATAATTGAATTAAATAATATATAATAATAATATAATAATTAATAATAGTTAACTTTTAAAGTTTACCGTAAGGACACCTTTTATTGATAACCATCATCCAGTATTTGAATATCTGTTAAGTCACATCTTAGGTCCTAACCTTATTTTTTTAAAAGATACACATATTAAAATTTATTTTATTTATAGCTAGGAACTGCCTGAAATTTATAGCCTGACGTACAGAAAATAAGAAACAAAAGATTAGGTAATATTAATGCCTTGATAGTATTCCTAGAGACTGCGGGAGAAGTAGCAAAAGTAACTTTTAACCGAGTCATCGACTAAATGAGCATTACTATGCAACAATTTCAGATTGGATTCGAATCCTGATCAAGATAAATGTTTTTTTAAATCTGAAATTGTTGCATTATTATGCACATTTAGCGGATGACTCCGTTAAAAGTTACTGTCGCGGCATCTCCTGGAGGTTCTTGGAATTGGCGAAAAATATAACACCATAGGGTTTAAAGTTGAACTGTGGCGCTTCGCATACGACTACGAATACCTGTGACAATACATTCCTAGTTTTTCACAACACAATCTACTTTAAAGCCCCAAAAATTTCAAAGAAAGGACGCCTCGGTAGTTAAACTGGCTAAAGCACTCGCTCGGACTTCGAGGGAACCGGATTCAAATCTCGGTCAAGGCGAATAAGTTTTGCACTCTGAAATTCAATACATCTTTAAAGCATATTTAAAACAATAATGAAAATGACTGTTCAGTTATATACTGCATTTATTGATTTATCATTTGTTTTTTCATAAATAATGTAGTTCAACTTGAAGAAAATTAACCCAACGTTATAGGGATAGATTCATCAGGAAAATTGCATTTAAGGAAGTTAATTAATAAAATAAAAAATTATTATCATACAAAAATTCTTTATCAGAGCGTTTTATGACGTGCACGTGATATGAAAATCATAGGAATACGAAAACATTTTAAATTTGAAGCCCTGTATTGAAAGGAGTCGTTCCTCTTCTGTTTGATCCAATACATGAAGCATTTTGCCCCAAACGTTTACAAAATATCATTCTCCGTTAATAATTACCCCACATGGTTCCTGAGTCACTGACTTGGAATTTCTTTCCTTTTGACAGGAACAGACTAAGAATATAAGCACGGGTCATCAATAAGTTTCAAGGGTAATTTTGGCTAAGATCATAACTGTATCTGGCATGAAAATATGATCCCTATTTATTTATAGCCTTATTAAAAATCGTAATAATAGTAGGTACAAGTGTAATCGTGTTACCAACTACCTATCGTCAAGGTATAGTCTTCTTTTGAGGGTACTCTAAAAATACCGTATATGTATAAACATAAAGAAACACAAGAGCGTTGCCATACTCGTAACAAAGTACAAAATTCACACCAGTTCAACTATACTCGTACATCCGTGCACACACCGTTCCAAATGCCTGACATGATTTTTTTCCGTAAATCACTTGAGAATCCTAATTCTAAATAATTTAACTCTTAGCAACTGAGAAATGTAGAGGTGATAATAAATTGAATTCCATCCTTTCCGCTAATAAAACCGAATTGAGACGTTCCTAAATATCTATCAAAATATCGTAAATTTAAAGATCCCTAAAGATAAAGAAACATGGTTGAGAACTGAAATTACGAGTAGGATATTCCTTTGGGGCCCGCTAACGGTTGCGCCTATGGACTCTGCGGCAAAACCAAAACAAATGGAAAAAGGGTTGCTGCAAAAAAATACTAGAGACGTCTGGTGCCTCCACCATCACCCACATACTTTAACCTAGGAAAGAACCTCGGGAGAACCGTTAACTCACTCTTCTAACCCTTCCTCACAAATTTCCTTTCGCTCCTTCAATCTTATTGCACTCCCTTCACCGCCACACAAGATTCATTTCCTTCTCGCCATTCTTGTTTCTCCCAGACACATTTCCTGCTTCCATTTGCTTCGCGCGTCCATCTCCGCCATATTTTCAATCCCTTTCTTCTCACTTAAACCTCTCATGCCTCACCCTTTCCAAGGGAGAGAGAAAAATTAGGAACTCTTTCCTTCCTCTGGCTTCACGCACGCAGGGAAAACCTTTTTCCCCCACCATTCACGTTCAGTCACTAAGGCGGCGCCGACTGGCGGTGGAAGCGGCCGCGTGCGGTGGTGGAGATGGTGGTCTCCTCTCGAAGGGCAGGGAGTAAAGTGGTCGAGAGGAGGCGGAGGAGGGATGAAGGGAAGGGGTGCTGTGGATGATGCGGTGGAGGAATCAGGGACCGTGGCGATGGATGGAAGGGACTGTGTCCGACAGAGCGTGCACTCGGTCCGGCGGGAGGGCAGGCCACCCCCAGCTTGAGTGCCCGGGACGACGACGGAAGAGGACGAAGACGACGCGTCCCAGAGAGTAGGCGCTCGGGGTCGAGGGAGGGAGAAGACCTTACCTAATGGAGGAGCCGAGGGGTGGTGGGAAATGTAGAGAGTTAGTCGGCCGGGCGGACGGTTGAATGGGGCGAATAGGGGATAGAGAGAGAGAATTGGAGCGTGTGTGGTAAGGATGGGGAGAGAAAAGAATGGCAGAGGGTGAAGAGTAGAAGAAAGAGGATAAGAGGGCCGGGCGAAGAGGTCTCGAGCAAAGAAAATCGCCGTGCGTGTGTGACTTGCAAAGGGACCAAGTTGAAAAGTTGTTTTGTAGAACCAGAGGAAAGTTAAAAAAAAATAGGAATCGGGGAGGAAGTTAGTCAAAGGGAAAATGCGAAAGGATAAGAAAGGTGCTCAGCGGTGAAAGAAGATCAAAATCAGAAAATAAAGCAGAGAAGAAGTATTCCAATGTAGGAAATTAGGTGCAGTAACAGAATTAAAACACATAAAACTATTTATAAGAAGAGTACGCTTCGTACTACGTAGATGTAACGAAAAATAAACTTGATATCATTTTTAATAAAGAAGCCCTTACCTGCAAATAGAGAAGATGCAAGCTTGCCATATAATAAAAAAACTACCATTTCCTTAGAATAACCTAAATAAGCATAAAACTATTCATTTCCAGCAGGAAGTATATCGAAAAGGAGTTATCCCAAGGTATATTAGATCGATGAAATAGGCTAGGTTATTGGGCATATAGGCACATATTATCAGACGCTTTAGGGATATGGTTCTGTATCATCGGGGGTCTTAATGTTTTACGTCATTCATCCATGCAGTCTCGCATAAAGAAAGAGGATAGTCTTGCAGCGATACGAATCGAATGTGAAAGAAATAAAAGGATTTTATATTACGTCTCAAACTAACCTTCCGTCGAGCTACCTGCGCGGTCACTTTGTGGCTTTCTCCTTCAATGAAAGCAAGCCACAGAACGGCGATTTCTGGAGGAGATTTTTGTGGAGAATGGATTCCTACACATTCATTCGAAAGTTAGTTTACTAATACTTCAAATGATGACTAGGAAATGAATTTTTTTGGAGGCACAGTTGAGGATTTGAGATAAACGGTATCGAAGGAGTGGCTAAGAAAATGTGCATATTAGGACCTAAGGGAGGGGACAAAATGAAAGAGCATACGGAGGCAAAGTGATGAAAGTGGAAGGAGTAGTAGCTTAATGAAGATTAAGGAGATTAGGATGAGAACAGAATGATATAGCTAACCCTATATCATTCTGTTCTCATCCTAATCTAATAAGAGGTTAGGGACAAGAATGACTGGGGGAAGGAAGAGTAGTTAGGGGAGGGAACTCGACACAAAACGAGGAGTTGAGGAGATGACGGAGGAACAAGAAAACAAAATGAAAAAGGTTAATGAAAATTAAATTCGGAGAAATGAAAAAATTCTAATAATGTAGCCATAATTTTTTTGTAAATAATATATTATGGTAACTTTAATATTGATCGAGATTATTTCTAGAAGCGCGTAATCATATTATGTTGCAGATATTATGTTTTAGGCTTCAATATGTTCAATCCTCCGGAAAACCTTTTTGAATAATCTATGTTCACTACTGACTAAATAATACTGATATTTCAAATCTATTTTGATTACTTTCTTAAGTAGGTAATCAAAAATTTCTTGTAACTATTTGGAAGGAATACCATTCCTCAAGGTAAATGTATTATAAATTACCATTCTTTTAACAGTTATATATCAATTTTAAAAAATAGCTTTCATCTTTAATGGAAAGGAGCATCACGGTATACTCGTTATTTCTGGAGATTCTGAGAAGGCGTCCGATAGAGGCGTTTAGGTCAATAAATGACTGTATTACGGAAGACAGGACGGAGGTACAGGCAACTTATTCTTAATCTGTACATATCTCAAACTCCTTAGGCATGTATGGTGGAGGGAGAGTCGGGATAGAGCGTTTAAGGAAGACTAAGACAAGAGTGTCCAATATCATCCGTGATTTTCAACATACATGTAGAGAAAAAAGTAAAAGAGCCATAAATAAACTGGAAATAGGTATAAAAGTCGAGAGGGAATTCACTATATGAATGCGGATGTTTGCTAATATATTTGCGAATGATCAATCTTTAGTAAACAAGTCAGTCATATAGTCGCTGCTGAGCACAAACGAGAAAACGTTTAATAAGTATGAGAGCAGAAGCATTACAGACAAAGTTTATGAGGTTTTGGATAGAGCCCAAAGTTAAATTAAACGTCAAAAATATATAAAAATATTAAAAAAATAAAAAATGTGTTTGTGTGTGTGTGTAACGTAGATTTTGAAAAGGCGTTTGATAGAGTTAATTGGGAAAAACTAATGATTATATTTCAGAAAATAGGAAACGAGCGGAGAAACAGGAGGCTAATCCGCAACCTGTACTGTTGCATAAGTTGCGGATATGCATCAGATGTATCAGTACATGTCTCAGACTGCTCAGGTGCGAGTGAAGAACGGAGAGTCCGGATGGGCAGTGTTCAAAAGAGGTTTAACGCAGGGTTGTCCAATGTCACCGGTGCTGTTCAATGTATATGTAGATTAAATGATTAAAGAGGCATAGGAAGAACTGAAGGTAGGAATGAAATCTAGTCGGAGGAGAATACGTAAAATCAGTTAGGTTTGCTGATGATCCACCTTTAGTTTGCCAGTCAGCCAAGGGGTTGCAAGCATTGCGGAGTGAATTGGAAACTCTGTGCGATAAATATGGAATGAGAATCGGCATTAATAAAACAAAAGTACTGCGATTTGCCAAAAAGAAAAATGGTAAGCTAAAATTTAAAACAGAAAGGCAAAAAATTGAGCAGGTAGAGAAGATTACGTGTCTTGAAAGTGTTTCGGACTAACACGGTCAAAGTAGTAGGGAAGTAAAGAGAATAAGTGGGCTAAGAAAAGAGACTTTCACAAAGAGGAGGGAGTTGATGACAGGGACGTTGAGTAAGGATGTTAAGAAAAGACTCGTTAAAACTTTGATATGGAGAGTAGCTAGGTACGACGTGGAAATGTGGTCACTGAAACAGGATGATAGAAGCAGATTGGAGGCTTTTGAAGTGTTGGTGTGGAGAAGAATGTAGAAGGTGAAATGGTACGAAAGCAAAACAAATGAGGAAGTACTAGTTTCGGTGGGCGAGGGGAGGGGTTTGTTGAGTGAAATCCTAAGGAGGCAGGACAAATAGATGAAAGGCGTATTGATCGGCAAGGGATTTTGAAGACTGTAATAGAGGGGAGAGTGTTAGACAAACAAGGAAAGAGCATGAACAGGAAAGGGATGTTGGACGGGATGAAGGGAGGAAGGAAGTATAGAGATGAAAAGGGACCTGATGCAGCGTAGGTTGCTGGATTGTGTTTTGCAAGAAACCTTACCTTAACCGTTAGATTACTGAATAAAAAAATAAAATTACGTATAAATATATATGTATATATACATATTAATATATATATATATATATGTATATTATATACATATATTTAGACATACGAGGGCACACATACACATATAAATAATATCTGTAGAGCGTTTTAAAATTTGCCATGATAAATTTACCTCGTTCCATCCCAGTGCATTATAAATCCGTTCATTCGATCAATCATTCATGCGTTCTCCACAGCAAAAGTCAGAAATGATTTTCGATTTGTTACTCACCTAAAAGAGATTGATTTTATAGCAGACTCGATTGTGGGTGAAGGAAAGGGAAACTGAGGGAGAAGTAATAGCACAGAAGCAGGGTATGGGAACAAACAGGTAAGGCAAATAGTACAGAGGAAGAAAAACACATCTTAGGACTAGGATAAAGGAAGTGGATGAAAAGAACCACCGCTGGGAGTTGAGAGATAGGGAAAGATATGGGCATAGGTGGGTCATAGGTAACGGGTGTGGCGAGAAATTTAGGATCTCAGACAGGAAGAGAGGGATAAGAGCAATGGGGTTTCTCAGAACCCAGCGTTCCGAGGAATCCGAGGAAAAAGAAAGAAATACTGCGCCCTCTTCAGGAGAAAGATCAGCTAATGACGGTCTACTCTTTGGTGGATATTTATGCTTCCTTTCCTTGGCAAAAATAAGGCAACAGCTGTGTCAAAACTTTGCATCGATTATATTACTCTAAATAGTGAATATTTTGACGATAGTACCTTATGATGATAGTCCATAATTATTCCATAAATTTCATTTCCGAGCAACTGCTGGAGTTATAAGCCACTGAGTGCTAAAATCTCCGTTCTTCCGATAAGAAAATCCCAACGAGATAAGTGACCATACAGCGAGAAGTTTGAACATAATTGAATAATATGAACTATGAAGACTTTCAACCATTTCTTTTGATGTCCTTACCATTGACCATAGAAATAATCAATATATTAATACTATCTGGCGTGCATTTTACGCTGGATACTGAGAGTAACTCCTGTCCATATTTCGGATAGAAGAGTATTAATCTTTTAATCAATCAGTCACCGTTTTTTAGTGGGATTTTTATTATTCCTTTATATTTTATTAGTTCATACATTTTTATTCTTTAATAAACTATTTTCAAAACTTTATGATTTACTCTCCTTAGCTTAGGGCTTTTAACAACGTATTTTATCCATTGCCTATTTCCTTGGAATTTTAAGATGAAGGCATTAAAAACAATTCATATCCATTCATAAGCAACAAAACTACAGTATCTAAAAAAAATACAAAATCTACCAGTGCAAAAAATCTTAATGCCATTGTCAACAGTTATAATACTCTCTTGCTTCAATTATAAATGTAATTTGGTGGGCGCACAGTATCAACATTATTGAAAAATGTTAATCAAACGCTGCATATTTCATGTCAAATGATTCCGATGCATTGTCATTTACACTTTTCTCGCGACCCCTTAACTTAGGGTTTTGCTCTTCACAGTTCACTGCTTGATTCCTCTGTGAAGAGGATATCGACAGCAAATTACGTAAATTCCCTCGTTAAAGGGAAAGCTTTAATAATCCCATCGGCATACTTTTCGGTCGGCAAGGGGTGGAACACAAGTAGGGAGTGGAGAGTTGTGAGATGATAGAGTCATGAATCAGGTGGGGGTGGAGCTACTGTCGTTTATCGGCTCCCAGGAAACGAGGCAACCGTGGGGCACTTGTGACCCGTTGCACTGCGGAGCCAGAGGAAGAGAGACAATTAAATGGGGGTAGGAGGTGGGAGTGGGGAAAGGAAGTTGGGGTTTGAAGGAGAGGATTGCGGAGAATAAGGGTAGATAGAAGTGGGAGCGGAACAAGGGAGATGCGAAACAAGATGAGAGAGAGAGAGGCGGACGTAATCGGATTACCCCCGAGGAAGGAAGTGAGGAGTGGGTGGTCGGATGGATGGGAGGCTGTTGGACGGAAGAAATGTGCAGGCTGGATAAGAGTGGGAGATGGGGGAGTATTTCACGGAGGAAGACCGGGAGGGAGGGGGGGGGAGAGCCTGAGGAGGTATTGTTGGAGTCCTGGAGAGGAGTGGAACGCGGAGGAAACCAGAGGGGAGAATGCCCGGTTAAGGAGCAAAGATTGCAGGATTGGTTGGTGTAGGAATGAAGAGAACAGTAGGAAGGAGAAGACAAGAGGATATAGAAGGAAGGCAAGTTGAGTTGGGAAGAAGAGGGAACTCAAGGGGAGTATCGCCGAAAAGGGAAAAAGAGGAACTAGAAAAAAACTATATACAGAGTGAGCGTTCGTTGATGGCAAAATCTGTTGGGAAAATAGCCTCGGGTGAAGAGATTGAGCTCCCGTTTCGAACCGATGGTGGCGTTGTTATCGCAAATCATCTTCCTCCTCAAATTCCTAGCTCGCTGAAATGGAGTTGTGCGCAATGCATCAATTGAAGAAATACGTCTCGCTAATGACGGAGGTCTCGAAAGAATATTTCCTTTGAAAAATAACCTTATTTGACGGCTTGCAAGAATCATTCACGTGGAAAGCACTTTGAGTCAATTTTTCGAGCGAGAAACCCTATCAGAAAATTACGTTAGTTTTGAGTCTCCTATTAATTACAACGCGAGGCTAAAATTTAAAACTGAGTTAAATGATTTGAATACCGAAGCACATCTAATTAATTTTTGCCGTGGACATTATTATTTTTTGGAATAAATAACGTTCATTAACGCGCGACCCTGAACCTTTTTCAAGTAGTTTCTCTCCCTTCTGCCGAAAATTGTATAAGAAATAATGAGTTCTCCCCTCAATGAAATTTCTTTTCTTCCCCTGATAGATTTAAAAGGCATTTTCCATCCATCCGTGCCCTCCCTTTCTTCCGATGCAGTATTGCGCCGTAGTATATTTAGGTCGCGGACTGCCTGCCTCTTGTTCCAAGGACGACACAGCAACCGGGAAGATACGCGCTTCTTAATGAAAGACTCCCTCACGTAAATGTAACGGGGAATTTCAATCAGCCCGAGAGAGGGGAGGGCGGGAGGGATCATTAAAAAGTTTCCGGAAAACACAAGAAGAAGTCGGTCAAAGGAAACCATACTCAACCCCGCGGGTGATGATGGAATAAACGGAAGAAGGGAGAGAGGGAGTGATGGAGCAGAGGGAGAGAGCATGAGACAAGGGGCGAATCGAAGATCGCTAGGCCGACGCGCTGCTCCCCCTTTCACCCCTGGCAGAAGGGAGGAGCGTCTTTCTCTCTTCTTTCGTGGGAGTTATCCGCTCCCCCTCCTTCGAATCATCCTCCGTTTTTTGCGTCCTTTTCATTTTAATCTCTGCGTGGAATCCCCAGACCGACCGAGGGAAGCGAGGCAAGGCAGTATTGGCTTGCTCTTGCAAATTACGCTCCAAGCACTCCCACCGTCTTTGCGCCCAAGAAAAAGCGTGGGCACCGCGCGTACTTGAAGAACCCTCCACATTACTCCCTCTCACGATAGAGGACGGCCTCCGGTCTATGCATAGGACCCTTGCGATGGAAAAGAGGGAAGGCTCACACGTAAAGATAGGTGGAAAGGAAATACGAACGAAATTAAATCCTTGCAAAAATATTGGCTGCTCACTTGAAGTTCGCCTATTTTATGAGGACTAAAGCAATCTCCCGTTTATAGGGGAGGAATAAGTGACGTTAAGTTTTTTTTATCAAAGCTACCGGCTCAAAGAGATTACTCCTGCCCATATGGCACATGAAAATTCTGGAGCTGACTCAAAGAGAGGGAATAGCAAGTCGGTAAATCAGCATTGATGTTAAAAAATGCTCGAGATTAGGACAAATTGTCAATTTAAGGACTCCTTCCATTAATATGTAAAATAAACTCATTGCATAACATTATACGCATAACGCCTAAGCATTCAAAGCATGTCTTTCCTAAGTAAATCGTAACCAATTACAATGCACAGTGTGACATATCGTATATACCAGAAAGCAATTAGTCATCCTCTTCGGAGGAGTTTAATCAAATCAGTCAAAACGCGTCCCATCTGTTGTCGTCCAACAAAATACTAGGAGCTAATCACTTATTTTTACACATTTCGAGCTAAAAAAATACGGTAAAGGGCAGCAATATTTTCGATAAATGAAATAGGAAGATTTGCTGGAGGTGGTATTAGAATATCACCTTAGTCGAGTCGTTCCTGTTTCTTTCATCTCACGTGCGACCCTCTAGACTCCTCTTATATGGTTTATTTTTTTGCAATCATTCCACTCGTACTTGGGCCGTTCCTCTTCGACCTCATGGCCATAGGCTTCGCCCGTCGGGCGAACAAATTGAGGGGTTGCAGCCGCACGTGCCAGCACGCGTGTCTCCCCACCCCCACGTCTCTCCGCCCACACCCTCCCAAGTCAACTCCGTTAAATTCTTTCCCTCTCCTACGGCTTGGAAAACCGACGCCTTCCTCCATCCCACGACGCCCGACCGATGAGGCCTAACCTTTCTTCCTCTACGCGGTGGGGATTTGTTCCATCGGTAATATCGAGCTCCGCCCTCAAGGACTCGATCCCCCTCTCTAACTTCTCACCCTCCCGAGCCCCCAATCCTCCGGTAGGTCTCGACGTCAACAAAACAAATTCTAAGCGCCCGCCTCGATCCCTTGGGTCTTGATAACGGATTCCCAAGCTAATGCAACGGATATGGGACGCTGAAATATCTATCACTCGATCCGATGAGTGGGAAATCACAAAAGACCAATTGCTAGGATTCCGATAAGCATGATCATTTTTCGCCATTTTTCACGGATGCAGCCCAACTTAATCTGTTCATCTGTGTTTAAAAAAATTAACCACAGCAGGTTTGAGCCGTCTCGTATTCAAAAACGTTTTAATATTAATTTTCCTCGAGGTGGCTAGAAGGTAAATCTGGCAGTTGAATTTTAATTACCTTTAATCATTTAACGTCCTAATTTATGTCTATTTTAATTAAATTTGCTATCTTATCATTTTAGATTAATATTTGAATGGAATATAATGTACGTAATAGTGATAAGATGATTGAACAATAATGATTTACGTAATAATTAATGTTTTCCATACTCAATTTTTAAAATATCGTATACCTAAGAACAGCTTATTTCCTGATAATGCGTATTGTTAAAATATTTTTTTCAGTTCGTATAGAGTTTTTTACGTGTCTATATTATCGCGAAAAGTTGTGTAAATCACTATAAACTATGGAAAAGAAAATGTTAGGATGGGAAAATGAAAATTGATAATTCAATAGAAAAGGGATAAATTCCCACCTTTTTATGTCTTGTATTTTTTACCATTTACTTAGTATTCAAAATAATCCATTTTAAAACCAAAATACACCTTAAGATATGTTATAATTGGAAGGTTGGAAATACAATTTGAGGAAAAATTCAAAAATGTCAAGGTGGAATCCACAAATTTGTTAAATGGCTCTTTAATGGATAAAACATTGAAGGAAAATGATTGATGGGCTACATAATGGAATAACTTGCAGTTAGGATGTCCTATGACTAAAGGATTATATAAAGTCATGAAATCTTGTAATAATGTCCCTCACTTAAAATAAAAAGAGACGTTTCAGGCGTGATTTGGTGGAATATCATGATTAATTAAAAATTACCCTTTTCCACAAATATGCTATTTGTAATTTTTCACTTAAAATTTAATTTTTATAAACTAAACAAACCTTTCGTCTATTTTTGCATGCCCACAATAGTAAGTAAAACTAATGCATGTATCCGTTTGAGTCGAAAATGTTTCACATAAGTTTTTGGCCCTTTATACAAGAGCGAGGCATATTTTAGAAGTTAGAAATTTAAATACTGCTTTTCTGTGATGTATTTGATTTTAAGACAAGGGCTTGAATACCTGTGAGTTCTGCTTACTCCAATCGTGTCGCTGTCGCAGCTCGTGTCCCTGCATCCATGGGATTCATCAAAATAATACTTGAATACCATTCTCCCCTTTCTTTAATCCACGCCCTAACTTTTTTGATCAGGATCAGCTCAGTAATCAGCTCCGTTTTTCCAACATCTATTAATTATCAGGCATACTATATGTTTATTTGCGCTTAATAATCTGCTGCTATGATAAATTTATACTACGAGTAAATAATATGTCATTAACCTTCCATTTAATTATATGTAGGCGAAGGAAATCCGATACGGAATACAGTTTAAATTGCACATATGAATGAAAAAATACCAACTGAAAGACCCAATGGGATCGTTTAAAAATTGAATTTGAGGTGAAAAAACTTCCTCAATCCACAGTTATAAAGTTAAGCATTTGGTATTTACATTTTGGTGTACACATTGAAATTTCTATTATTAATATTATAATAAGGATCTATAATTTTCCCCTTGAAAGAACATAAAATATTTCTAAATATTTCAATTTCAGCAAAACTAATAGGACTCTTAATCTAGATTTTGGTAAAAAAATTCTTACCACTGAAAATAAAGTAAGAAATATTTGGATATTTTTATCACTACGCCATGGCTTCTACTTGAATTTTTAGAATACTTGTACACTAGGCACACACCGAGATATATTCCTGAAATAACGATCAATTGATACGCTATGAGAAATATTAGAGGTAATTTTATATTTGATTGGATGCAATCTAATCAAGCTATTAAATTAACACAATGGTTATATTTGTGAGGGATAAGAACACTATGCCATTCTTTTCGTTCTAACGACTGGAATACGATACGATGTAAATTATCAAGGAGAAAAATTTAGCTTCTGTATCTACAACTGACAGTTTTGTTTCCAAAACTAGGTGGGTGCCAGTTCGCGGATCCTGCTCTTGGGGAACTCACCTATTACGCTCCAATTTCTCGACGATGACGTCATTCCGTTGCTTAGGAACACCACCGGGGTGGAAACTCGGAAGAGGTGGGTAGAGCATCCTCCCTCTCTCTAACTCACACGAGGGTGGCGTTGAGAGAGTGGTTGTGGGTGGCAGGGAAGACGGTGGAATGGGAGGAGGCCGGGGAGAAGGGTGGTTGGAGTGATTGGAGGTTGGGGAAGAGCGTCGCGGCGGTGGAAATGGGGAGAATCAAATCCCGGAGACAGGGGACTCCCTCGACGCTGTAGTCGGGGAGGAGAGGGGGGCGTTGGAGAGGGTGAGCGCGAACACGGATGGATGGATAGATAACGGGGGTGGGGGGAGGGTTGGAGGGTCGGCGGTGGGGGCTCATAGTTGCGCATTCCGGGCACACACCTAGGACGCCTGGACAAGTAAACACGTACCTACTGTGGCTACGTGTGGGGACTGCCTGAGCCGCAGGGAGTGACGGACCCACAATGGGGAGTTAAAAGTGTGTTTGTGTGCGCGCGGCGGAGTATGTGTGGGGGTTCGCTAGGAGAGAAAATGAGAGAGAAGGGCTTTCGTGGTGGGAAGAGATTGAAGGGAGGGTCGGAGTATGGTGAGCGAGAGAGGTGGGTTGCGGGGTAGTTGGGGTTGGGAGATAGTAAGAGAAAGAGAGAGAGAGAGAAGGACTGAGGTTACCCCTTTTGCGGCAGTAGCGGTGGAGATATTTCGTGGGGTGGGTTTTATTTTTTTCCCATTCCCGTAGCATATTCCCGCGAGGAGGATGAGGAGAGCACCGCGTGCCGCCGCAGATAATGCCGCGGACCCGTCCGGGAGATATACTCTCGCCACCCGAGCCGGGAAAGAGTAAAAAAAAGGAACTTATTCAAGCGCCTGTTTGACATCATGACGGACCGCAACAATGGGCGAGGATGGGGTGCGAGTTGGAGGGGAGTGAATGAGTTTGGACCCTCCCAGAGGAATGGGTGAAGTTTGGCGTGGAAGTAGGGGAGGATGTCGTTAGAAGCTGCATGGAGAAAGAGACCTTAACCCGCCCACGGTATGAGCCATCCGACCCCCCTTCCCGACCCTCCTCCTTTGACCCTGTTCCTTTACGTTCCCTCATCATCAAGCTCCCTTACAATACCCGCCTCCTCCCTCGATGACCCACAGTTGTACCTCCCTCCGCCCGAAAACCACCGCAGATGCTCCAATCTTCCCTCACGTCATCTTCCCGTTTTAATACAAGTTTTCTAAGCGTGGAGTACTTCCACCCCCTATCGTTTACGTATATCTCCCTCCGCCCCACTTCAAAACTCTCACCACGTTTTCATCCACTAGTGGGTTTCCTCAAAATCCACCCCTGAACATCCACCTACGCCTCGCTATCTCCTTTTTGTGTGTACACTTATTAATCATTCCCATCCCTGTCATCTCACAGCGACTCCTCCCTTTCGCCCTTCCGCTGATTACTTTTTTGTCTTTTTTTTCAAACTTTATCCTCATCTCCTGCTTCCGGCTCATATCTCTTCTCGCGTTAGCTCGTGTTTCATTTATCTGCATTACTTTTATATCCACCAAACTCCCACTTACTTCTCTGTCCCTTCTTTCCCCGAATATCTCTCCAACTCTTGCGTATGCTATTCTCTGTAGTACTGTTTTGACCCAAATTAGCTTTTCGAATAAGTCTTCACCCTTTAGCACTTCTGTGAATAATAGAGCATCAGGTGTGCAAGCGAGGAAATCGAGTTGGGATCTACCCTAAAGAAACTAGAAACTAAATATCAATATTTTTGCCGAAGTGGAATAGTTCTATGAAGTGTCAGTGAATAAGAGATTCGTTCAGTCTTTGATGGAGAGAACACGAAAGATGGATAAAATGCTAGCACTTAAATGGTCTTAAATATATTAAGCATTTATTTAAAATTATAAAATATATGTCCCTCCTCTTTTTACGAAGAAAATTTTTATATTTGCTAGAAAGCTTCTAAATGTACATACATCGATAACTGTACTAAGTAATCTACCCCAGGATTTATTTTTTGTACCCCTCAATCATCCATTTATCCTCTTCATGTACTCATAGTTCCCTATACTCGGGTTCCATCAATACCTTTCAGTATTATCTTTTGATTTTTTATAATGCTCCCTCTGCTGAGAGTTTTCTTAATTAATTGTTCACTGTACACTTCTGTGCCACCAAATGTGTACAATCAATTTCCCTGATTGCATTTTCGTAAGTTATTCTATTTGCTAATTTCCTAAGAAAATTGTTAGGCTTGGTCTCCAATTTTATTTTCATCTTTCTTAAATAGGTTCAGATTTTAGTCTTCTGATGTTTTTAATCTTTTAATCTGCCTCTTTACTTCCCGTAACGTCTATGTCTCTAAGCTGTAGAACCCTGGGCTCCATATATCGTTTTTCAATGGTTGTTTCCTGACATGCAGTCTTGGATTATATTTTTTGACGAATTTTACCGTTCTTTAGTTTATAATTTTCAAGTACTTCAGCCAGATGTTCAGCTCTAGAAACATCTAGCACTAATAAATAATTTAATACCTTTCAAAATTAAATATATAAGCGTGTATGATGAGTTTTGGGTAATAGCCAGCCCTCCAAATGACTGCGACATAAGATGTGTTCGATGAAGAAATAGCTGAGGGGAATGTGTTCAGGCGGCTGAGTGAAGAAGTTAATCATATAATAATAATAACATATTAAGGATTAAAAAGAAGGAAAATACATACATTCCTGTGAATTTGTTTAGACTTGATGAATTTCTGCTTTCATCCAAGACTGAAAAATTATCGATGAAAGCGGAAAACACTCCTTTTCACTGTAGGCTGAGAACATCATCTCGATGGTTCTTATAGAAAAAATAATTTTTTGGTGCCACCGCGACAATTTTCTAATGATCAGAGAGCTGGAGTGGAGAGCGCAACGCCAAATACCACATAATGCTCACAAGCTCCAGCTCACCTGTTCCCATCGCATATGCCATATGTCATAAGATTCAATATTTTAGAAAATGTCAGTTGAAATCCGTATTTTTGTTTATATTCCTTTCAATACATCTGAATTTTAACCGTGACTGTTTTTATAGCCACCAGGAAAGATAATTGCTGACAAATGTCTATGGTCTATGCTCATAAACCTTCCTCTTTATTTCGAATTAAAAAATTTATCCCCCATTGTTCTTAGTATCTCAAGTACTGCACATAATTCCCGATTCACCATTTCTCCAGCTACTTATCAGACTTTTGAAAACGATTCTTGAAATATTTTAAGGATATAAATGCATTTATAAAAAATGTTGATGATTCGAGTATTTACAAATCGGTTTTCATTGAATATATCGTGATTGCGCCTTACATTATATATTGGAATACCATGACTAATAAAATGTGGTTAATAGTAAGGACTAGTCATAGTGGTTTTGATTAAAGGCGTCCAGAGTGTTGACGCGACAAAATATTACACTATATTTAATGGAAATAGCACGAAACCATTTGGAGGTTGTAGCATTAATTACATCATTTGATAAAAACAAATCTCGCCAACGTTTGTTGATTTTCCAGAAATAAGTTCATCGTTTTCAATTTCGTCCTACACGTGGATTTCATTTATGAATATTGCCTGCGTTCTCTGAGTTATATGTTTTCGATTGAATTTAGAATTAGTAATCATGCATCACTTTAATATGTATGCTTAATTAACCGTGCCCATTTTCATACCGTTCACAGATAATGCCTACGTTGTTAGCGCATTCACTACATCCACTCAATATATCAGCACGTTGTGTTATTAATTGACATTAGATCTAAAAATAATAAAAAGCGAAGCAGTTGTTACTCAGATATCGTAAAAGGAATGATTCTCCGAATTTTTGATGGAGGACTCTTATAGAGATAATACCTTTTAATTTGGAAACACAATGCACTAAGCATCGGATAGTTGTGTGGGAAATTTTATTTGCCGATGCATGGACTAATCATAAAAGTTATTGAATCAATAACAATTTCGTCGAATATTCTATGAATTTGTTTAGCAAATTTTCATAATATCCAGGAGATAAAATTGTGTTTTAGGCAAGTATTCACTCTCTGTTGATAATGAAGCCAATTAGGCTTTCGAGAATTCATCCATTCAGTAAACTAATGAATCTGATGCGATGCAAAACAATAAATTTCGGCAGTTTCTTTAAGTAATTGCTCGAATTTAATATTATTTATATTATATATCGACTCCTCAGTGTCACCATATAACTCATTAAATGACGCAAAAAAAATACCAAAGGTTACTATCTTCCTACTGCCTCTTACACCGTTTGACCATGTTAGAAGTGACGGAATTTTAAATTATTTAGTGTTGCCACAAAAAGTACCGGGTAAACAAAATTTAGGCTGAAACAATAGCAAAATCATTATTAATTTATTTTCAGTTGGTGCCTACCCCAAATGGCGTTAAGATTATGTTTTTTATATCTACTGTAAGAAGCTATGAATTAAAATGACATAAAATAAATTATACCATTTTTATGCTAATGATTAATTCGGATAATTATTTGCCCAAATGCTGTATAAATCATCATAATGTTTGTCCCAAGTGCCTTTATATGTTATCCACTGCTTTCGATGTGAATAAAAAAGCGACATATCGAAGCGGATGTTGTTAGTACGGAGATTTACGAGATAAATACTCGTAGATATGAAGCGAATCATTGGAAAAATAAAATTAAAATAAATTTAAAAATCAACCTTTATGGGTTCTCGGAATCGATTTTCACGCGCATGACCGATAGCTAGCTAAAAAGTGACCAAAAATGGAAGAGTAGGTTCCATAACATATGTGGGCATTTTTTACATTAGCATTCAAACAATCATCGGTCAATGATTTATTCCTCACATACGACCACATTCAGTCAGCGCATCCATAGCCAACGAAATGGATGCCCCACCCTCGAACGTCAGTAGCATTTTGCTGGACCCGGAATCAATGTACAGCCGCCAGAGTAGCCGAACTGCAATTTTCCACCGAACCGCGCATCGATTGCGTTATAACGAACCGAAATTATTTAATGAAGCCCTCTTCCTCCGTGGATTGACCCCCGCACCTAAGCCTGGGGACTGATAATTCCACCGCTCGTCACGTAATTGGCCCCGTGAACATTATGAGAGTTGGGAGACAGCGGAATAAGGGAAGTAAGGGGAAGGGGGATGAAATGCTGTTGGAAGGAATTGGTTGGGTGGTGAAGGGGGATGGTGCTGTTATGGATTGTAGGCGATGGGGGTGGAGGAATTGTCAGGTGAATCGTCAGTGGAAGGGAAGGAAGCAAAATCTGTTGGGAGTGAGGGAGGGCTAGAATACCGCGTTATCGTTAATCAAAACCACGATATTTTTCGAATATACACGTAGTCTACAGACCATAGGCATTGATTTCATCTCGTGCCTCAACGTAAATATGAATTTGTTTTAGTATTTCTGGCGAGTTACATTGAAATATATTTAACAACTACCCTTATTTTTTAAGTTCAATGGATGATGGTACGACCATTTAATACAATAACCATTAACCACATAAAATTACAGCAGGAAATATGTAAGTAAATATTGAGTGGAACGTTTTAATGAAGAAAATTCAAAATGTATGCATATGTACAAACATGACATATTGAAATGGAGTTCATAAATGCCATAACGCTCATAACGCTCATAAAATGAGTCAAATATGCAAAAACAGCCAAAAAGATCGAATAAAAGTAATTGTTGGTGTAAATATTATTATTGCTCAGAAAAACATTGAGCTCTTATAAATATTCACTGATAGGTGGACCCATTCTTTTACGGAATGATAGTAGGATAGCAAAGAGCAAAATTTTAGGAATACCATAAACATCTTTGGCAATGAATAAATAAATTCATATTTTTTTTAAATGCCATGTAAATATTTATGTAAAACTAATAAATATAAAAATACTATATGTGGCTCATTTAATAAATTTTTTATTTGCCTCATGACAGCAAAAAAGTGCTCTTTAATATAGGTTCATATGAACTCACGTAATTATATCTTTGGGTCCATGTGTGGTTCCATAATGGGAAGGCAAACGTAAGCCTGGGTTTGCTGAAAGTGAAACGGAAAATAAATATTAAAATATTTCAGCTAAAATACATAAAATCACGCTTTGCTTGTTTTTTATCGTTCATAAGGTACAACGAAACGAAAAACCTTAAACTCGTTTCTATAATATTTACTGTACAATTAGGGTATAAAAAACCAGGATTTTTGTAAAATATTTGTCAATGTATTACTGGTTATATACAAAAATGTTTCAAAATCTTAATTGGTATAATTTACAGTTTTTAACAACTGGTCATATGGTTTGAAAACCCAAAATTTCTACAATACATACATGTTCAATAATAATTTTCAAGCGTAAAAGAATCTCGAAATACATCTAGATAAAGTATAAACGATTTTTCGGTGGAAAAATAATATGACTATTGGCCAAAAGAACTTAAACACGTGACCTTCCTCTTGCCATAAGTTTGAAGATAATATTTTATTCGTCCCAGTTAAAATTAACCCCTAATCCAACTGAATCGTTAAAGTTTACCAAACCCAGAACGGCCCGGTAAAGTTTCACGAATTCCTTGAACGCATGCACACACGCGTGAAATCGTCGCTCGTCGCTTTAACTCGTCTTTTTCTTATAAATCCTTCGACATTTCACAAATCTCCCACAAAATATTTCCAGGTAGGGTTGCAGCTGGTCCTCTCGTGTAGATGGAAGAATAGGAGAGAGAAGAAGTCACCGGTATAGAGAAAAATTCTGAGGGTTTGCGGGCTTTTGGTTAAAGGATACGAAAAGATGTTGATGGCAGGAGGTCGAAGAGTTGAGGGATAGGTAGTCGAGGACGACGAGAGGAATGGTTACCTTACGGCTGTCTAAAGGGGTAACGGAAAAGGTATTTTTGGTGAGAAGGGAAACCCAGTCATGGTTCACTAATGGGCGTGCGTTACTACTCGGATGGCAAGGACGGAACGATGGCAGAGGTCTGGGGGGATCGGCGGGCGGTGTCGGAAGGGGTGAGCTCAGAGAGGAGGGAACTCTCCCACGCGAGGAGGGGGGAGACGGAAAAGAGTGAATATCAAGGGAGGAGGATAAAAGGGTCTCTCTTCTTTGGGAGGGAAGAGTGGAAAAAAGAGGGAGGGTGCAGGCATGCTTTAGAGGGTGGGCGAGTTTCGCAGGACGGGATGGGAAAACATGACTTCGTAGTGAGCCGGATGGATGGATACGGGAGACAAACGAGGGAATTAAAAAGGGAAGAGCGGCAGAGCCCGTCGTCAGAAAAGGAGTTAGGTGGGAGTATGGCGGAGTGCAAGGTGGAGGTAAAGAAGGAGACGCTTCTCATCCCCGTGTTTTAGCCACACCCACCCCTCCCTTCCCCCGTTTAGAGGCGCCACAGTGTTTGCCGAGACCGGGCGAGGAGGCGGGCGGGAGAGGCGTGCGAGAAGGGGGGAAGTGAGAGGTTTTCGGAGCGTGTGATGGAGCAAAAGAGGGACGGACGTTGTTCAGTGGGATGGGGACATGGTGTGTTTTAAGCGTAAATAAGGAAGCGGATGTTGCGGGAGTAGCCAGGCTCTGAGGTGAGAGGAGGGTGGGTGTTGTGAAGGGTCGGAGGAGGCGAGGGAGCAGGGACTATGGGGAGGGGCTCGAAGGCATTGTTACTGGATGGATGGCGTGTTTATCGACCCCTCCCCTCACACTTCCCTTCCTTTCTCTCTCTCTCTCTCTTCTCTTCCCCCATTACCTTCTCACTTTTCCCCCTTTTGTCCCCCTTCCCACCATGCCCCTTCCATTCCCCTCACTCCTCCTCCTCTCATATCTCAATCCACCTCTTCCAAAAGTTCTGGCAACCGCTTGTACGTTTTCTGTGAGTTCACCGTAACTCGTTTGTTCCTTCCATAGTGTTTTGAGGCACCTCTCATCCATCCGCCGCTCACGATTTTCAGTACAGTATCTCTCTCCCTTCATTATCCATCTCATCTCGGAAACCTTTCTCATTTTCTCGACAATTCACGCCATTTACCTTTCATATATCTTATTCTTGATCTCTAACTAGCTTTCAAGCTCTACACCTAGGCAGTTTTACGCGTGTTAACATTTATCAGATTTACTAATACCATAGATCTTAAGAGGTATAGAAGCATTAAATAAAGAAAATAAAATTTTAATTGAAATAATATCACAGAAGTGAATAACTGGCTTTTCAGTAACTACAAAATTTGGGTATTAGCTCGCCACATTTCGTGATCAAAGCTCACATCGCAGCCTCTGGAAAGGCGTGGTTTGTTGTAAATAACATTAGAAAATATGTTTTAATCTAATACAGATCAATCAGAAGGAAATTACCTAGAATCCATTTCTGTTACCAAACAAATGTTTTTAATAATTTAACAGATTCAAGATCTTAAGCGAGGCTTTGTAAAATTTTTATTGACCAAAGTTATTAATTTCAATTGACATAAAAATTAATCCATATTAACTTTTCCTTAAGGACATTCAAATTTACAGTCTTTTTGAATACATGGTTTTCAATGTTCATAGTCGTTTTATTGAGAATGACATCGTCATACGTACTTCATAAGATCTTTAGCGATATGACTTAATTGATTAATTTATTAATTTGAAATTAGCTTGAAGCTTCAATACTATTTAGGTGCTTACCTAGTATCACCCTAAGTTCAACGGAGTGCGAAATTCACTCATCAGGGTAAGGGGTCCAGTTTCTTTCCGTGTCGCCTGTAGTTTCTCATAGAGATCGGGTACTCTAATAATTACAAAGCTTGAGAGAGTTTCAAGGTGCCTATGGGTCTCAGTATACCATAGCTATGCTCTCTGGAACACCATGACCGCATTGATGTATAACATAAGTTAAAAATATAAGATCATAAACTAGAATTTCAAATGTATGTATCGTTTTAGGCTAAAAAATACATTAGTAATGGAAAATATCTCCTTATAAAATAAATACGATGTTAGTAAATGATCACCGGTTCTCAATAGTTAAAGTTGTTATTTTACCTAACATTGCCATATTTTTACGTCTACGTATCTCTGTCATCACTGTACAGATGAAAATATATTCACCAATACGTTTGCTCATTCTCGAGATTTGTTCTGGTAAATTGTCATATTTTTGGACTCTTGTAAGGTTTACTATGATTAGGAAGCTTTATATGGCATCATTATTATTTCCCTTAGAGCAGTAAGGTTACTGTTTTAATTGAAAAATAATAATATTAAAAGCAAGCAAATACATGGTCCGTTTGCCATATTTCCAACATTTTTCTTTGCATTTTTGTTACGGAAAAATAATTGAGCTTAAAGGTATAACATCACCAAAAAATCAAGTATCCCAGGAGGTTCCCACCAAGACCAAATTCTATGGAGTCCGTGGCTTTAAAATGGATCTTTTTCGGAGATACTCTATTTTATAAATGTATTTTGGTTTCTGATTTGAAAAATATACTTTCCCTCATGTACATAAATAAAGATATTTATTTCGAATTACCCGGGAAATATAACTAAAGCTTCAGTAATTCAGACAAAAACTCAAAAAATACCCCGCAGGGGCCTGTGAATATTTGCCGATGTTCATTTCACCATACACGCTCTCAAATTAAGCGAGTGGGCGGGTCTGCATGGGCATGTGTAAAACCTTGTGAGTACACGGAGGGGAACAAAGGATTGTGTTCAACGCAGACAGAATGATTCGAAATTCAGGAAAGAGCGCTCAACACGAGGTCTCTTAGAAATGCTAAAATTATCCATTGAAAGTGCAATCAGAATTCCATGAAATATTTTAACTCCATAATCACATATACTTAATTTCTCTGCGTCTCTCTCCATAGCTTTTTATTACACAAACGAGTTTAATTTACCATGATTTTGGAATTTAGAGAGATATTTTCTGGGCATTTTTCCATTTCAAAATGTTCATTTGGGTGAAAATATTTCTATAATTGCATTAATATTGGAACATCTTGTTTTAATAATCATTTTCCCTATTTAAATGCCCCTACTTAGCACATTTTTGTCAAAAGATTCTGATCTATCCATGAAACTACACTGGTCACGGGAAATATTTTTTCCCGTATTTCAAAGTTGGTGAAGTTTATTTGTAATACAATTTCCATCTGCTCAGGTGAATTTTATAGCCATGAATAATAGGTTGTGCATGCTTAAAATATTAGTTTTCATTGAGTGCAATACATATGAACATTTTATAAACAAATACTTGAAAAATCTAATGAAAACCAAATATTAAAAGGATGGAATTCACGTTTACAGTTAAGATATGTCGATACAGTGATATTTAAACAATGATTTTTAAGAATTCTTATACTACATTGTAGTAGCGGAGTGTATATGATTATTTTTTCTACGATGATTAGTTTACCTTGAATTGGATAAAATCGTGGGCAACTTTGTCCTTCTGGCTTCATAAATATTTCCTATAAATTTTTTTACTTATATCTATCTATATTTTCTGTGTTTTTTTAAAAGAGAGTTGCAATTTATCCACTTCGAACATTACGATAATTCGTGGTGAGAGATCGCGTTAATAAAATGGAGACACCGGATAAAACATTATTCTTCCAATTACATCGAAAAAAGACCTATAGGGCGGATGCATATATACTCGTGCAGTTGAAATTTGGAAATTTACTAGTACCACAATACACCACGAATTTCGTAAATGATTTCTGCTGTAAATTTAAAAACGCTTTCTTACGTGATTCTATATTTATATTTCAATTTTTTATTCATACAAACGCTTCATTTTCAAGATTATAATGCATTAATACATTTTACATACATAACGTTACTACTAATAGTAGTTAGTTTAGTTTAGTAGTAATGTTATGTATGTATAATGTATTAATACATTATAATCTTGAAAATGATGCGTTTGTATGAATAAAAAATTGAAGTAAAAATATTGAATCATTTAGGAAAGCGTTTTTAATAACAACAACAATAAAAATATATAAATATACACATATGTTAGTTAAATACTCCAGTCTATTTTTGGAACTTTCTGCAATATTTATAAGCAAACAATTTTTCATTTCCCTTCGAGCACAACAGATGGAACTTCAAGATTCTTTGTCCCAAAATATTTCAATAAACTAAATTTAAAATATCCAGACCTTCCGAAAATAAGAATTTTTTTCTGTTCAAGCACTTTTACATTCACTCTATAAAATTCAATCCATTTCTGGAAACTATTACACCGTTTTCTCCAACCTATGTTATTGCTACTTTCCTAACCTCTCAGCCACCTTTGAAAGTGTCAGTGGCGTACACTTCCCACTTCCCCTTGTCCCTCTTATCTTGTGCTTCCCATAAATACATTCCCTTCCAAATCCCCTCTTTCGTATTTCCTTTTAGCCCGCGTCTCGCTCCGCCAGCTCCCACACGGTCCTTCTTCCTTGCCCCATCCCGACTCCCGCTTCCCCAAACCTAACAACTCTCTCTCTCTCTCTCTCTCTCTCTCTCTCTCTCTCTCTCTCTCTCTCTCTCTCTCTCTCTCTCTCTCTCTCTCTCTATTTGACAGAGGCTCACGTAACGCATAGCGTGAGCATTTTTGTTTCCCTTGCGAAAAATGGCCCCGACAGTGACGTTGAGCTTCCGGAATCGGGGAAGAGAGACGGAGGAGACAGAGTTCCCGCAAGTAATTGCTTATTTATGGAGTAAATCGATGATAGTGCCTTTAAACGATACATCCCTTCTCGCCACGGAGGGGTAGAAGCTATTGATGGGGTGGAGGGACGGAGAAGGTGATAGTGCTCCGTAGGTGTTGGAAGAGCCTTCACCCTTTACGGCCTCAAAGAGCGCGAGAGAAGAGAGCGTGAAACTTTAAACCCTTTCCTATTTAATCTCTTCATCGGGGAGTGTTTCGATTTGATTATGTGGCCTGTTTTTGTTTCTTAGGCGTTTGTGATTGCATTGGTGATGGGTTGTGTGTTTCTGTTGTTCTCGAGAATTAAAGTACCTGAGAAGCAAAAGTCACGCAGAGCTGCAAATTTTACTGCATAATTAAACCAAAAATATTTCTAATGTTCTCGGTGACTGCTACCGGTGAAAGGTTAAATTATCATTCAACAGTTTTTTTTGAAGCACAAAACTTTTTAACGAATCCGATAAATTATGCAAAATACATTTTTCTATAAAGCTTAAGTTTTTCCTGCACAAATATTTTTATCTTTATCAATAGTATTCATTAATTACGCCTTTACAATACCAAGATTTTATAATGATATCTATCACATACGTAAGGATTTCATTTCAATCTTTTACGTTGATGAAATCCAGTGGCGCTATTCAGTATCCAGTGATGTAAGCGTTAATATTTTTTTATGATAGCCAACGTCACCTTTGCTGAGAAGTATATTAAAACTGTAGGAAGTTGATGAATTGATATAGGAAAATAAAACGACTCCGAAAGAAATATTCAATATCCACAGAGAGTATAGAGTTTCAAAACTTGAAAAAATATGGAGACTTTGCTTTTGTTAACATAAGAGGGTCATAAAACTCTTTCAATGTGAGCATTTTGTGCCGCATTATGAATACTTGTGCGACTGCTGAGGGCAATATAGGGGATCTAGATGGCCACCGATAAACGCTTCACATAAATGTCCTCAAAACGTGGAAAGTTTACAAATCTTGATCTCGAATCCCTTTCTCTGTAAGCTTCGCCCGGAAACGGAGAGGAGGATCAACAAAAGAGATAGGATACGGGAGACGGTCGTGCGAAGGAATGGGTACAAGGGTGAACGGAAAAGTGAGATATGCAGATGGAGTGGAGAAAAAGAAGAGAGTGGACGAGGTGGAGTGAGGTAACGCTTAAGTAACGAGCGTGGCCGTTTATATTAATTTCGTCTCAAAATAAAAATGATGTGTGGGACAAATATTTGTTCTAAACAAATATAACGTTCTTATCGTGACCCCATCATCACGATGTCTTCCTTTTTCTTTTCATAGGCGTACTGTACACCCTCCACTACCTCTCTCTTGCTGTGTCAACTTGAGCTCTCATATCCGTCCGCGTTTAAGCTCACGACGCTATTTTCAGGGGTCCAATGTGACTGTTTCCTAAGTTTGTTGTTTCTTGGAACGCGTGTGTGAATACGAAGATGGTTTCTTCCACAATCCCTCCTCTGGATCACCATCCCCGCTTGTCCATCCCGTCATACCTAATCTGATGTCCCATTCTCCTCTTCTCCATGTCCTCCTTCGCCTCTCCCTTGCCACCCCTTCCTTTTCATTTTCTCCGCCCCCTTCCCTTCATCTTTATTCGAATACCTCTCCTTCAACTTCTCCCACCCACATAGTAAGCCCATCCCCTCCCGGTAACGCATTCTTGCTGAAACCAAGCAAACGGACGGATCTCATCATCAGATCTCTCCCCCTCCCTACCTACATTACGCAATCGTCCGACCCCTCGACCCCAGAAAAGACTTGCAAGCGACTCTCATCCTACTTCTCACCTCTCGTAGAGGTCTCCGTCCCTCTCCCATCGCCCTATCTTGCCTGGTGACCTTCTCTCTCGCTCTAACACTTCCTCTTTCGTTTATCTCCCAAAACTTCCTCCTCAGTCCCTTACACTGTCCCTCACAACCCTTAGATATTCTTCGTCATTGCACTCAATCCCCTTTGACACTTCACTCTCTCCTTCACTTCTCCTTAAACACTCGCAAAATCTTTTTACTTCACCTCTCTTCATTGCCCATTACCTCGTATTAAGGTTCCGATCCTGCCCCTTTCCTTCTCTCCATTTTACCTGACTGCAACTAAGTTTCTCTCGCTGACCCGACTATGTTACCACTCGAAAAAAATTTCTCGCACTTTGTTGCAAAAATCGTAACACTTATTCCTAAACTTCAATGAGATTGGGTGCAGGTAAGGCACCGTTCAAAAATTTTCTTCCTACAGGGTGAGTTACAAAAGTAATGCATTTATTTTTTAAAAGTAATTTATTGAACAGATTTGCACAAACACTAAAAATTCTTCAAGAAACTGTCCTTGGCCCTCCACATATTTTTTCCAGCCACTCTGCCATGACTAGTATGCTCCCTGGAAGGCGTCTTCGGGGACCTCTCTCAAGGTCTTCGTCACGGCTGATTGGATCTCTTCTATGGACGATAAAGGGGTTTCTTTCAGGATTGCCTAAATTAGATGGAACAAAAATAAGTCTGCTGGAGCAAGGTCAGGACTATAGGGCAGCATTGTTACCTGTTATTTGGCCAGGAACTCGTGAACTCGTAGCGCGTTGTGGCAAACACCTTGGGCACGAGATTTTTCAGTTTAGCACAAACCTTAGGAATCGCGTAACGTTGCTCGATCATCGATTCCATTTTTTTCGTACGTAGTTGGCGAGCGGAGGTCTACAATAACTGACGTCCTGCCTCTTCAACAATTTGGAGAGCACTAAGATTGGTTTTGCGGAAAAGCTTATTTTCTCCCCCACCTACTTACAGTAATTTGATTTCTCTCCAACCTATAGGAGCGGCGCGGGAAATTTAATTGCATTACTTTTGAAACGCACTCTGTAAAACGTAATCGCGCGAACACTTCACTGATGGCATTTCCATACTATTTATTATTATCATCATCATAGATATTCGTGAAGAATTTGAAGAAATATTTATTAGGTTTCAACGATACCTTAACACTCTTTTTAGTACTTATTTTTCAATAGATTTTATTTCTCAATTCAAATTTTGACTGACTTCCTTGTTACTCCAGTGTTTTGAGATCGAATTAGTGTTTGGTCGTTTGCTGTCACATTTCTTACACTGAATTTCTATTTCTGGGTATTGGTACACTTATTAGCCTACATTTTTCCACAATCTCCCGGTAAACCCACACTTTTTGATGAGATGACATCACCCTTTCTTATTCCATCATCTCTGTTCCCCTCTAACTTTCAAGTTTTCCTTCCCCGTTCATCAAAACTTATTCTGAAACCTGAGCTATTTAGGACAGCATACCATTATCGACGCTCTTATGAAATGTATTTTTTTTTCATCACAGTCACTTCAACTTATTTCTCTGTTGTTATCCTTGAAAGTACCTGTAGAAACCTCCGTCAAAATCTTATACACATTTATTTTTTTGTCCATTTTAGTCCATATCCCCATTGTCTAATTGTTTTGCCTCACTTCTCATACAGAGTATCACTTACCTAATCACATCACGTTTATTCAAGTTTAATAATTAATTTTTGAAAATTCATGAGTATATCGCCACATTTCCTCCGGAATTTTAATCCCGCGTCTTCCCAAAATCTTTCTCCCACGTGTTACCATTCATTTCTCGATGAAGATAATTGCATATATCTTAGGTGCCTACACATATTTAACACCCATATGACTAACCATAAAGGATGTTATGCAGCTCCCTGTCTACCAGAAAGTCCTGACACTAACAATTACATGATTAATTTTCTTGTTTTCGTAAGAAGTAAATATTTTTATTATGACATTTAATCAAGAAATATGAACAATGTGTTTTAATTAAAGACGAACGGACGTATCCCTAATGAATCTTGACGCATAAAACATTGAGAGATGATAATTATGTTCATTAAAATAAACCACCAGCACTCGGCTCAATTTTTTATTTCACGTTCAAGTTGTTTTGGTATGTACCTAATTAAAAAAAAATCTCGGCCATAATCATTGCCATGCGTCTCATTTATCATTAACATTTTAATTCAGGTAAATCAATTAAAAATTTGATTCCGCATTCCTTTTAACTAAAATATAGTAGATTTTACTAAATATAAGCATTTTGTTCAAATACATACAGAGAGGTAGAGTTTGAAATTAATAAAGCCATTAACAAATAATTTAAGTCTATTACTTGAAACGCTGCATAATAATACTCTGGGCCGTACAATGTCTATTCGTAAAAGGCTTTAATAGAGGAGTTAAGGCCGTTTTTAATATCCGGTGTAATTTTCACTCGTCATGCTCCGCCTTAATTCTCATGCGTACACAATTTCATCATCGAGCAAATCCACAATCTTGCAGCGGAATGACTTTTATTGGATACCAGAGCACTGGTACTCATGCTCATCTTCAACAAGTTTTTTTCAATAGCTAGAAAAGAAATAGGAACTATTTGGTAGAAATATCTAGGTCTTGTCAAGAGGAGATTAAAAACTGGGTATTTTTCTGCGTCTCATTTCATATCTCATTCCATCTAGTGCTTCCTCACCAGTCATACATCGGACGCGTCCACTCCTGCTATTCTCTGCTGGATACTGCTAAAAACCCGAGTTCGGTGCTCCCTCTCATTGACGCCCCTTTCTACTTCCACCTTCCGGGATCCTCTTAACTCCTCCCTCACCACATTCCTTTGGTCCTCCACCCCATATCTCGTACGGCCCTACTCCTTTCCCTCTCCCTCCCGCCCTCTCCACGGACATCCATCCATATCATCCAGTCCAAAAGCAGCCTCTCGGGCCTTTCCCGGGCCAAACCTCAACCCCCTCCCTTACCCTCTCGACCACCCTCAAAACCCCCCTACAAGCCTTCCATTCGGCAATTCTCTTTTTCGGCACCACCTCAGGAAGTGACCTCCGACTCGTCGGAGTTATAACAAGAAGTGACCGGGGATATAGGAGAGAGGTAGTGGGAGGAACGTCGACTGGGGGTTAGAGATGAGTGTGTGTGGTGGAGGAAGAGAGAAAAGTCGGGAGGAGGGAAAGTAGGGAAGGTTGAGATGTGGAGCGTGGGTGAGGGAGAGGAACGTGGTGAGGTGTCGGTTGGTATTGGACGGGGAGAGGTAGGGGTCTGTGAGAGACCGGGAAGGGATCGGAGAAAAGGGACGAAAGGAAGGAGGAAGAGAGAAATAGAGGGTACTACAGAGAGAGAGGGAAGACTGTTTTGGGAGAGAATGTAAGGGCTCCGACATGGGAAAAAAACGGTGGCGAGGGATTTTTCCTAGCTTTTCGGAGGGAGAGAAGTCAGAAGAGTGAGAGAGAGAGAGAGAGTGGTGGTTGGGGCACTAAGGCTGCAGGAGGGGGAGAAAGGAAAACCAAGGAGTAAGAAAATATAGGGTGGATGTCTGGGAAAGAAGGCGAATACTCTCAAAGAATGTATAATTCTTTGGGAAGAATATTCAAGGAGTTAGTGAAGAAAAGGGCAGAAGAAATGCGAGCAGAATAAAGTAGAGTTATTCATGATATTTCCCGTCTCAAATTTACATCACATACCTAACCCACAGGAGAAATGTTTTTTTTTCATTTCATCAGCAGGAGGATAACGGAGAATAGACATTTGTTTCTCGTTTGAAATGTTGGCCTCACGTCCATCATCACGATTCCATTGCATGCTAAATATTCGAGTGAGCCGCTCATTCTCGGTGTATCTAAAATTCTTTCATGATTCACGTGGCTCGTTTTCATGTTCAAAAACCTGTAGCTCTTAAATAAGCATTCCACTCTCCACTTAGGCTGTCATGCTCAAACAGAATAATTCGTTATCCGCCAGCCGCCACCTTCGCCAAGGGTGTCTGACCACCCCTCATGCATACATTACGGAGAGTACATCAGCATCGCACTTGGGCATCTCTTTTTCAATTATTTCTTCAATCAGCAAGTGCGTAAATTATTATTCAATAATTAATACTTTTTTTCCAATCTTGCAGAGGTTAAAAAGAGTGGTACATGTTATGGAACCAGAATTATTAATTCATAATCCTGGTAAATGGAAAAAAGTAAGTCATTTTTATGGAGGATGGAATGATTAATTTTATATTTCATTGCAATGTCAGAGGCATTATATGTACTTGAGAGAAATTATTTATTTATAATTCAGACCATTTGACATTGGGTATTCATTTACTCCTCAATCATTAAATATTTAAAAACTCACTCTGATTTTATTCACGCATAAATATTTTGAGGTATTTTTATTAACCTGATAACACCATTCATATATTTTATAATGAATATCTTCATGTAAAAATATTGAAAATGAAATAAAACATCTATGATTATTAAGTTATTTCTCAGTTGTGATGTAACGATTATTTAACGTCTCCAAAGAATGAGGTAGTATTTCGGTAATTTTCGTTTAATATGAATGATACAATGTGTTTTAATCCATTGTACATATGGATCATATTTGTTTGTCCACCGGAGCGGCGTCTTCCTTCGTCTATTTGCATTACTTTATCCGGAGTGGTCATTTGAACTTCTCCATTACATTATCAGACCTTCTAATTTCATTGTGTTTTATGATGTCCTTCTCCAAATCTAAAAATCGTTGAAAACAAAAATTCTTAGCTTTAAAAAGCCTGAGCTACTGCTATTTACTTTAAATAGAAACTAGATCTGATAAATAGCTTGAAATATACTGCTTTCCACTTGTTTTCTTCATTAGATCTTTTTATAAATTAACTTCTTCACTTTCACTGCTAACCATGTATTTGTAATGTAATGCTCAGCAGTTTGAGCATGTTTTTTTCAAAGTTTTACTTTTTTATCTGTTTCTTCATTCGGACTACATTTATTGTGAGACTCTCTTTATTCTCTGCAGATCAAATTATGTCGTCCTCGAACCACAGCAAAATTATCCTTTACTCAGGGGCCTGTCTCTTACCGTTTATTATTTTTCAATATCGTTTATTGTTTTCTTGAATTAATGTTATGAATCAACTTGTATAATGAGACTTCCTGTGTGATTTGTTTCCTTTATTTTAGTTTCATTTATAATTTGTCTGTGTCTCTCACCTATCTTCTTCTCTCCCTCTCTCTCCCTCTACGCAGGGCATGTATTAATCTTACGCCATATAAGCTCAGCCTAATTTCATCTAGATTAAATGGGATTAAATATCTCTCCGCATTATCAATGGCTTTTTTCGCATCATCAAATTTAATAACAGCCGGATGATCTTTTTCTATTCTCTTTCTACAATGACACTCAAAGCAATAACACCAAAAATTATTTCTTGGCTTCTAAATCAAAGTTGGTCTTGATTTAATTACGATATAATATTCTCTCTGCAGTCTTCTTTTTTCCAGTTCTAACGCAATTATTGATCCATGAATTGTCCTTATCATTCCTCCAAATTTCGCACTTACTCTCTGTCCCCTTTTTGACAAGTAATAACTTCCTAAAATCTATTAAGAAATCTTCTTATGTTCAGATAGTTCATGTATTTTAAGGATCTGTTTCAATTCTCTTCCAATATATTATATTGGTTTTAATTGAATACGAGTATAATCGTGTAATTAATCTTTTCGGTAGTATTTACTCGTATGTCCGATTTCTTAGCTGAGCGTTTAATTCATTTCCATTTAGCATCTCATTTCTCATTATAATCAATTTTATCCTCTACATTTATTACTTTAATTTACATTCTAATTCTCCGTTAAAAATAATCCATAAATGCTCTACAAATTTGCTAGATTCAAACCCATCTTAAACAAATGAATAATTGTACAAACGTAATTGACATTACCATACCTCTCTGAAGTGGTTTTACCCGATTCTGTGAGCTGTCCAAATTTATTTTTGGCCAGGATTCTTTTTTTCCCTCAGAGGAATTCTTCATTCATTTCCTTCTAGACCTTCCTCCTTTAAGGTTGATTATATTTCTGTTCATTATATTATTCTGCATTATCGGTACATTACTTATTTATTTTATTTCTGCAAGTTTCTTCATTTTTTGAATTTTGTACTTTGTTCTTTATAAAATGGGGTCAGCACGATTTCGACTCATAAATTTCTTTTGAAAATTACCTCCAATCTACAGTAATTTGAGATTTTCAATATCACTTACTTCATATTTGGCAAACGTTTTTACAGTTGTTCTTTTGGTCTATAACTTTCCATTTCATTTTCTATCGTCCAATTATATTCCATTATTGAGCCTGTTTGCCGTATACATCAGCTGGTATTATATCTTGTTTGCTTTGGTTAGCTTTCTAACGGCGCAGTTTATAAGTTTCAAATTTTATCTATAACTTAAATTAACTCCAGATTATTTTCTATACTTGCTTTGATTCCTATGCTGCTGTTACGCAAGCATACAATAAAAGTAACCTTTTAATACGTCCCAAGGCGTACATGCATGGTTTTAATTTAAATGTATCTTTACCATAATTACTTTCAAACAATATATTTACCACACCTCATTTGCATTACTCGAAGATCATCTCAACACTTAAATAAATAATGCCGATGTCAAATAAGATATGCAGCTTCATGTTGCCTATAACCTGATTATTTAATCGCGGTCAGTTATTTCAGGTTTCAAATGATATACATTGGTGACTTAAGACTATATTTTGCTTAATATATTGAAGCAATCATTAATTTTTTTTAAATGCGTAATTTTATATTACTTTTTCGCGTCCCTCTCTCTGTTGTGTAATGCGTATCTAAATATGATATAGTTAAATTTTTCTCTTTGTAGTTCCATCAGTCACTATTAAACGATGCTCGAGTACAGGAGGTTCGGGGAAACAAGTCCAAAGTGCCATCCCTACATAGCAACGGGAAAAACCATACCACCAGTTTAAAAAACCTAGTTCATAAAATCACCTTTTCTTGGCGGTTTTACTAATATTTCATGCAAACAATGCAATTCACTACCCGATCGCTGCCATAACCCCATATCTGAAACTGTATTATCTTCTCTTGGAATCAAACGCCAACTTAGAGACATCAGTTCAAACAAATCTCCAGGCCCTGTTCAAATTCCTGCTCTCGTATACAAATGGTGGTCTCAGAAATAGCTCCTTATTTGGAAAGTATATTTAAATAATCCCTAAATTATCGCGCCGTTCTCAATGAATAGAAAGTAGCCAATGTCACTACCACATTTTAAAAAGGCTATGGAGAAGATCCAAGTAATTACGGACCCATCTCTCTCACATTCATTTCATGCAAAATTTTGAGCACATAATTGTAAGCTCATTCATGAAATATCTCTATTATCAGAAAAACGAGCGTGGTATCCGAAAGAGTAGATCTTCTGAGACCCAACTGGTAATTTTCGTTCATGATGTGTTGATCTCGGGAAAAAAAATGTTCGGGTCGATGATATATTTCTAGTCTTTAAAAAGGCATTCGACAAGGTTCATCACAGATAGGAATTTACTCCAAAAGTTGAGAAGGTTCGAGATTGATTAAAGATTAATAGACAGAATTAATCAATTCTTAATGGGTCGCAAGCAAAGGGACGTAATAAACAAAGTGGAACCTAACACTGTAGGCGTCACATTGGGTGTCCAATAAGGAAGTACTATCGGTCCTCCATTGTTATCTTATACATTAATGACATCGGGTCTCAGGTCTCCAGTAAACTTCGTCAATTTTCTGATGATGCAGTGCTATAAAAGAAAATACCCAGTCATAGATATAGATTATCATTAACTAACGACCTGAATGCAATCCAAAAGTGGTGCGAGACATAGGAGCTAGAATTAATATGGAATAAATGTATTTTTATAAATTTTTAGAGGAAGAGTATTTCACCCGAAAACACGCTATGCAGGAAAACAATTAAACAAACGTAGTATCAATAAAATTCTTGGGTATAAGGATAACAAAGCATATCCCGTGTGGAACATATTCCTGAAATTTGCGAAACAGAAAATCAAAAATTAGGATTCATAAAAAGGGTCTTGGGGATTTTAATGAGAGTGTCACGGAGCTTTGTTATTTCACGTTAGTTAGGCCACAGCTTGATTATGCTGCAGGTATATGGGATATTTATGAGGCAGGCTTAATTTTGGAACTAGATCGAGTTCAACGTAGAGCAGCTAGGTTTGTGAAAAGTTGTTATGAACAAGGTAGCAGTGTCACGACACTATTGGAAGGATTAGGAATGGAGCCACCAGTTGACCGTAGGTTTAAATACAGGTTAAATTTACTGCGAAAAGGTTTTAGCCAGGTCACTTATCTAAGAATGCTAAATACATACATGTATTACGGACCCCGACCTTCTATGCTACATCATATCACCTACGTAAAATCAGTGAGATAGATAGAAGAATGGATAGATTTAAAATGTTTTTCCTCGTACCATTAGCGATCGAAATAAATATAAGACCAACCGCGTAGGAGATATTAAAATTTTGTCGATATCTTGTTTGTTAATTTTTATTTTATAGGCCCATCTTTTTAACAGTTCTACAGCACGATTTTAGTAATCTTGTAATAAGATATTGTTGCATGTAAGTATCTTCTTTCGTGTGATTAACTTTGTTTTAGTGCATGATCGAACTGTCATTTGTGTAGAGTTCATATGTTAGGGGTTGTGCATGGTGACCTAACATCCCCCGCCACACCCCTTTACGGCGGTTTGTGGAGTATTATGTAGATGTAAATTTCACATGTTTACCCTTACCCTTTTCGTCTTAAAGGAGACTAAACAACTTATTGATGCATTATCAATTAAAAATGCCCTGTTAATTCTATATTCTCTTGTTATTCCCGGGGCCATATATTAATGGAATTAATTCAGATCCGAATTGTTCAAGTGAAATAGCATTTAATGATATTTAAAACATGAAATAGCCCACTTTTGAAGACAAAAATAAAATATAAGGTTTAAAAAAAATATGAGTTTATGAGTCCACCATATCAAATATTGACTGCTATGTATTACTTTAATTTGAATCCAGTAAAAAATATTTCTTTTTCCTTTGTGAAGAAGAAACGTAATAGATATTTTGATATAGGAGGAAGATTTTATCTTTCCTGAAATATTTTTGATATCTCACACGCAATAAGTTTTCTTTTTTCTGTTTAAGAGTCCTGTATTTCCGTATTTGCTGAAACTCAAACATATTTTGGACCAATCAAACTGTAAACTTTTTCCGACATCATTTTGTCTGAAATTTCAATATTTTTTCTATGATATTTTCATCGTTGTTAATGCGATTTAAAAAAGAAATGCCTGATTCCCGCTGTAGGCAAAATCCATATTTATAGCTTCAGCTTTAGTCCAAAATTATTTAAATTTACGGCAGAAAAAACATATGATTCCTTTGCTTTAAATAATATTATCTAGCTCTCTTAATATCTTCATAATACATTTTAAGCAACCGTGAAACCAATTTCATGGTTCTAACACATATTGTAAAATGAAATAAGCTAAAAATATTTTTTTAAACTTAACTCAAGGTTATTTACTTCTTTATATATTTTCCCCAATTTTCGTCTCTACAAATGTTGGTAGAAAGCAAATTATTTAATTTCAAATTTGTACATACCTATCATATTTTTGTGAATATTATCGGACCTGGCAATAAAATATTGGATGATCTTGGATCATGACTTTGATGTCGCATTTAAAATCACTCCATTCACTTATTCCTAATAAACTAAGTCTATCACCGAGTCTCATTGTCTATAGGCGTTCAATCTCAGAATTTTTGCGATATTGTTCCACGCTTTGCGTTACAATGTCGCGAAAAATCCACTTCCCGAATGAGTTTTCCCTGGATTTTCTCGTTATTTTTTCTTTAATCTTCTTAAAGTGTTGCATCAAGATTATCTTCCACTGATCAAAAATATTTGGATATTCCTGATATCGTGTTGAACTTGAAATAAATAGCATGCTTACTTCACTGTATCATGTACTTAATTCTTGTCTGCAGCATACATCTTTAAAATAAAGAACATGATAACACTGAATATATATGAACAGGTCACACACTGCTCTTAAAAACTTTCCACCAATATATTATTTCTGCAATTGCCCATAATTCAAAAATTCGTCCCCTTTGGCTAGTGATACTTTTCTAAGATTCAGTGAGGTTTCTTTTCATTATCATCCTTCGACATCCGACGAAATGTTATATCAGAACCAAAGGTAAAAATGACCGCCGATGCGATCTGGGACATAGTTACCAAGGAGTTGCCGCTTTTTGTTCTCCCTTCCACCGTGACCCGAGACAACCCCCATCTCTGACCCTCCATCCCTCGCTCCCATCCCCCTCCCCCTGCCTTCCTCCCATTTTTCCTTTCTTTTTGGTTGCTTTCTTCTCCACCCACCCCACACCCCTGACACTCTCCCCTATATCCCTCCGACGTTTCATCACGGCGACGACCATGGCCGCAATATCCGGGACTCCCTTCCTCAACGTCCTTCGGCTCCTAACGGCCCCTCCTCTGCCACCCCTCACCATATCCTTCCCCGTCCCAACGCTCATTCTCAATCCTTTCATTTCCCTCGGTCTCTCCAGCGCCTTTGTCACATATTTCCGTTTCTTCTTTCATTTCCCCCGACTTTAATCTCCACACCTTCCATTCCCTCCTCCTTTATCTCGACACATGTGCCATCCCTCTCATCAAAGAAGCTCCAATGAGAGTTTCACTTGCGTTCTCGTTATGTTGAACTATTATTTGCTCACGGTTCTCTCATTTTCCTCCGACGTTCGTGAGTGTTTTGTCTCGGAAATGCGTCGCCCTACCGCTTTTGTCTCGTAAATACATCCCTAGTGGGTCACTATTCTGTTTCAGAGGGGCCGTCATTCCTTCCAGGGCGTGTAGTACGTATTTCACAGCCTCTTCTAATATTTTCCGCCTAATAATCTTCTCCATTCCTTTTTATCACCCTTCTAATCCCATATTTTCTCTGTCTCTTCAAAGGGATGTTTTTTTTGCTCTCACATCTATGAATGAATTTCATGTATCACATATTTTATGGAAGAGCATGCCATCGTCCATTTGCAATAACAAAAATACCAAAATTCAAAATGAGATGGTAAAATATGAAATGAGACTAATTTAGCAAAATGAGCTACCCCAAAAACAAGAAACATAGTTAGGGCCATCGGAGCAGCTAAAGAAACGAGTGAAAATTTCAATACTAATCTCAATATGAAATGAGTAATGATTACATACATATTTCATGCGCATTAAATTCAGTTACTGCCCATGAAACATTTTCGGACTCAATAAGGAGGTTAAATAAATTATCTCTTTTTGCTTCACTTAGGTGAACGTAGATTGAGGAGTTGTACATATTAGTGTACAGGAGAGGTCATGCATAAAACCTCCTCCATCGCTGCATGAAATTTAAATCAGTCCCTTAAACTTGAATTACTCCTCGAGAAGAAAACAATCATCCCCTAACATCCCTCACAACCTCTTTGTTTCCTGTGTCCTCCGTCAATACAGCCTACCTCCCAACTTTGCCCTCATCAACCACCCGCTCCTTTTTCCCCTACCATCCCCTCACTCACTCTGACTTAACGTCTCCCACTGTTTTTTCCCGCATACCTCCTCTTTGTTTTTCGCTCTAATTAGCCATATATACTCTCTTCTTCAAACCCTGCCTCCCTCATCACCAATTCCATTTCCCATTTCTCCCTTTCTTCCCTCCCGTCCCTTTCCCTTCTCTCCCTCCTCGGATTCTTCCCTCAAACCCCCTCCCTTATCCTTCTGCCCTTACGTCCCTTTTTCTCCACCCAAAGTCACCTTCATCCCTACCCTTCCCCATCATTCCCTATTCCTTGTCCCCTTTCACCGTCCCATTCTGTACCTCTTCCTCGATCTTTCCCTCGGAAAGAGCACGTAATCCCTAGATTCTTCCCCCTACTCTTTGGTCATTCCTTCACTCTCGTTTTTTCTTATCTCTCCGACTGTCCTTTCCTCTTTAAATTTCCGGCTCCGGTCTTCCTACCGTGGCTCCCTCCATCCCAGGCACTGGCTCTGCGGCGTTCAAAAACGTTAATCTCTTTCTCTCTCGCTTTCATATCGTATGTGCGCCTTGGGATTAATTAAGTCCGGAGTTAATGACTTGGATTGCTCAAAGCGCCTCTAGTGAAATAAGATTTCTACTAAATTTTATGCCTTCCGCGAAAGAAAATAGGAGAGAAAACCCGAATCGCTGCGATGGAAGTTTCACCACCGAACCCATGGGCATTCCTCCTTTGCCTACTGCTCTAGTATTTAAGATATGTTTGGTTCTCTTTCTTAAACACGGGTTCAAGAAATATCTCCTTGTGTGTTATTTTAACACCCTACCAAATTCTGAATAAAAGGCATCCAGTTTATACAAAAGCCCGGAAATGCCATCAAAATACAGAACATCTATTTAGTTTCTTCTCATAGCAGTTTTCAATTAGATTAATAATTTTTTACTTAGAGATAAATACTTTTATCTGTAGGGGGAGCAAAAAATATGCATCGTTACAACAATGAATGTTATCCAAAAAATTATAATAAAATGGTAGCTATTTGGCGTTTATTAAGGCTAGATGTCTGCCATATATGCATTTCACCTAAACTCTTAAACCGAAGTAATCAACCGACAGATTGGTTTCGACGGCTGCGTATAGAACTTACCTAGGGTGTAACACTGTACGCCACGGCGTTTGAAATTCACACATTAGGGTAGGCCCTCCATTCGTAGTTCATCAATCCACCAACTTGACTGTCACGCTCCCAATTTTCGTCTGAATGTAAACATTTTAAAAATTAACGAAGTTGATTTTACCTTGAGATTTAATAACTGCCTTGTCAAAGTATATTCTTTTTTGTAGTTTTATTTATAGCAACTCAATTATAATTAAATTGAAGTCATGAGCATGTTTAAACTAATAAAAGTGCAAATTTAATTTTTAATGAAACTATGTTTAAATAGAGTGAGTATAAAATTATAAATTCTGCAACAAATGAATTTTTCGGCTTGGATTGTGCAGTCGGATTTATATGAAGAGTTTTTTTGTGAAATACGACAGCTGCATTACAAATACTATAATTGTTCTTCAATAACGTTTCTACGATGAAGCCTCGATGGCCATAAGACCTCTGCACGTTCATTGCTAAAAATGGCGTTGCTTTTCCCACCTAAGGCCACTACTCTTAATCCGCTAATTTACCTGCGCACTCCTCGGTGATTTTTTTAAACTAGGGTGTCCATTCTGCTTTACCTTATGCCACGTAGCTCCATACTGTAACTGTACTATATTCCTATCTATAGTGATTTCTATGCTACAGTATTTCCTGTTTATGTGCCATCGACATTCCTCACGCCTGCAACCAACAAGCAGGTAAATATTCAATTTTAGCCGGCCTTGTGATTCAAACAGTGGTTGTTAAGTGCTTTCGTGAAGTAAATTCCTCTGGTCACCACCAGTTTCTCTTAAGGTGAAAGCCGGATGGAAACCGATTAGGATTCTCGACGTGAGGTCAAGTTAAGCAGATTCAGTTCTTAGGGGGCAGGGGGGTGGATTCATGGTTACAAGGAACATCGGTTGGCAATTAAAGCAGAACAATTTTAGCTTCAGCGGAGTGAGTTGGAAGAGACTGAAGAAGGGAGGTGCAAGGGATGGGAAAGGAACCGAAGGGAGGTCAAGAAATGGGAGAATAGAGATTGAGTGAGAGACATACACATACACACACAAACGTACACCTCGGAATGCGAGAGGAGCCCTTTAGATTCGCCACCTCTTTTCTCCCCACAAGGCCCTCCCTTCCCCCGCTCACCCCCGATCATTCACCCACAACTCCCCTCTCGCCTTCCACTTCCCCGCTACCTCTCCGACCCAAATTCTCCCCAAGCCCCACGCATCCCCCGCCCCCGCAACAGCCACGCCCGCTTTACTTCCTCCGCGCCTCCACTCCCCGAACTCCTACACTTCATCCGTTTCTCGTCTCTGCACTGCTTTCCCCGCGCCGCGTTAATAAGTCATCGTGACGTTTGGGCGACCTCTCTCCTTCTCCTCCTCCTCTCGCCCTCTCTTTCCAACCATGGACCGCAGTTGCTTCGCCTAACCGTTCCACACCAATCCCACATCCCCCTTTCCCCCTCCTCCATCCCCCACCATTCCTCGAGAAAATTAAATGATTAATTTTAACATGTTCTGCGTTTAACATGTCATTTTAACATCTTCATAGGTATTTTTCCCGGCAAAATCGTGTGACAATCGCTCTCCTTAACTTATTATGACTTGGGTTAATCAGTAGTACTGGTGGCTTTTTAGCTTTAAACACTATGTGATTTATGCATGTAATGGAGTTATCCTTAATCTTATAAGACCGTGTTCCTGATGAGGTTTTTTGTTGATGAAATTTATCTAGCAGGATTATGTCCTGAATTTGATCATGCTGTTTGCGATAAATCTTCGTTTACATTGAAATGTTGGATCTTAAAAGTTTGAAAAATACTGGAAGGATAGTTAAGAAATCCTCTTGTTACTAATTTAAGTTTGATTTCTAGTGAATTTAATGAATCTCTTTATCTTGAGCAATGATTATTTAATTTCTTTGGAATGTAATTTGATGACGCATGAGCATTCATAAGCAAGGAATACCAGGATATATGTTTATTTCCTGAGGTCAGTTGAAGGTATTGTAATTATTTTATTTATTGAGGCAGATCTTCAATTACCTTAAGCAATACAAAGAGTGTTCACACCACTAAACTTAGTTAAATATACAAAACTTTTGAGTGAATGTATCCATTTTGGCAATAATTTTTTTTTTATCGACTCAGTTCTACTCTTTTTGGGAAAGACCTTGAATTGCATCAGCTCTATTTATAATATGCATAATACCAGTTAAAAGGTAATGCAGGAATTTTTTGTTTAGTTGGGCAGTGAATAAAAACTCAATGCCAACTTGACGTATGTTCTCATGCTTGAGAGGACACAAATTTATTTAATTTAATGACAATTAAAGATGAGTTTTTTTCTTTTATAAATTATATTTTGTCAATTGAATAAGAACCTTTTAGTTTTAGAGAATGTTTATTAAAAGTCATATTTGGCAGCTTTATCATACATTTTGCTTCTCAGATAACTGAATCTAAATTTTCGTTTCCATTACGTTATTCCATTACATTATTTCGTTTCCATTATAATTACGAAAGAAATTCAACTATTATTTGTTTTTTTCCATATTATGTTTAAGTATTTCAGCTTACACTTGTTTTTGCTGCTATTATTAAGATAAAATGATTGATTCTTACAATATTTTTATGTTTCGAAAAATATTTTTCCTCTCTCCACTCAAATAGCATTACGTGTTTTGTGACAGGGGACGAATCTCTGGGTGCATTGAGGTCAGTTATCCTATTTCATTCATTGTAATGATTAATTTTCGCTTCAAAAGTTGCTCTTATGTCCTTAGATTACGTGTCTCTAAGTGTCATTCTTCGCCTATATCATCTTCTCTTCTACATCCACTATGTTTGAACTCCTTCCACATACCTTCTCACGTAACTTTGTTCGTGTTTTCCCCTCTACTGCACCTCTTGTGATCCCGCCTGACTTCAATCGGGATAATGATATGGGAACTTTCGCTTTACCAAACCGTCTCCTCTACCCTTTGCAACCACACCACAGACAAATTCCGCAGTCCACACTAGCTCAGCACTCAGACGCCCGTTACATTGCATCTTCCTTCATCTCTCACGTACTTATTTTAATACCTAGTGAGAATGTGCCAATCTCTTTCACTTTTCCCCATCTATCATTGCCTCAATCACAATCTATTTCTTGCAGCTTCTCGTCCAATCAGAACTCTCCAAAAATCAAGTCATCGTTCTGTCGGAAGGAGGATAGCAAACTTCTAACACGGAAAAGTTTCCAAATGAATTTGGCAATATTTCTTCCAGTCTAATATACTTCTGTACTGAATAATATTGGCTGTTTAGAAGAGCTGCAGTGGATCTATATCTTATGTGTACTATGTGACAGCAATATTTTTAGTGTGAAAACACATTTTATGAAATTGGAGGTACCCAAACGAGTAATGCTGTTAAGAGGTTATATAATGTACGATATGGACATATAATTTCATACATGGACATTTAAACTTATGAAGTGTTTAGCTGTATACTTGAAGCTGGTAAAATAGAAGTACAAAATTAATATTTATAATGGTGAAGAAAAGGAAAGTATGAGAAACTGGTAGGGGGAGTTGAAAAATTATAACCATAATATGCATTGACAAAAATTATGCATTTATATTAATTATAATATTAATAATTTTTCTCCATGTATAATTTCCTTCGCAATGAGGGTAGAGAGACTAACTTTGCTATTCCACTTAAAATATTGTTTCATAAATATTATTTAATTTAATAAATATGAATTTGACACCCAGGTGTTAAATAATTATCTATATGCACAGCAGGTGTGAAATAAATCTTTTATGTAGAATAGGAAAGTTTTTGGTAGCTACCATCATCATTAAGACATTCCACCATTCCACCCGAGACTGACATGCCTATTCTTCGCATTATTTAAACAGAAGGGAGACACGCAGAAACTGAGATAGAGGCCATCCTACTCGTTAACACTTTTTCTGACAAAACAAAAGGGGCCACAAAAATACTTCTATAGTTTCATTGAGAATCATTATTGTTCTAATTTTACGATTTGACGATTTTTAAAGAATTTCAGAGTCGTTATTTCAGCATGGACTATTTAACGATTCTTATTCCAACGTACACTGGTCGTTTGGATCATGAATATGAAATTCGAGAAATAAAAGGAAGAAGTTGCAGATTCAAGAACTCCTTCATACGAACAATGCTGGATAGGATAGTAGCTGTAGGATTACAGCTAACAAGATTATCACTTGCCCACCAAAAATTCTAGGGAAAAATAGTTTTACTTGCATGGTTGTATTTTTACTTATCTGATATTTTATTTTGGCATATCCCTCCCGTGTGACCTTCTAGGGCTAAAATCCATCTAACGCAGGGCATGCTAAAACACTCTAGAACAGTCTTTAGTTGTACATTAAAAAATCTTTTCATTTCTCGTCTCTCTCCCTGGAGTGATGCTTTACGCGGTCCGCTGCAAACAGCAGGGCATCTCATTTTCTACCTGAGGTGGTAGGGGTGGGGACCTCAATTGCATGGCTTGGGTTAATAAAATGTTCCCCTTTTTGCTTTCAAATTCTGCATGACCTGCCTTAGCATGGCCTTGGTCCTTCGTATACATGGAGATGTTCATTTTTATTCCCTCCTTTTTGAGAACTTGAGAACTTCTGTAGTGGGTATAATTAACACTTGTTTAAAACTAAGTTTTCCACCAAAATATTTACATGAGTTTTCTACAATGAATGTATTTTCAGGGATTTTCAGTAGATGTTTTTTTCCTTTTACTTCACCTCTTAAACACCTTCTCTCTTCCTCATACCTTACCCTATCCATCAAGTACTTGTACTCTTTGTTATATATTCTTTTGTAATTTTATTTTATCGGTGCATTTATGTAGATGAATATGTATATTCCCTAAGAAAAAAATGATTTTTTGGAACATGAAGGCAATTTTAACAGTTTTATTGCCAGAAGTCAGCATTTTTTTAGCACAATGAATCAGCTCAGCCATGCATACGTTTTAGGCGTATAACTCGAAGGTCCTTTCAATTTACCAAACATTTCCACATCGAGTATGGAATTGCTAAAAATTGAAGACGGTGGTCTTCCCTTATTCTTATGTTCCAAATTCTTAACTCGTTTTTATTGGATTATAATTGTATTCGAAACAAATTTCGATGGTAATTGTTTAAAGAGCTTGACGAGTGCGTCAGAAAAGATAATTTAGTTGGTGTTTGCAGCTTGTGTCTTGTATCAGAGGAGAGGAAGACCGGGTACGTTGCTGGAATAGGTAGTGAATTTACATCGAAACATCTCATCCTTGATATCAGTCAATCGGGTGATGAAGGAAGGAGAATGGGAGGAAGAGCACAAGCCCATAGGCATGCATTGGACTTTTAAAGAAATGGAATTCCATCATACGCTTCCAGAAAACCACCACTTTCCCTTTCTCAACTTTTTGCTATAACTGTGACAAGATTTCAGACCGTATTTTCTATTTCTCTTAACATCCGTCCATATTTATTCTTCGTATAACTTATTATATATATATATACATGTATGTATTTTTATATATATATATATACACGTACATATATATATATATATATATATATATTTATATATATATACACGTACATATATATATATATAATTATATTTGTCTCTCCTATAATTCACGCCTACGCATTGTTTGCCACAGGAAATCCTATCCCCAGTAATGCATTACATGAATTACATTACTAACAGGCATTACAAATAACAACAGCGAAGTGGCGCCAGAGTGTCTCTAGTTTTAATTCATTAATGAGTATATGTGACACGATGGGTCACCTCTTGTACGAATTTTGTCGCCAATAAAAGTGCTAAATTTGATTAAACTTTGCATGTAACAAACCAAAAATTATTCTGATCTACGAAAAATGTTTTAAAATGAAAGTAAAATGTGAACACCAATAATAGGAATGTTTACTTCCCTTTAATATTATTTGGCCGACGCATAAAATATTCTTTCCAATTCAGACAGCAGCTAAGTATTTTCATGGAGTAAATGAGCAGCAAAATGTAATGCGGAAAACGGTTTACGCACTGAAATATCTAAATGCATACATATTTTCTTGTTTATTATTGCATATGCATAATTTTCTCATTCTGATAAATTAAGTAGTAAGCGAACGCACATCTTCAGCTTCTGCAGCATGTCACCCTTGTTGTCTCACCAACCCCAAGTAAGAAATATGTGCGACAGTTGGGCGGACAATCAGGCACGTCTAAGCACATCAGCGCGACTACTGAGTGAAACAACACGACTGATTCATTGGGGAAACGCTCTTTCTTGTGTGTAGGCAATTATAATTTTCTGCTGTATCCGTTGATCTCCTCATTATTGAGCATGAAAATAATCAGCAAAAGAATTAATGATAAATGTTAATATAACTCAAATATAGACATTTTATTGGCTTGGCATGTGATATAAATGAAGACACAATAGTTAAAATAAGTTATATTGAATAAGAAACATCATCTTGAGGAAATAAAAATGTTAATTGATCTCTCAGTAACATAGGCAATTTTGGTACTCTCTATAAATAGAGGAGAATGATTAGTAAAATTAAATATATAAATAAAATAGAATTTTTCCACAGCTTTTCAAATTCATTATTTCAAACTAAAGGAAATGATAGGTACTAATCAATTACTTCAATACACCAAAAATAATATTATGAAAACTTCCGCCCTAAGTCAACTAAAACCTTAAGTAATTATTACTTAGCATTCTAAAAGTTCACTGTAACTTGTAATCCACAGCCTGACACCCTTTTAGGACAAATTCTCCCTCAATAAAACATTTTATTTGTGCTTGTCTACTCCCTCCTTTCCCTGGAATTATTCTTTCGAAGTCTTCCAACTTAGAAACAGTCGCTCATTCTGTCTGAGGAGGTAAAAAGGAAAGAGTAAGAATGTGAAACAGAGATGGTCGCCATTAAGAGGGAGTATGAATTCAGGTCCATGAATTCCGTCTCCGACCTAGCGCATAATAGCGTGGTGTGGCCAAGGAGGGTTTCCAAGATTACTTTCTAGACACATTTTTCTCTTTCCTTGCAAGGGCCTCTGTATATACCAGATTGCTCATTTAATTCAACTTTATTGCATGATTCTTAACCCCTCCATCAAAAGAATCGCATGATGATCGAAAAACCTGACTGAATGATAATAGTTAACCAGAAAGTCAATGAATTGGAGTTAATGTTGTGCTTTACAGGTACAATACGAGAAATATGGAATGAAGGATTACACAAAAAATAGATGTATTGAAATCTCATGAAGGATAAACCAAAAATTATTCTGATCTACGAAAAATAATTTTTTAAAATGAAAGTAAAATGTGAACACCAATAATAGGAATGTTTATTTCCCTTTAATATTATTTGGCCGACGCATAAAATATTCTTTCCAATTCAGACAGCAGCTAAGCATTTTCATGGAGTAAATGAGCAGCAAAATGTAATGCGGAAACCTAAGTAACCTAAACCTAAAATGTAATGCGAACATAAGTTAGCATTAAATTAAAAGAGAAGAAACTAGAAAAGGTGGAGCGTTTTTTTTACTTTTTGCGGTATTTAAGAGGAAGAGGGTGTAGCTGTGACGACATTAGAAGAACAATTACATTTTTTAATAAAGTTTTCCCAAAATATAGAATTGGTGACATGTACGCTAAGTGGAATGTGAAGAAAATATCAACATATATATGGAGTTAACATTCTAAAAGCTGAAATTTGAGGCATGAAGAAGAGTAAATACCAAACAATTTATAGACCTGGCTCTAGAGAACAATGGAGAAAACATACAAAAGACAGGTAGATTAACGACGAAGTTCTATATATGGTAGGAAAGCATAGGAATTGGCCAGAATATATTCGAGAAAGTGGAAATGGTGAAGAATAAAGATGCAGGAAACATGTAAATGTCGTGGAATGTTAAAAATCGTGAATAAGCTATACTGACAAATAGTCGGAATAGAAAAATAAAGAGGGAACTTTTTATACAGCGTAATGACAGGTAGAAGCCACGAAAAGAGGACATTAAATATTGTACGTGTAAGGCAAAGAAGGGGAAGTTCTCACGATGCATGAAAAAAATTAGATGTTGGAGACAATCAGTAACCAAATTTTAATAGGCATAACGAATGAGTAAAATGCATGTTAAAATAGTTGTTCTAATTTCTTTATTCTCATTCTTTAAAATGATTGTCATGTTTCGAGAAATACAGCACATGGAATGTTATCTTTGGCGTGTCTCTATATTCCGTTTAAAGGGATTCAAACCAGTTAATGCCTTCATTGTCCTTGTTTAACGTATTGTAAAAGGCAGATCTGAAACAATTGCTCCACTAACTTAATATTGAACATCAAGTATTATTAAACCGAATCTTTTGACTTTGATCTTATTGTTATAACTTCATAACTTTTAGAGAGATGTTTATCAAAACCGTATTTCACCTGTTACTTATGTTATTATTGTTATAAGGAAAGTATTTGTTATGAAGATATATTTTTATATGGTAAATTTTACGTATTTTTGTATTTTCTTTGATAAAATCCTCTGCAATACGATACTTCTTTATATCCTCACGGGTATCTCCCGATTCTATATCTTTTTTGAAAATCGCTACATCAATGCTATCAGGTACGCACAATGTATCTGTACGAGTCAGACTGATAGCAAGTGCGTCATGTCTCTGCTCTAATAACGGATATTGCCCCGACAACATGCACCCTCCTCAAATCCCTCCGCTTTAGTTGACCACATTGCCAATATCAACGACTGTCCAAATTTCCCCTCATAGTGAGCAGTTAAGCATCGCTCACTAAGCAATCGGCCCGATTGGACTTTTTCTCTCACTGAAAATGGTGTAATATTCCCGGATTACCTCTCTCGCACCGAATAAATAAAACGCATTCATTGCCAAGGATACGGCATGCGCTCGACTTTCCATCGTTTCACGTTGTTTATGAGAAGGACCAAATTCTGCAATGGGAGAACGAACCGTCTAAATTTCAGCGTCTCGTGTTTTTTGCTAAGCCTATATGATATTATTTGACTGGAATGTTCGGTCATTCTAACAATTCAAGTTAGCTTTAAGCTTATAAAAAAGTTGTTAGAGAGTCAATAAAATCTTGTTTGGAGGCAATCCAATGAAATTATCATCAGACTGAATTGACAACGGCGCATTTTTACCCGCAGAGTATTTATAACTCTTCCTTTCATACCGCCAAATATATTCCCACCACTTCGTTTGGAAGAGGATTAAAAAATTTAGTTCATGGAAATGCCAGCTTTTCTGGTAAAATAATCAAGAATAAAGTTTTATTTTTACTGTTTGGTTTAATTTTCATTTTGTGAATAAATGAGTTATAATTTTTGAATTTTTAAAAATTTGAGCATTTGAAATAATTCTAAACATTATGAAAATGTATTGTAACTGCAAAAAATTGCTTAATTTTTAAAACTTTAATTATTGTAAATATAATATAATTACAATAGTTTTAGTAAAAAGGAGAAACGTTACACATATATGATATAATGAGGATCATAATTGTGTATGCAATACCTGTTACCATGATGATAAGTTTTAATGCTATTCTTACTTACTCATCTTACTGTGGCAGACTTTATGGTGCGCATATTTACTATAGTTCATAAAAACCATTACTAGTAAAGGTTTATGTAACTTAAAGGTTGATTTCTTCCTTGCCTATTTTCTTAGGTCCATTGGCGTGGTTTCATCATGGAGTGCTGAGAATTTTAGAGAGTCACTGAAAGTACAGAAAATCTGCAGGTGTGGATAACCAAGAAAACGGAATGGCGTCAGAGGGGGTGAAGAGGCGCCGAGGAGCATGCTGGAGCTGGCCTCTGGCATTAATTGTCCCCATCATACTCATTTCTCTCTTGCCGGGTGCAAAAGGAGAGGAGGAATGCACAAAGTGAGTAATTAAATGTTTATTCAAATATTATTAGCCGGAGATAGTAGACGTTTGGGACTTTTTTATGATTCCTATCATAATTTACAAAAAAAAATGAACTCATTATCTAGCCATCATCAGATAAATTTATTAACATATTTAAAGTATTGACACTTCTTTAAATGAATTTCAAATTATAAAAATAAGGTAATTTTTTCATCAGCAAGATACTTAAATGCCCAGTGCAAAAGTATGTCATGTCCGTAGTATCAGTTGGCGATTACAAGCACCAATATCATCAAGTTTCAACATTTTCTATTTAAGTTTGATGCATGATTTAATATTCGTGTCGATTAAAAGAGAAAAAAAAATATTCGGTCTATAAAGATTATATTATTATATTTGATAAAATGTTTAGGTTTTTTATGGTAAATGAAACTGAGGGATGAATATCGAATTCCATTTAATTTTTGACATGTAAACTCGTGGATTGTAAACATTATAAACAACATAATGAAGGATATAGCCTTTCTGTATAATCCGAACATAAATCTGGTCATCATATACCCCCGTATTGCATTTTAAATAAACAAATTACAACTTGTGAAGTGTAAAACACCCTTTCACAATTCTTTAAGGCTATGTTTGTTATAATATTTGAGATAAGTCCATCGGAAATTAAATCTGAGGTGGTGTTCAACCTAGAAAGAGAACTTTTAGTTTACTCTAAATATAGTATGTTTTTTACTAGTTTCTTAGTATCCATAGAGGTTAGACTTTATGCGTCAAACTGATTCATTACTTAGAAATACATATTAACAATTATTGTGCTTTTGGTCATACGTCATGGCCCCTTTCTACACTCCTATCTTCTTTTTCAGTATAAAATTAGGAGCATACGTATTTATAGTTTTTTAATAAAAATAAGTAATAAAATATACTCGAAACAAGTAAGTATCAAAATTATAAATATAATTCTTTACAGACTACACACTACAGGAAATATTTAGAAAATGTTTTTGCAAAAATTATTCTTCTTTAGAGACCTTTTGGAACCTCCATAAGTACATGTTACAATATGGATTTTTTCTCGTGAAACTCCCACACACATATTGATGCCAACAAATTTGGATCCTACAATTGATCTAGCATATTATTAATACAGTAAGTAATCGGTAGGATATCTTTTTAATCTAGGTACATCTCCCGTTGTCTTTTGGCTCACAACACAGAACGTTTCTTTTAATCCAAGTAATAAATTAAAGAAAATATCAGCATTGCTGCAATCAGGTTAGCTACTTTCAATTTGAATAATCAAGACAAGAACAGAATCAAATGCTATGCTGAATCATGGCCCATTAGGCAAAATGACCTTTTTTGCAGTAATTTCATGAAATGCAATGTTTATTTAACAAAACAGATATTTTCATCACTCGTATTTGCAAGCCATGGATAAATTATTCCTTGCTTACTTTAAATTAATGCGATTTCTCGACGAATTTAAATGAATTGGCTCCGACATTCCAGAACAAATATTGAAAGAGCGTGTCCACCCATAAATATCAAAACGAAAATTTGTATTCGTTTCGATCAGGCATCGAGGACTGAGTAGGAGTATGCTTAAATGAACAGCTTTGTCCTCCCCTTGTCCACTGCTCGTTAGAGATATGAATTTGATATTCTGCTGACCGTTCGTTCGTATTGTTGACGCCATCGCGTCGTGAAATGATCGTCGCCACACCCTAGCCTCCCTTCCCGCAGTCGTGCCGATGTACAAATGCTTGCAAATCAAGTCAATTCGACTTACATCATTAATTGGCTTTTAATCTAACTGTATCATAAACGCAATTAAAAACCTGGTAAACGAATGTCGAACTAATACTCATGAATATGCATTTTGTAACAATATATAAGGATATTTTTTCAACTTTCACTTTTCGGGTGAATCGAAAAAATGTTTTGGTGTATTTGAGTAATATTATGACATAAGTCTCATTTATACATAAATATGGTACCAATTCTATTTATAACCTACAAATTCATTCAAAACGGATTACTGCTATTCGATTATATTCAATCACTTAATATGTTGTGTTTTCAAGTTCCTCCTTCCCTTCCTCGTCCCTCCCTATGGGAGTAACACCTCACGAAGTTTACTGCCAACAGCGAGGTGTCGCATTTCTACCGGTCATTTTAGTAAATAGGAACGTAAACTGCATGTTCATTAATTAATAGATTTTACTCTTCTAATTTCCCGTTCTGCAAGGTATTTAGATAAAATTAATAAGGAAGGTAAAAAATAGGCTGAGTACACAAGAGTATGCTCGTACATCTGTGAATACGTCTTGGGACTAACGGTGATCACTAGTATCTCTACCCCAGTTTGCGTACCTATAGAGCAAATGGTGAAAAATTTAAGCATAAGTATGATGTTATGATTCCACAAACTAGAAGTTGACATTGAATGTTTTTGAGGTGAAGAAGGAATTCAGGTGAAGAAGGAAATCCGAGGAGAGGATTATTGCCAACTAAAATATTGAGGGTGTAAAATTTCAAATGTCTATCAAAATCATGGTGTTTAAGTTGTAAAAATTGCTTTGAACGAATGTTTTGGCGAATATGATTTCTGGAACAAGTCAAGTAGCCAGATTTTAAGAAAAATACTGATTGAACCTATAAATGGATCAATGGATAAAATTTTGATTGGCGGCCGAGTAGTATATTAATGACGAAGGAAGTTACAAAAGTAAAAGGAAATTAGCAGTACTCTTCCTCATCTTTCTTAGTTTTAATTACCTATATTATCAATCCAATTTAATTAACCTGCATACATAGTTGCCCATTCTCAATTAATAGTCATAATGGAATTTTTACACAGATAGTGTGCATTAAGTTCCGTTAATTTAATTTGTAAAGATTCTCATTCATATCCCCCTTCTCACATTGTTTAACGTGTATTATTTACTCCTATTTCTATCTCCCCTTAATTAAAATATAAAGCAATAAACTACTGAAAGCAGTAGACATAATAAATAAATAGAAAGATATGAGTATGTATGTTGAAAATCCTTTGGGTTAAAGAACTGGATGTAATTCATTGGTCGAGGTAAGTATAGTCCACTGAACTTTTTAAAATAGATATCTAATATCCAGTTAAATCCCGTTGGATGCAGGTAAATTATCGAGTATTCAGGGACTTTCCACGAATGCGAACTACAGGGTGATGTATAGCTGAACAAATTTAAAAATAAATGTATAACTTAAAAAATTATGTATTTTTCCTAAAAGTGATATATTTACGTAGTGGTAATAGATGTGTTTCAAATATGGATTAATATTAAGTAAGAGTATAACAATAAACAAAGTAACAGTCTTTAGTATCAAGTAAATTAGCTGTAGAAATATCTATAACTCTTTTTAATATGTAAAAGTCCTAAAGTTCCCTGCATTACACATTCAGTAAATTAATATCATTTCTTTTTGCAGGGGGGTAGTACTCAATGAATAGCAATTTTAATGAATAAGAAAATTAACACGTGAGAATTAAAATGGCAAGTCTAGCATCAAAAGAATTCTAGAGGTTATTTGCTTTGAATTCCAATTAAGTAACTGCCTTTCGAACACATATATTGTTCCACCAAATGTTGCTTTTATAACCTAAGGTACACACTTAAATGACTACTCCTTATCGAAAAGTTCGCTTTTCTCAGGAAATGGATAGTAAAAAGTTGAACGTATTGTAAGGCATGTAGCAGTACCCATTTCACAGTAATACGACCAAATTCGTCGGGATGGACAATGGATCTCCATGCCAAACTATCACTTGAAAGCGAAATAACACTCAAGCTCGGGCTTCAACGGATTATTTGCAACATATCGAATAATTTGAAAACCCTATTTACTATAATGCAAATAAAACCATTTATCTGCCTTATGGTAAAATTTGGAATTTTCTAAAGCGTTGACTTAGCGAAAGCGAAATTCTTCTGCACATGACAGAAAATAGATTTACCAGTTAATCGAATGTGAGAAATTTTGGAGTGTTTTTTTTCAAACCTGCGATTTTAATGATAATGACTCATGTTGTTGACAGAAAACGCTATACCATGAAAGGTTCTGCTAATTACCTTCAATTTCTGTTGCACAATTGTTTCTGGATATCATCCGGTAATCGTTCCAGCGATTATATTTTTGAGAATTTCAAGCAGAAAACCATAGTTAGAATCTCCAAAAGATCGATTTTTCGGCGAGTTTATCATAAGGGTTTATGAGGCCTGACAATTTCAGCCAAATCGTCCCGGTAGGTTCCAGGGACAATATCATCATCGTCATCGTAGCTTATCCTTAGAGATAGATTTATTATTCCTTTCAATAGGCTTCCAAATAATCTCTATTAAGTGGGAACACTTCATACTTTGAGCGACAGAGAGTGATTGTAAAAATTGAACAAGCATATGGTATGTGATGCATCAAGTAAATGTCAAAATTCAGAAAATGATCCAAATTTTACCTTCAAAATAACAAATAATCAAACAACTACCTTCCGTATTTCTCGGAGGCTATCTGTCACACAACCTATGACACTAATTCCAACATCTCAAGTCCGAAAGAAAACCTAAGAGGACTTTTTTTCTTTTTTCTTAACATTCTTAACCCTGGTTAAGAATGTTAAATTTTCACAGTGGTTTCTAAATTAAACGAGTAGACAGGGCAGAGCGGGGATTCATTAAATCTACACGCAGCAAATCAATAGAAAAAAATGTTAAAAAGATAGTGTAGTGTAAAGGAGAATGCGAGAAAAAAAGCATCGCTCTCCTTTTATATTGGGCGCCGTGGGGGAGTGAGGAACGGGAGTACGGTGAGGAGAATCCACTGCGGAGGTTTGAAGGAACTATGCGAGAGAGCGGCTATGTGGGCGGAAAACCTCTTTCATTCACGTCACGTGACGAGTTCACGGAGGCGTTTAAGGCAGGCGAGCAAATTATCCTCGCCGCGAGCTGCGACGCCTCCCAAACTCGTGTTCCGACACGCGTGTGGAAGATGGGAACGGGGAGGGGGTGAGAAGGCGCGCGCCCCCTATTCCGAGGCAAGGAGGCAGACGAGGGTGGAGGAGAGAGAAGGTGGAAAAAGGAAATAAGACTGGTGGCAGACAGACTACACTGTTCCTCCGTTTTAGGGAGGTGAAGAGAGGAGACGTGGCCTTGGGAGAGAGATACGAGATTTCCAGTGGATGGCAATGCGGTTGGTAGGAAAGGCGCGAGGTGAGATGGGCAAAAAAATAGCTTCGATGTGCTTTGCTTTACTTAACCACGGAGGAGCCTAAGGGGAGAAATGGGAAAGGTTAGCGTGAAAGGAAGATGCATGAATAAGTAAGGATATTTAGATTGAAGCTTGGTAGAATGAATATGGACAGAGTCAATCTTTCCTTTCCTTGAATGCGTTACCGCCTGCAAATAAGGAGAGGATATTGATTCAAAACAATATATTATTCTGAAAAATTTCTCATATATAACATTATAATTAAATACTGTCGCAAAAAGAACCGTATTCATATAAAGAATGTTTATAACATCTGATTTGTATTATACCAAGATATAGTTTGCATAAAACATAAATATGTATATATAATTTGAAGTATTTACAGTGCATGATTTCAATTGCATCTCAATTATGCATATCTGAGGAGATCTTTCTGTGATTAAATATTTGTTCTCCAGAATCCTCAAAACTTTGTGCGTGAAAATAACCTAATTTGTGGGTGTATTATCATCAACAATGCTAAATTTCAACGGTACGTAACATTGTCGTAATTACGGCTTGATTTTTAATTTTGTAACATTTCTTGTAATTATTGGTTTCCGGGTTTAATTGTTAATTTTAAGTACAATGTATCGTATTTAAACAAATTAATTCTCTAAGTTTCGATAGAATTTTACAAATGTATTTGAAAAATTGCAGGGTGGACATGAAAAATTCTGTACTTGCGCCGCATCAGAGAAATTATCACAAACAAATAAGACAATTTGCTGATCGCCATTAATATTTTTGCCCAGATTTTTCATACTATGGAGCATGAGATATTAAATGTTATCTCGGGAACATTCAATTAAACGTCTTCTTCAATGAGAGGTACTTTGCTCTCGACATAGAGTCAAATAGCCCATCCAAGCAAACGCATAAGTAATAGAGTTTAATTATTTTGAGGACCGCTAGACATCCCGAGTCCTACTCCAAATGTGAACCATAAAACAGTCGCTGCTTTGTAGTGGGCATTTCCGCGGCCTAGACATTTAAGGCACTTCAATTAGTCCAGGATAGTTGCAGCTTTCACCCAGCCATGGCAGCACAATACCGTTTCATTTCTTTCCGCCATCTCCCCGCCTCTTCTTTTATTTTAATTTTCGAAGGGGAAAGCATAGGGTCCAAAGGAAAAGAAGAGAGTGAGAATATGGGGAGAGATAATTTGCCTGAGTAGAGGATAGAGGAAGAAAGTGAAGAGAAAAACGCCGGGTGGTTGTGAAAAAGCTTTGGGTTTAAGGGGACAGGAGAATATGGGAGAGACAGCGAGGAGGTTTAGTTGTAGAGTAAGGATTAGTGGAAGAGTGGAAGTTGGATGGAGGGAAATAGGCAAGGGGAAAGGGATAAGGGAGTCAGTAGCATTAGTAGCAATGGGGGTGACGGCACTGAGAAAGGTTGGGGGGTCAGATTATTTGGAGGCAGGCGCTGGGGCTGGTTGGCTGGGGTGCAGCGGCTTCGGCTGGCGGTGGATCCCGTGTTCGGGATGTTGGAGCGGATGCGTCCCGCGGGATATATCTGGATAACGACATCGGGGGGCATGAAAAGGGAAGGATATGCGCAGAAACACGCGCGTGAGTGGAGGGTAAATGTATGTGTGCGAGCCCGCGAGGGAGAGAGGAGGAGAATAGGGTGACGTTATTCGCTGTATGGTTATGCAGGGCGAACTCCGGGATGTGAGAGAAGGGGCAATGTGTGTAGGGTAGGGAACCGCAAGGGGTAAAGGGGTGAAGAGAAAGGGGGAAAGTTCTACAATCCCTCGTATCTCGCGATTCATTAATTTTGATTATTGCGCAGCGGAGCTGCGTGTGTTTGTGGATGGGCAGGGAGGAGACGCAATATTACGGTTCCTAGTTTTCCGACTAACCTGGACGGGTTTCCAAAGCTCTCTTGCCTCCCCATCACCACCACAACATATTGCCGTTAGCACTCCTTTTCTATTCTCTCTCTCTGCTCTCTTTCTATCTCCCTATTCAGAGTTCTGAACGCTCTTTGTATCTCATGTCTCAATTATCAACGACCAAGCCGTCAGGTCTATGCGTCTACATTTTTATTACCTGCGGTTTATCTCAAAACGATGTCATTCCCCGTCGTAATCCCGGCAAGTTGTCCCCATCTGCCTCACCTTAAGACTCATAGGTGCCCTCCGGACACTTGTCCGAAGGTAGCCCTCATCACTTCTTCCACCGCTTCCTCCCGCAATTCTATTCCTATGCGCGCTTACCCAAACTCCCAACACATTTGAATTATATCCGACCCCCATCCAACTCTCTCAGCCTCCGTCCCTTGGAGAAACTTTGCCACAATGCCCACAGCGGTGTGTATAAGGAATGCTTAGCCACTCCACCTCATCACGCCACCGTGTTGCTTAACCCCCAGCTCTCCCGCTCACCATCCCATGCGCTCTCTCACTCTCCTTCTCTCTTTCCGTCTTCCTCTCACACAACAGTTCGTGACCTTCTACTACCTCGAGGTCTGCCTCATTTTCTACCTTATGACATCCTTCCTCTTCTCCACCCAATTCTCCGACTACTCAATTCCCCTGCTATCCATGGAGAAAACACTCAGGTTTATTAAACGTCGCCTTTTCTCCCTAAATATTTCTCTCGAAATGGTGTAAAAATCTATATTGGCGATGCTTCAATATGAGCATTTTGGGTTGTAATGAGATTTCAATAGATTCAACCCTTTTTCACATAGAGAGTTTCATTGTTTCCCACAAATCCCCGAGTCTCACTAACAAAGTGAGGTAGTTTGGGCTAATTACAAACAACATATCACATGAAATTCCATCTTAGAGGGCTTAGCTTAGAGAAAATGTAAACTACTTTATTTGTACATATTAATTTCAGTAAATACTGTTCAATTATTTGATAGTTTTTCTTTCTTGGGCATATATAACATGGAGGGTATTACCCTAGCTGTCTTTAGACAATACGCTGTGTTAGGACACTAAAATTCTGCAAAATGGAGATGCTAATACCACATTTTCCCTCTCTTAATATTTTTCTAAAATTTGATAAGGATTTTTTCGTGAATATAGGTTAATTCAAACAGAAGAATGTAAATGTCAAACAGGTTCAATTTTGTTTCAATTTAGAAAAGTATTTCATAATATAGCATTTCAAATTGTAATTTTAAAAGTAATTTTTAAATTTTATTTTTATGTCTTCCAAGCTAAAAATATGTTCATTAAAATTAATGATTTAGGTTAAATTTCATCACACATTTTTGAGCCATTAATGTCTTTCAATCAGGATAACCCAACAAAGCATTAAGTTTTCCAACATTCCACTTTTGTAATATTGAATAATTCTGATCAAATATAATATTGCGATACTAATTAAGGTGAAATAGTAATATCATTATTATTTTTTATTTGTATTGAGAAAAAGAATTGTCTAGAGCTTCTCATGTTGCGAATTAATCACACTAGTCTCAATCTGTCCTTTCATAATGATTATAGTTAATTCCATTCTGAATCCTCTGGCTTTTTTCATGAGTGCCTACACCTTTAGTTTGAACCCAATATTCAGTTATTCCTGGGACTTATTGAACACTACATTGATCCGACTTTATATTTATCGATATTTACATCGACTACCTTGAGAAGGAGGAATCCCGGGACTTACTGAACGATGGAATTAGGTTGGTGATGAATAACCCCTGTCTTCTGCAGAACTCTAATACTTTCTCTCCGTGGTCACCCTTTGTTCCTAAACCATAGTTCCCAAACTCAATACAATATATTACTCAACCCACATCGCGTTTCAATCCCACATTACTATCAACTGTATCTCTGCAAAAAAACCCGCTATTATATCCAGTAGTTGTTCGTAAACCCTAGCAAATTTCTGCTCCCTATGATCGCCTTGTGATATTTCTACCTGAACAATGACCAAATTCGTTGATTTTGCTTTTTCTTCTACTATTAATTTTGTTATTTTTACCCATTTCTGGCTATATTCCCTTCCTCCGCTGCATATTACTTTATAACTATCACTCAAGTAAATTCCGCTACCTTTCCACCTCACCTCGCAATATCTTCTTTCTAAGTTTTTGCAATAACATTTCCAAAGGTAGTTTGAGAGAAAAACCGAAATTTTAATGATTACGAATCTATCATCCAATGGTAACATTAATATAAGACTAACATTTTCGGCTTCCTGAAAACTTTAGCCTAGTCGTTTTGATATATTTTAATACCTCAGGGTTAAATTGTAAAGTTGCTGGAGAAGGAAATCAATGATGTTGTTTTGGCACTAAGATCCACTGTTCAAAATTAACTCGGTTGCAAGAGGCCCACGAACGCCCAGCTGGTGTACTACGTTAACTCCCATTGACTAACTTGTATCAGCCATGTTTGCCTCCTGCTCACCTCTCACTGTTCCTACCTAATGTGCTGCTCCCACTTTACGGCTTGTAACAGTTCATGATCTTCCCCTACAGGTGATGTCTTCCCACTAACACGAGATGCCAAATGGTGGGGCGCACGAATCACGAATTCCCAAACGCGGATCTCATTATCTATTACAAGGGTATTGCGAGATATCCAATTTGAGAGAAGTACATGATGGCATTGTTTGTACACCAGAGAACTAAGGTGACGCACAAACAAAACCTTCTTCTATTCATGTTGTTTCTAGCAATTCAACAAAAATTTAGCCATTTAACACGATTGCAACACTTCAAAGCGTCACTATTTGTGAATATTTTATCATTAAACGCTATGCGTAATTCTACTCGTATAAGTATATCCCATAATGCATGTCATTTATGCATACTTTAAGTTCCATAAATCAGTGTAGACTATTATCGCAGCAAATAGATTAAATGTCATTACAACTATTTTTTCCGGTAACAACTAGTAATATGGTAGTATAAAACAAGTTTCCTCTTTGTAGTAACTTTCCCTCCAACAACCAAAGTTAGATTTAAGCCAGTTCTATATAAATTATGAACATGTCACATTGGCTGGAAATCCATACGATTTTTGATTTAATCTTACATATTACATAAAAGAAGGATCAATTAGCGAACAAAAAAGGAGATTCTCCGTTATTTCTAATTAACGATTGGTGCCTGGGATGAAAAATGCCTTCGTCGACGTAAAACATTATGCTTAACCCAGGATCTTGCTTAATCCGCAAAATCGCCACCGGTGCAGGGATATATCCAAAGAAATCTGATGGATATATGCTTTAAATCTCGTTTAATGGAAGCCATTTTCCTGGGTTTGGGGCTCAGGATATTCCACGGAAATCCCAATTCCCTCAATAGGTGTATATCACAGTTTCCATCCCACCTCCAACCATTCAGTAAAAACGTATAGAACGTATTTATTTTAATATTTTATCTTGGAATTACAAACTACATTTATATTTAGTCCTTTGGTATTTAAGTGAATTTAAATATTAAATTCCTAAATTATTAAAACATTAATTAAATTAAAATATTTCATGGGCTGAAATTTTAAATAAGTACATTATGATAAGTTAGTTATAGGCTTGAAGTATTTGCAAATGTATGTATAATTCGATGCCACAAAAGAGATCATTTCACACCCTTTCACTTGTTTTATGATTAAAAAGTTTTATAAATTAAACCATGACATAATTCTGTAAAATAATATAAATGAATCACATATAAGCTTTCAAATAATTGTTGCCATGCGAAATAAAATCATACTGACTCAAATAATAGATGAATGAATCTATGAAATTGATAGTATTATCTCCAAGTAACTTAAAAAATTTATTTTATGATTTAATACTTTTTAATCAATTCGGAGTAGATTCTTTTTTATTAATAAGCTCTTAATTTATCTCAAAGGATAGATATCAAATCACCAATTTCATTTTTAAAAGAAGGCAGAATAACACAAATGGGAGTCGGCGAGGATAATTAAAATGTATTTTACGTTTGTTGCTGTTAGATGGTAGTCTAAATGATTTATATTCAAAGAGCATTCTAAATTACAAGTGACAAGTATAAAAATAGTGAAATAGTATAATAATATAAAAGCATATTTTTGCAGGCTATTCGAGTTGTTTTTAATGCCTTTCATATGTTTAAAATTAATTCTGTCAGAGAATAATAACATGTGATCCCGATGTATGAATTGTACTGGAATACACACACTCTTATATATTAAACAACAGACAGTAATATCTATATGTCAATATGGATTATGTACCACAAGACCTCTTAGTGACTAACGAATCAGATGCATCTTTGTATCCTGCTTAATATGCAATTTAATTACAGATGTGTATTGAGGGTCATCTAACGTCGTATATATACGTTATACGTAATACAGGGTTCGTCCGGAAGATAAGTGTACTGATTTTTTCTCGCCGCTCTAGGCGCACCCAGCACCGCTCTGACGGGCTGCGATTGGAGGGGGGTATGTTGGCAAGCGGCGCTGGAAAAGGCAGTCGTCTCTGAGCTGTGGTGTAGTGAGGAGCTCTGTTAACGCGAACCTCCACGCTCAACCCACGACACGGAACGCGATGCCGAAGTTTTTGGAGCAGCGTTATTCCATCAAAGTTGCGGTAAAACTTGGGAAATCGTCTACCAAAACTGTTGGTATGATTAACCAGGCTTACGGGGAGTCATCTATGTCCAGAAACATGATCTTTCGGTGGCAAAAGATGTTCGTGGAGGGCAGAGAAGAGGTCGACGACGAACCACGGCCTGGACGCCCATCAACACTCACCGACGAAAATGTGCGAAAAGTTCGCGATGTACTGAACTCTGATCGTCGTCTTAGTGTTTGGATGATAGCAGAGCAGTGTAATGTGCCAAAAACAATAGTGCACGAGTTTATTAGGGACCAATTACAGATGCGAAAAATTTGTGCAAAGTTGGTGCCGATAGTGCTCAGTGATGATCAAAGACTCAATCGTTTGGAAATCGCGACACAACTTGCGGATCACTGAAAAAATGATCCACATTTTTTGGAGAACGTTGTTTCTGTTTGAAGATAAAGAGGAGTTTGAAAGGAACGCGATACGGGACTTTGGACGCCGTCAAAGAGGCCGTGACGACGTGTCTTCGAGAGGTTCCCGATGGTGCCTTCGCGGGAGCGTTCCAGGAATGGGAACGCCGCTGGAACAAGTGTATCGACTCACAAGGGTCCTATTTTGAGGAATATTAGCTTAAGATATGTAAAAGTGTAATAATTTTTTTTCCTGAGCTCAGTACACTTATTTTCGGGACGAACCCTGTATATTCGGCGACACTCGACCTTCAAGGCGACCTCGTTTCAAAAATATTATTTATTCTTTAGAATCAGTGTCGTTAGCGTATTTATCTTGGGCTAAGAATCTGAGTTAAATGCCAAACCGAGGCTCAAAACAATGTTTTTGTTGATGATAGTAATAAAAAAAGGAAAATAAGAGGTGTGTTCAAAAAGTAAGGTGATTTTATATATTTTATATATTTATATATATTTAAAATATGTATTTATTCTTCAATATTCAAGTAATCCCCTTCAAATTGATCCACTCCAGGTATCATACATGCATGCAAACGCTTTTTCGATTCCTCAAAGCAATTCTGATTTTGGTGTAATCTTGAGTTCTTCCAGCGATGCAGTCTTTATCTCCTCAATCGTTGAAAATCTCCGTCCCTTCAGAGGTCTCTTCAGATTAGGTAACAGAAAAAACTCGCAGACAGCCAAGTTTGGTAAATATGATGGCTCAGGTATAATTGTGGTGCTTTTTTTGGCCATAAAATCACTCAAAAGTAATGATGAGTGAGCAGGTGTATTATCAACATGCAAAAGAAATTAATTGTTTTCCCACAATTGCAGACATTTTTTTGTATTGCTTCTCGCAAACAGTGCAGAACTGTAAGATAATTCTCTTTATTGACCCTAAGATCTAGTAATAAGAACTCCAAATGCACTATGCCACGGTAATCGAAGAAAACAGTGAGAAAAACTTGACACTTGATCGAACTTGGTGTGTTTTTTTCGGTCTTGATTCTCCTGGGTTCTTCCATTGGGAAGATTGGGTTATATGATATACTCATGATTCGTCAGCAGTTATAATCATTTTGAGCGGATCAGGATCATCAATGACGTCATTTAACGGCTCCTGAGCGATACTAATGCGACGGTTCTTCTGGCCAAAATAAAGCAGTTTCAAAACGAACTTCGCTGACACACGTCTTATACCCAAAACATCAATTGCATGGCACGAGCCGAAGGATATGCCAATGTCCTCAGCAGCTTCTGTAACAGTGGTTTCAATATTTTTCAAAACAATTTTCTTCACTGCTTCAACGTTTTCATCTGTTATTGACGTGCTGGGGTGTCCAGAAAGAGGTTCGTCATTGGCATCTTCTTCTCGGCCATCTTGAAAGACCCCTTAAATAAAATTGGCAATTTTCCACAAAAAATAAAAAAATTATTAATACGACCGGTTTCGATGCAACTACATCTTCATCTGGGGGTTTGTTGCATCGAAACCGGTCGTATTAATAATTTTTTTATTTTTTGTAGAAAATTGCCAATTTTATTTAATCATGTTATTCCACCATATCACGCCTGAAACGTCTCTTTTTATTGAAAGACCCCGTATCACTTACAAACATTTTTTTACTCTGAGTAGACTCAGCGTATGCCACTGTCAACATTTCCAGTGTCTTGGATAACTTGATTTCATTTTTACACAGATTTTATACAAATTTTTTATCCATTTTTTTATAGTACTGATTACTGTGTACAGGTTTCTGTACTAAAGGGACAGTGTGTCTATTTGGTATGTTTGTAGGACCATAAAGATACATTTTATGGTTGAATTCTTCATTACACATTGGAGTAAGAATAAGTCATATTTATTTAAAATTATATTAGAATGAATGAAAAACTGAATATGTAAAAACAGGCTTGATTGAACTGTAACTTCAGCCTTATACCTTCAATAACTTACCATGAATATACAGTTTATGGTTGAATTGTTCATTACAAAATGGAGTAAGAATAAGTCATATTTATTTAAATGTATATTAGAATTAATGAAAAACTGAATATGTAAAAACAGGCTTGATTGAACTGTAACTTCAGCCTTATACCTTCAATAACCTACTAAAATATACCTACGTTTCCCCATATAAGACCACAAATGTGAAAATGAATAGTATAACGTGGCATAATGACGGATGCCCCTCAAATATTTCCAGAATAATATTAATTAACGTTTGAAAGTTAGAAATTTTGCAGCTGGAACAGCTGCGTTTTTATATTTAAGGACAGATATGTTTTAACTTCCTTGGGAACGGGAGCTGCGTTTAATTTGAATACAATCTGTGCTTGAAAACTCAATAGTACTATTTATTATTCACATAACATAATTTTGGCATTAAAATAGAAACGCAGACTGATATAGGGTTTCCATTCTAAATGATAAAAGTCTCTAGTACCAATAATTTTAAGTGTAAGTTTTCCGGGGACTTACGACCGAAGAAACATAATTTTTCGTTATCACCTCAGGAAGTGATTAATATAAATAAAAATTTCTTGTAGATGTGTTTTTAAAAATAGGTTATCCCGGACTCTAGTTGAATATTCGGTTTCAGTTTTCTTCAGTTTAATTACATGCATGGGGAATATGTTGTATCTATAAATTCTCCTATTTCCTATTTTCTAAATAAAATACTTCATTACTTTCCTCGCAAATTCTCGTATAAATCCTCATCTCATAAAAAACCCATCATTTATTCCAAATTTAAAATGAACGACGCATTGAAATAACATAACTTAATATTTATATAATAACAAATATTGATAGAAAAAGAAACTTCCAGTAAGATTATGCATGATTACTAACGACCTAGCTACCAATTCACATACTATCCCAAAATGGTTGGAAAGTTGCATTGAATTAAATATAATTTTTCGAGGATAAGTTTTAATATTAAGTACTCTTATCATCACAAATATTTTATGCATAATGCAAGCACTTCTATGATATATGGTATTTTCTACATTTATTTCAAAAACGTACATGTTCCAAAAGCCAGGCCCACCTTCATAGGTGATCAAGAGACACTTGACAAGTGACATACTGACCACTGAAAATGAGAAATTTTGCCTTAAAATGTGAATTCAAAGAGAACTATTGAGGTTATATATTAAAATAAAAAGTATATTCTCCACGAGATTCAAGAGATTTGAATCAGAAAAGCAATGATATTCATTATTTTACTCTAAAAAGGTTTAATATAAAAATGTATCTCCACATAAATCTCATATTTCAATAACTGTTTGAGTGTTTACTATGTGATTTTCATTTCGTATTTTATAATATAAAGGGTTGGAACCACAAGGTTTTCAAAGGATGTGACTTAGTGATTGGACACCATGCGACATTATTCAATTCTTTGACGCGAAACCAAATTTGAAAACTGATAAAACAACATAAATTTCAGGACGGCAGAGTCAATTTTCCTAACCACAGTGTTATATCATCGGCCAATATTATCGATCAACGATTAGCAATGTCATACCGATACCGGTAGAACCCTTATAAAATCCCTTGATGGCACAACGTCATTTACTTCCGTTAATTCATTGTAATACCATGCTTTAACCGCAGTTTATTACATCACACTAATGACCACTTCAGTATGGAAATTAGACCGCTAAAATTTCATTTCTTAATTTCATCCCAATTTTCTCTCCTACACTCTCTGAAAAAGTAAAAATTTGCTTAACTCATTGATTTTCTTTAATGCGGACCACAGGAAATACATTTTTGAGCGTGTAACACTAAAGCTATACTATATTGCTCAATATTTTTAGAAATTTTTCTTTCGTGCCAAATATTAATTTGTTTTTATTATTTTAAATGAAATTCAATTTAATTAAACGACATTTTATATTGACATTTATTCGGACTTTTAATAGTGATAAAAATTTTTAATGATGTCTTGCAGTAAACATATTCTCACTTAACTCCAGGTATACACTAGGTCAAAATAGCCATTAAAATATCATACACAAGTAATCATCAATGAAAACCAAACATTTTATTTTTAATTTTGTCAAAAAACCCGTCAACCAAAAGATAATGCGCAGCAGTGTAGGTTTAGTTTATTTGAGACGATTTTTGTTGGATGAGAAAATACTTTAGAAGGGTAAAATATGTAACATATGACAAATAAAAATTTGAAATTACCTCGAATCAATCAATTCGAAATCAATTGAGTCATTTAGATAACTTAGGAATACTCACATACAAACATCTATGATTTATTCACATCCCTTGTTATTACAAAATAATACTAACGCCAGAAATTTTACCGCGTTACGATATTTACACAAATTTCAAAGGTCTTACGAATTGAGACTTTTATTATGGCATTGCGTTTCTTATTAATTTTATTAAAATCATTGATTTTAATAAAATTAGAAAAACATTATCTTAAATAAAATTTTTCATTTGAAGAAAAATTCAGAGACATAACGAAATACGATTTTTAAATTGCAAATTTTAGTAAGAAAAGTTTTTACTTACTTTGAAAACATATTAGATATACTATGGAAAATGTCTTTGTCACTTACTAAAACCCAATAAATAAATGTAGGAAACGTACAGCGCTAATTTATAAAATGTATGGATCAAAAGATATTTCAATACAATTTAAAACATTCTATTTGGAAATAGTAAGTGTGCTATTACCTTTTACTTTTATTAAAACTTTGCACCTATTCATTTTAATCACTATTTATAAATTATAAGAGTTTTTTTTACCCTTGACCTATTTAAAATGTTAAACATAGGAATCACTACCGTCACATGTCAGTAATGAGAGAAATACATTTTGAATCATAAAAGTTATTGATAATGATAAAATCTGATTGGTATCATTTTTTGTTTTGATAAATTCAAAACATTCCATAAATCAGCTATTTTTAGAAGCGATAAAACGGAATTGTCACCAAAAAACAGACAGCAAAAGAAAAATACTGAAAATAAAATGTTACACAATAAGCGTAGCAGAAGAGAGTTATGTGTCAATACAAGCATAAAAATGACAAATAAAATAGGAAGGAAGAGAAATAAAGGAGGATGGGCAACGTCATGCCTCGCTGACCCGAAGGGGTCGAATCCGAGCCAGCATCCGACCATAACTTGAAAGAAGGTTGCGTAATGCCTTGAGATATGGGGATAGGGAATGCTTGGCAGAGGGTGAGGGAGGGAGTGACAGGTAGAAGGGGTTGCTTTAGGAGAGGGGAGAAGATAGATGGACTACAGAACTGCGATAAAAGGAGGAAAGATGGAGGCAAAAGTCTATCCCTCGTCAGAGAGAGGGTATAAATAGAAGGGTTTGTTCCAGGTGGAGATATTAATGATGTCCACCAATTCGTCATCACCCCCCGCACAAAAATTTCACGATCGCGACCATCTCATTTACTCGTGGGCTACGAACACATGGGCTGCACTGTTTCGATACTGACTCTCATATCCCCTTTCCCCTTCTACAATTCAAGCCAACGTGTATTTTCTCCTTAGGCTAGCCATTGTCGGAATTCCAGAATAATGTTAATGCTCGATATACCAGGGCATTAAGACACCTTCCTCCTTCCTTAGTTCCTCTTACGCTCCCAGTCTTCAAACTTCATTGAGTTTTTCCTCATGCCTGCTTCTTCATCACTCTTTCGCACCCTTCATTATTGAGGGTCCGTCCGTGAACTATTCCTCTTGTCCCTTATTGGCCCATGTATTCCAATTCCGGCAACCATATATTCTCACTCCTCAGCAATTCCAATCCTCGGCGTAAAAATTCATCGTTATCTCTACCCGATTATCCTAATCGCCTTCTACTGTTAATGTTAGCACTTCTTAAACGTCGTGAAGCATACAACAAAAAAACACTTTTCAGTTATCATTTATGAATTACATTTTATAAGCAAATAGTTATAACAGCATACAAAAAAGTTATGAAAATATTAAAAACCGAGGATAATGTGTGCATGCCTGACCTTTTAGCAAAGATTTGGTGGGAATCAGTAGTCAAACAGCGAGCGATAACATGATTATGAATATACTTTTTCGGAGCACATTAACGGATATACTGTCCATGTTATTCTGCGGATATATTTGTCGCTTTTGAAGTTCAAATGGCAGTTTATAACAAAATACATTTTATCAAATTATGCCATTAAATGAAAGAATATTTTTGGTGGTAAAACTTCCTTCGGCTTTCATTTTTTATGCTCTATTTGAGTTTGTCTTGACTCATAGTACTTTTTTAATTTAAATTTATACATTTGTGAGCACGATCATATAGCTTTAAGTTTTTTTATCATATTTATCTGCATACACATGCAAAATATGTGTTTTTGTGCATATTTACATGGCATGATATATAAGATAATGCTGCACACGGTAGAAGTTACAAACCATCGTAAGCATTGTGTGCTCGTACATTTTTTTATTACTCTCTATGACCATTAAAGAAAATAGGGGAAATAATTGCTCACATCGGCGAAGATGCCTCTCTTTCTTTCAGTAAAAGTAAATACTTAAAATGGCAAAATATTATATCTCGGTAGAGGACGAAGTTTCATGCCTCTTTCCTTAGAAAAAAACCCTCCATCATCTCCAAAAAATGCCACTTTGGCCTAACATCCACTGGAAAAATGAGATTTTTTCTCAACAGGAACCCAAACACATTAAGAAACGGAAGTAGTAAAGTACATCTAGAATTCGAGGAGCCAGTCCCTATGATGATAGTTTTCCCCAAACTTAAGCGCCGTAGAATGAAGCCACCGTGACGAGAACTGACTGAGCTTTTTAGTAACTGAAGAAGTTAAATGAAACTCACTTTGTCTCCCCTTATTTGTGCACCAACGCTCGTAGCGAGTGACAAATTAACGCCAACAAAGGGTGGCGTGGTTCGTCCCTTGATTACCTTTCGTTACTCCGTAATGTGTATCGCAGGTTTTCATTACGCTCGTCAGAGTGGTGTCTTAGCTTTATGCACTAAGGAAAGTTAAGAGCAATAAGTGACTCTTAGAAAGAATCATTTTACAGCGTTCAGGCTTGGAGAAGTGGATGTTTCTTTTACTTTTTTTAATGTCGGAGGTAGCACATTCTTAGGCAGTTTGGAGTCTTCTTTTTCATATAGAGTGATTATTAACAAAATATATATAATTATAAACCTCTTTAAAAAAACCGCTGTAAATTTTGTTTTCTAAAACATAAGTACTTTTTGTAACAACTATTCATTGTAAGAATTTATTTTCCAAAAAGGAAGAACTTCTTTTATGTTGGAAATATTAGATAATAGATCTCCTGAAATTTAAAAGACGGCTTCATTCCAGTTAATATTTTAATATAAATTATTATGACAGTAACGTTGAATGTTCATTGAAAATTTCAATTTTTACGTAAGAATACAGAGACATAACTTAATTATTTTATCTCAACGACTCGCCCTTTGATTACTGTCAAAAGGAATTCCTTCATACATCTACACGATCAGGGATCCTCGGTAGAATTAATTGAAAAATAACATTTGCTTGATCTAATTGCATTCAAATTAAACTCAACTCTTGAAAGTAGCTTTTAGAATTAACGTCACGTAACAAGGTTGAAGAGTTTCAACGGAAATAAGACAAACGAGTTAGAGCTTGCTCGAAAACCCTCAATAAAATTCCTAACAAATATAACAAAATAAACAAAACAATCAAAACAGGTAATACTTTCATATGATCAACACGTTTTAGCTTAATCTTATTTAGATTAAAAAGAAATAAAAAGCGCTAACTGTACACAACTCTGTAGAATGACACTGGTTTTAATAATAACTTGGGATTATTTATCCAAAAAATTATCATATATATATATATATGTATATAATGTGTATGTATTGGATATATTTTATATAGGCATGTTTGTGTGTAGCATAAACGGAGTAAACGGTTCAACTTAGACTAATAATAGCCTAAATCATAGGTCTACACACCTCCAAAATGTATCATTGTATGAAAGATTATACCAAATATTTTCTACTTTTTCTGCCATATTTGGAAAAAAACTAGCTTGAATACCAAAGTTTTCTTCTAAACGCGGCATTTCGTGTTTATTAGAAGTTCAAAGTCGGATTAGTGCTTGAAGTCAACTGCTTCCTGGACACTATCAAAATAAATGAAATGACAGATTCATGTTTTTTAATATGAGTTACAAGTTAAATTATTCAAAATAAGGCTATTCAAGGCTTCTGCATTTAAATTAGTTATTTTGTTCATCGATCACTAACCGAGAACATTTGATAACCTTAGATTGTTAAAAAATATATTCACGGTGGTATTGGAGAGGTGACCATAATCGACTTCGGAGAGAGCAATATCCATAGAAAATAACTTCTCTATAACAATCTCAACCTTATTCAATGTTATTCCTCTAGCCTTTGTTCCCGGTAATTCTGGGGTGACCTTGCCTTTGAGATTAAAGGGCATTCTGTCAGATTGACGCTCAAGACAAATGGCCGAGACATCCAGCACGCCTTCGAAACTGGGGCATGGTCGACATCATTTCAACCACGCTGGTGTTCAGGAAAACATATTACCGCCTTGTCACATAAGAGACAAACGGGGAACGCATAAACGCGATTTCGCAAGTGTGTGCGTTTATGAGAAATGTGCATCGGTGCGTAACGGAAGGAGTTCAAAAGCGAGCACAAAACTAGGAAAATAAATGTTCCACCACTAGGTCCCGAAGTGGTCACGAACAGGAAAAAAGAGAGAGAGATAGTAAGAGAAAGAAACGGTCGGAGAAGGAAATAGGGGCGGGAAAATGGTGAGGAGTTGTGGGATAAAGGGAGGAAACGAAAATCCAGGTTATAGAACGGAAGTGAAGGGAAAGGGGTCTGGGTCTCTAGAGGAATTGAAAGGAAGCCGAAAATGGCCGGAGACATGTGAGGAAGTGAAAAAGGAAAGGACACGGGAAGAGCGGTAGGAGTGAGACATACGAGGGGGAGCAGGCTTGGGCGTGGAATTACACCGGGGGGGGGGACGAAAGGGAGAGAAAGGAGGTTGGTGCAAGGGTTATAAAAAATAGAAAACTGAAATGGAGAAGGGATGAAAAGAATGTGAAAAAAGCGTGGGTAGGGAGAGGAGAGAGAGTAGTCCAAAGTAATGAGGAAAAGGGAGATGGCATTTCGAGTGAATATAAAAGAACGGATAAAAAGAAATAGAATATGAGAACATGAAAGGAAATGGAAAAGAGGTGGGTCTAAGTTGATACAGAATATATGTAATGTAAGACATCAATAAGAAAGGTGTAGTATGTGAGTGAATGAGAAAAAGTAAGCATATATGCATAGTAAAAATTGTAATGGAAGAAGATTTGCACATGAAAGACCAGAGTAGATATCCATGAGGCAGACGAAAAATTGAAATGAAAGATGACCACTGAGAGAAGAGGATGTCGGAGTAAGGGAAAGAAAGTATTGTTGAAAGGATCAAAAAAAGTAAATATAAAATTTCCACATGCAAGTTTACTTTCAATATGTTATTTTTAGTCCCGTGTCAATTAAGTCTGCTGTATAATTTGATACAAAAGGATAAAAAAAATAAATGGTTCACTTCCTAACTACTGAAAGGACTGATAATAACTTTATCGCAACAAACACTAAAATCATATTTAGAAGCAAAAGTAATTTAAGATCAAATCACTAAGGTTAAATAATTTATTTGATATTTTTACGGTTTTAATATTTCTTTCTGGTATACGATGTCTCTTTATCATCGTATTACCAATGCTTTGAAATTGAGTAAAATGTGGCAAAGGCTTCAATTATACTAAATAGTCCCACTATTATGACAAATTTTGTAGAGGGAGTGACTGAAAAATTTTTATTCTTATAAAAATAAAATCTTTAAGTAACATAAACGGAATTTGCACAGTTTTTCATAGGATAATCTATACTTAATGGTTATATATGCTAAGAAATAATTGTACATACGGTGGGTGTTACTTGAAGTAAGCATTCAAATATAAAATGGTAACTTTTATAGATTTGTAGCAATTAATGGCATTAAATACGATGCAACTTCAGTTACTAATATCATACTAAACTCATGATTTTCAATATTTAATGAAAACTTGATGTTAAATATTGATAATAAATCCTTTTACATTATTCATTTCTCGTAACGAATTTCGAATTTTCCAAAAGAGCTGATGTACTTTTTTGTTTTCATTTGGTGCCCATGTTCACGCTTTAACTTCATTAAGCATTTAGCAGTCTCTTTGTCAGATTCCATTAATAATTCTGACGAGGAAACGACTGTATTATTTGAAGAAATTTATAATTGCCAAAAATGCCGAACAGAGGAAATATTAGCAAGAAATTGGATTTTTAAGGGGAACATAAAGGAGTAGTACGAGTGCTTCGGCTCCTTTCTCAATTAATACACTTGGATAATAGTTTTAGAAGTTATTTTTAAGTATCCTTCATTTGTTAATTTTGAGAGATTTTAATCTTTGTGCAGCTTCTTCGTCCGGGAGCATAATTTTGCAGTAAGATCACGGAAACTGACTCCATACAAAATTATTGTGCATTCCAGTGGTACAATCAGTAGTTCCTGGGAACAGTCCTACTCTGTCACTGGTGTTTGGATACAAGAGTCTGATAGAAAATAAGCATCGTATTGATTTCTCTTCTTGGGACTGATAGTTAAATTCAACTTATTATTATGAAAAACGATTAAGAACGATAAAATATTTAGGTGCTGAAGTATAGATGTAGTACTGTAGTACTGAAATAAGTATCGTGTAAATTGTCCCCTTTATACTAATACTATCATGGAATAATTGTTGTCATATCTTAGCTATATAAACTTCTTAGTTTCATAAAATTGCATGTCTTCGCGTGCATCGGTGCATTATATATTTGTCAAATATCAATATTATAAAAGAAGGGTAATTCCTTTTGTATTTTACCAATAGTAAAATCCTTATAATTAATCAAACCCTTTACTTCTTTAACTTATATAGCTAGCCTTTCATCAGTAGAATATACTTCAAAAGTAACTCGTTATCGGGAAGCGTAAAATGATTTTGCCGTTTATGTCTTTACGTTGCAATTCCCATGTTTCAATATTGATTTTTTTTCAAAATGCTAAAACATATTTGGACATTGATAAAATGTGCATTACGAAAATGATTAGGATAACTATTTGTGACCTCTCATACAGCGTGTTATTTGTCTTCAATTTATTATACAATCAAACTACTTTACCTATTAATTTATCCAATATAAAATGTTTCTCAGCTCAGGAAGGAACTACAAATAGGGATAAACCCATCCTCATACAAAGTTTCTCCCAACAAAGTCTGTCGTGGCGGAAGCCTGGCATCGGAAAGATAAATTATTACAGCTATAAGTGGAATGTAAGCATTTCCTTTGCCTCACCATAACCGAGATGTTTCAGCCAGAACAATCTAATTGAGCGTACAATAGCGAGATAGAAAAACATTCTAGGCCAGCGACAAATATTAGAGAGTCAGGCAATGAAATGAGTTAGACTGGCTGCAAAGAAGAATGGAGCACAGAAAGTTACGGCAAAAAAAACGCAGTGTTGTTAGATAGAAATTATTGGGTATATTATGTTATGGAAAAGCGTATGAAGATAGCTAAGAACTTAGAAGGCAAGATCACAGAGCAAACGAAGGAACAACCTTTGAATAGACATTCTAGGGTGTATTGATATTACATTTTCATTTGAGCTAGAACTCTATCTTTTTCTGAAGTTTTAGGCTATATTTTAGTATCTGTATGGCCCTTTTTTTAATGCATATAGCATTGATCTATTTATTTCAAAAACTAGACATGAGACACCATTTGTAGTTTGTTGCCTTTGAGAAAACTTCAAAATATATCTTTTTGGGGGAATTCAAAAGTAATCATACCATGGAATAACTTCGTTCCATCGCATAATTTCCAAGGTAATGTAAAACCCTTAGTAATGAAAGTAAGCTTTTAGATTAGTCAATGGAAGAAAAATTTCAAAAGGAAGATTGCCACATATTTCCTCATTCTTTTAATTATAGTTAAAATTGAAAATATTGCCAATCAATAGCCAAGTGGTCCCAGTATTCTGTTGGTCTGATTTGAATAAGGGGTTGAATATTTTCAATTATAAACAATTAGCCGTGAAAAAAATTTACCCAAGGTCCATTTACCCAAATTTATCCAAGGTATTATACTTAATCTCTTACTCAAACTCTTCGATAATTTCTAATGGAATATATATCACTGATTAATATTTCAGCTGAATCGGCAAAAATAAGAGAAGGAACGTCCAAAGCAGTAGGTATAGAGTACCTACGCCATAATGCACTATCAAATAAAAATTTCATCAGAGTTATCAGAGTAGTTAGATGCACCTTCTCATACCATAGTTATTTTCAAAGTGGTTAAACTCATGATTAATTAATTTTTAAAGATTTTTAAGCAATAAAGTCCCTCATGATAAATTATTCTTTGCAAATATTCTCGTTCCTATGATTATAATTGATATACAATGCTCCTTAATTAAGGGAACAAGCGATGTCTTTTTCCAATCTTACGACAGTTTCCCCACGACTTTCCTTTGCCTGATCGTTCAGTTTCTCACAATTCGGTTAGGAAAAAAGGGATACCGGAATTCAGAGCGAGAAATTTCAAGGAGGAGGGGTGCGACAAAAGTAAAAGAGTTCTTGGTAGAAGAAAGGACATCGTCGGGGTAGCAGGAGAGACTTTGGTTGCCAAGATGAAGGGGGGAGAGCACTAAAAGTAGGAAGGGTGGGGCTCCGGCAAAGAGAGAAGAATCCGAATGGGAGGAGGGGACGGCAGACGGCGGTGGAAGTGAACTCCCGTCGACGGAATGGCGCATTGATGTCGATGAGTGAAATGGGAGAGGGAGGAAAGATACGCAAGAGATGCCGGGGGGAGAGGTACAAAGGGGCGGAGAGGGAACCTCCAGAGAAATTCGGCTAGAGTGCCGCTGCTCTTTCCGGGAACATGGGAAAAGAGAGAGGGTCAGCGAAGGGGAAGGGTGGAAGGTCGATGGGAGGAGAAATGAACTGTGGCAAGAAAAGAGATATGACGTGCACTGCTCATTGCCTTTGGAAGAGATTCGTAAAACTATCACGAAATCCATAAGGACAAAGAAAAAAGGATTGGTAACATCTTCACGCGCCCCAGCTACTGAGGAAATATTATCTTAAACGATATTTTCGATTCACAAAGAACTTTCCGGAGCATTATGCGTACATTCATGCCTGTATCTGCGCAATTACAGTAAAATTCTCTGATACTCCTTTGGAAATGTAAACCTTTAACTTTGTTTTTTCAAACCCATGTGGAAATCATAAAATATTATGTGTGCGTCCATGGATGAATATTTATTTGTGAGGACTGACAAAATTAAATAATATTTGCTCAAGCCGTAAAGGCCGTATATAGCTCAATTTTTCCTTTCAATTTATCTATGTACTCAAATTTAGAAAATAAATACCACCATAAAGTGCTTTAGTGACAGTAGTTTTAGGATGACTACTAAATATTGAAGTCATTAACTTTTATTCTCGTACAAAAATAGTTAATAATAGTAAAATCAATTTTTTTGAAATGGAAACTTTGCTTAACTTTTGCACATCAATATCCGTTGGAAATAATATGGAACTCAATTAATCCAATTGCACCACATAATTGAATTTGGATGTCAAATAACCCGAGGTAAAATTAAATATATCAACTACGTAGGATATCCTTGGTGAAAAGTCGTCAATTTTGCAGGCATGAAATTCTGATTCCACAAATATTCTTATGCAAATCATAAAAACAATTCTGAAACATGCGTGTGGTTTTAGATGTGGTTTCCCTTGTATTCAAACTCATTTTGTTCTTGGACAACAGAAATTCGCATGAAAGAAGGTAACACTTATCGCATAGAAGAGGTCAACTGAAAGTAGAATGTGAGTTAAATTGAAGATGCAGGAAATAAATTTACAGGAGATTGCCCATAGGCTTCAATGCCCTCAAAGAAATAAACTAATAAAAATCTGGTGTATGTGATGAACTGTTTTTTGTTGGATTCATATTTAGTATTTCTTGAGTTGAATGCACTTATATCAACAATGCATTAATCATCTTTAACTAATAAATCCCTACTTAGGGTACGTTATTTTTTGCGGTATTTTTTTAATAAAATTGTAAACAGTTTACAACTTGTTTAAGTGAAGTTTGGTTTAGTTAGTTTTTCCAATCATTAAAACTACAATAACTCTTTAATAGTCAACCGATGCTAGAAAATAAAACGTTTTCTTCAGTGGTCTTCAGTTTTATGGCCAACCAGTCCTTGGGAAAACTGAGCCATGTTTCAAATATTTACGTTGAAAAACATAGACGTTAAATGTTTGATAGGAGAGAGAGTTAACGTTACGTTCTTCATGTAAAACTATAATTCTCATCGAAAAAAGTGAAAAGAAACGTTGTAGCATGTCAATGTGTATTCTACGGCACCCATGCGGTGAACTGACAACAAATATTAATGTCAATTTTATATTCTAAAAAGCTTCCAAACAGGAAAAAAATGTTTGGTTTGACTTCAAGACCACTCCCCTAAGTTGGATAAGAATAGCGCGTGGTTCATTACAAAATCTTCATTCAAGTAGAAAAATCAGTTTAGTTATATTTAGCGCTCTAGAGGACGGAACAAAATGGAAGGGGAAGCAGTAGGACTAAGGCTCTATGACTTTTGGACTCCACCACCAGTCGGCAACCCTAAATTTGCAAAACGAACTGTCAGTCGTCTCTAATTGAAAACTTTTGTCACTAATGAAGAGGATTCCCGACTTCGTCCTCGACTCTGAAGCTTGGGGAAAACTTTGCAGAAGGCAATGTCAGTGTCTTCAAGAAAATGGGGAATGAAGGGACGGGAAGAAGGAGGGTTTAGAGAGGGACGTCACTAACCCATTCCTGAGTTTCCATTCCCCCCCTAATCCGAAAACCCCCCTTCATTCTCCATCTTGATATCATCCCTGTCACAGCCATCCCATCCAACGCACATGCCTCTCACTTTCTCATTCCCTGGCACTTTCTTCTCTTTCCCCACGATTGTCTTTTTCGTTTTCCTTTCCTTAATACTTTCCTAACAGCTAAAAAAAATACATACTATGTTTCAGGGCCCATTATTCATTAGTAAAATTAACGCCCATTGCTCGAGTACTTGGTTTGTATTATAACTTTATTCGTACATTTTCAGACCAAAACATTTATTTTGAATGTTAATAATATGTAGATAAAGTGTTCTCCGGGTTAGTATATTCTCCATTAAGTGCAGAGAGTTATTGCTCAAAGTTTTGTAAAGAAAGACTAATTAATTTCATAAAAAAATAAATGTGTAATGTATAGCGTCGTAAATAAATCTTTTCAAATTCCGAGCACAACAATCTCAATGGAGAGCGCAGATACAAAATTTCAAATGATACTATTTATATGCGAGGAAAAGAATATTCTTCAGTTAGCATAGCAGTAAAAAAACTTTGATTACTTTAAATTCAAAGAATTTGTTCAACCTCATATAACAAGGGTTTTCTAACTCATTGAGACTGTATGTTTTAAGAGAATCACGAAGGTGATAATTAAAACTTTTAAAATTAAAGATTAGGCAAATCTTTTGAGTTATTCTCTAATAGAAGCATGAACGTCACACTTACTTCCTCCTCTTCTATTCTTTATCCCTTGTCTATCTCTTATCACCAGCCCAACCAATAAGTGTATTCAGATGCAGGAATATGTTCCGGCACAAATAGTCTTTCTTAGTTTCAGTTTTACTCTCATCACCGATGGACCAATTATGGTCGGCCCTTCTGATATTAGCGTCAGTAATAAATGGAATCTGACAAACCTTTTTCTACAGGCAACAGGAAGGGTCGCGCGCTCTTGTCCTCTTTAAGTTTTCCCTTTAACTGGACTTCCTCACCGCTCTGGCAAACCCTTTTGGCCCACGAATCAGAGCAACCCTTGTTTAGTGGATAAGTGATGCCCTGTCTCACAAACATAATACATGGTAGCGTCGAACACGTCTCTTCGGACTTAAGTCTCCCAATCCCTTATCCCTCCCTCCCAACTTCCCCTACAGTCTCCACCCATGAACCCCTAACCCCCCTTCCTCTCCTCCTTCCAAGTTCTCCCACACCCCCTCAAGATCCCAACCCATCGTACTCCGCCCTACCATTCTTCTTCATCTTACTCAAACCCAACCGCCTTCTCCTTCCTCCTCTCCTCAACCCCATCATCAATTCTTCGGCCGCACCAAAAATAACTCGCACCAGAAATCCGCCCACCCTTCCTCCACCCCTCCTCTCTCCCTCCATACCTCACACCCCCCTGGATCTTCCCTCGCTCGTCTTCCACCACCGTGGAGATTCCCGCGAGCGCCCCTTCAAACGCCCCCACTCCTTCCCACCACCCTTCCCGCACTGCCGTCGCTCACACCGGGCGGAAGACTATCGCGGAGCCGGAATAATTAAGCGACGCCCACTGGGGATGCATCAATGTGTAAATGACTCCGTTGTCGAAATCGCCATGGTTTCGATGGGTCAGGGATAATGAGGGGGTTTGCCCCGATCCGAGCCCGCAGCCACCTCAGGGCGAAGTGTTTTTGTGGGTCAACCGCGGGGGAGCGATTGAGTGGCTTTCATCACGGTTGTGTGGAGCACAAGTTCCCGCGTGCAATCCGACGCTTCACCATCGTCCCTAAAAAAAACCCACTCAATTCCACTTGCCCCTCACAATCCCGCGAACTGATGCAAAAATATCAAATTTCCTTAACCGTCCGACCCAGTTCATCCTACGATTGTTTCTGAATCGGGATATTTGTTCATTTTCGTTAGCATTTCCGTTTCGCGCACAGAGAGTATTTAAATCACCCGCTGCTGAATAATCACCGAGTAAAAGCCGTGAGGCCACCAATTTTTTCAATGTCAAACAAAAACCTGAAAGATCAACTATCTCCGTCTCTGTCTCTCGCATTTAGTTAAAGATTCTTTGTCTTGGGTTGTAAATGTGACCTAAATTCTAATTAAGGGATTAAATTAATACCTAATTAGCTGATAATAATTTAAAATATCGTAAGTGGAATAAGCTGCTGAGGATTTATATTTAATCTCATTCAAGCCTTAATTACTTAGAATAAATTAAGGAACGCCTCTTCTGTTTACCAACCCTGGTTTATAAAGGTAACTTCAGTATCCCATAAAAACATCTATTTTGTATGCCAGGTTCTGAGAGAATTAAAATATCATAAAATTTTATACTGTTAGGAGAAATTTTTATCAGGATCAGAATATTTACTATAGATCGATTCATAACAAGATGGGATCCTATTTCAACGAGGTTTACGACTTAGTTGATTCTTTTTTGGGTATAAATGAAAAGATAATATTAAAATATTTCCAATAAAACATGTCATCTTTACCAAAATAAAAATCTTTTAACGAACAAGAGCAATAAACTCTTTCAAGGAATAAATTCATGGGAAAATTAATAGTTACTACTTTAATCGCTATTGAAAATGTAACGGGTGCGTTTAAAAATATGTAATTATCATTCTTTCTGAAATATACCTCGGACCCATAGAGCCAGAACTACAATCCAAAAATAAACGTTACTACCTTTTTAATAAAATGTGTTCAAGACGAAGGTTTTAAAGGATTTAAAGCGGACGTTTCCATAGTCCACCGGCTTTTCGCTTATGCCGTTTTTAATGAAAAATCACCCATCTGTCGGAGTATCCGAATTAATATATATTTTTTCCTCCATCTCGCGGTGAGTCGTCGCCTGTCATATCCTGCCGCCCCCAGATTAAACGGTCCTCCAGGAATTACACTCCCTCGCTGCCCCTCCACCGCATATGCGCCATATCGTGCCCGCGCCACCGCCCTCTCTCAAATTCCTTCTCCCCTCTCCAACCCACACCGGTTTAAACCTCCCGGCTAGCTCCCTCCACTCCGCTTCACTTTCCCTCATTTCTCCGGCACGACGTGCGAATCAATATTTCCTCTCTAATAAATTCGTCTCCATCTTTTTCATCTTAGTTTCCCTCATTTTTTCCCGCTTCCCATTTTCCTCTCTGTCTCTCCTGCCCCCCTTTTCTTATCCTCCCCTGACTCCTTTTTCAAACTTTCATTTCACTAATTCCTTTCACTCAATCCTTTGAGAAGGATTTTAGTGTCATTCCTGCTTCTTCTGCTTTAACCCCACTCCGTTTAATTCCCTTATTTGGGCTGAGTCTCAAAAAGGCCTCTGCAGGCAAGGGGTTCCAGCTCCGTAAGGCTGGAGCAATTCGGTCGAACGCTGAACGGCGGTTACTTTCGCCATGTAACATATTTCTTTCCACGACAAGCACTTGTACTCCACAACACATATTTACAGTGAACGGAGGGAGGCATATGATATTCTCCATATGTAATATGTAATTTATACACAATTATTTTACAATTTTTTTATTACAATTTATTATTTACAATTTTAATACACAATTATTTATACACAGTATTTCCACAAATATGTAATTTAAATTTTATACAATCCTTACCCCCACCATCCATTTAGTCAATATCTATGTATTCATCTTTTTTCTAATAACTAGCTAACATACAAACATATTCTTTAGATAAATTAATAGCAATATGTTCATCCTCTGGGGTTTTCCAATCGTAATGAATCCTACTAGACTAATGACAAAACTATAAAACGTTTCCAATATCTCGTCTCGTTTGGACTGGCGTGGGTTTTACCCGCGTCAATCCAAAATCTATCTGCTTTGCATCAATTACGACATTTCATGCATAGTAATTCTCCTCAAACATCGCCTGCCCCATGAATCAAACCACTCAAGCTGAAATTTAACCCAATAATAACATAATCAAAAGATACCTTTTGAAATTAAGATGGCTATGGCCTTAGTTAAAAGTCGAATTAAATATTTTTAAACCCATGTCGCAGGTAATTGATATGAAGTGGCACGTGAAGATACTCCTATTTATGGATGGCATTTTTTCCCAGTAAAAAATATTGTCTACTTTCAAGAGTCAAGGTTCTGGATCAGAAGCTGCATTATACTTCTTACAGAGTGATTTTAGATTGGCTGAGTCATTTATCATAGCATGTGACGGCTTGTCATCCATACCATGTGAGTCCATCCACCCTTCGGAATCAGGACTTTTTAAGTGAGCCATACAAAACCAGATTTTGGCTGATAAAAGAAGGTAAACTTTTCCAAATATGTAAAATTTAAAATGTATATTGTAAGATAGACTGAATGTCTAAAATTTCTTTCATAATTCAATTACCGTATAATTTACAATCAATATTTTACACAGGTTCCATTTCGCGTTAGTGACAATATTTCATCATGCATTAAATATTTTTATAAAAATGACTATGAAGTGTCACATTGAAATGCATTAATGACAAATTATAAAGCTAATAAAGTTTACTCAATCTGTATGAAGAGTTTGGCAGATGATAGAATCGCAGCGGGTTGAGTGAAACTAATCCTAGGGTTGACTGACAGAGATGATAATGACTTAGGTAACAAAAGGTTGCATCATTGTCAGTGTAACAAAGACTATGATTGACGCTAATGAGAAGCAAACCCTTTAGCTATAACGGAAGCGTCAATAAAGATAAAGCAATAATCTTCTTTATTGAAGACGATATTTAACATCGTCACTCAAAATCTTCGCCGCTTTAAATTCATTATAAAATACTATGCGGGAAATCTGAAGATGGTAAAGCCATTTTCCACCGACTAGTCCTGAAGGTATTTTGGATGATTAAGCTTTCAAACAGGTTTATCTTTCACAACCACGTAACAGCAAACATCTTCACTGGTGATCGGCACTTCGTCTTTATACCCCCTGCCACTCTCCCCAACAATACCCCGACCCCAGGCCCCTCCCTCGAAGGGAGTCAAATCGTCAATCCATGCTCTCTCTCTCTGCCCCCCTCCACCTACCTTTGAACCACGTTGGTCATCAAACCTTTTCTCCCGGCGCGTATGTGTGGAAGGATCCTTCCCCATCCTCAGTTTGTCGTTCTTTCCATCCCATAACAGGCCCTTTTCCCTTGAGTGCCCAATCACTTCCCCTGCACTGTTTCCTGCTTGATCCGATGACAACGAACATCAATCACTCATCACACGCGGGGTTGAAAAAAAAAAACAGGAAATGAGAGTGACCTTTCGTTCACTTTTATTTTCTTTCCTCCATCTTTCTTCCATCGGAAAGAATCTTTTTTTTATTGATGTAGGAAAAGAGTAGAAACGGTGAGGTATTTTACCGTGGCCGTCTGTTGCACTTAGAATCCGGGTTTATAAATGGTTCGAGGCGCGTTTCCATATGATGTAAAAAACGCTTCCTTCTCTCGTTGCAATCCATTGCAAAAGATTTTGGAATGGCCTGGCATGGAATTTGGTTAGTGAGTATAACCGATAAGAATAATCAAAGGTCTTGAAGTCTATCCGAACAGAGTTTCAATCTATCAGTTGTCAGTTTTATAGGTGACCAATATGAAATAGATGAGTGACGCAGGCGCAGTGCCTATTATATATTTTACTAATGGTAGAAACCTCGAGGTGAATAAAGTCTTGTGACACACCATTTGTATCCTACCAACCTGCGTGCCTAAAAATATATGTATAAACAAATCACAGTAAATGGAGAAGTATGTATTCTCGAATAATGGTTACATTTTTAAAAATCTTAAATGATTTTGGAGAACTTGAATTTTCCTTATAAAATAAGTATGTAACTGTAAAATTTTTGGATTTTACGTAGGACCGTAAAATTTACCTCAGAGATGGTGATGCCTTAGGATAAATCTTAATTCAGAATATGTGTCAACATAAATAAGGCTGTATATGCTCCAGCCATTAGACTAGGCTGCATTCATTGTTTAATCACTCTTGTCATCGACAGCTATAATTTTGTCTATGGTAAGTTAAAAATGCTCATGTACTAGAAGGTGGGCTAATGTCACGTACTTGGAAAGGCTGAGTTTTAATCTGTATAAAAACAATACAAAAAGAGTATAATGAATATCTCTATATATAGTATTTATAAGACTTAAAATTCTCTCGTTTCATGCCGTCTCCGTAAAAATCATTCTCAATGTATATCACTTAATATTGAAATGAGCTAATAGCTACAATTCAGAGCTATTGTTTGCCTCACATAAAAATATCAGTAATGAAATCATATTTTTGCTTTTTTAAATGTGTTATCATAATCCATATCATTCTAAATTTCAGTTCCTTTCGTTATAAACTACGATTGGCGCATTTAAGCATAAATTGCACGAAATATTTACTCCACTCGGTGTGTTCCAAATTTATAATATTTCAATAACTTTTTTCGAATTTCATTAACACAGACAGATTTTACTCTCCGATGGATCGCTTTCACGCGATTTGTTAACAGCTTTACACGGATTTTAGCTTTGTCACCAATATCTTTCAATTACCGTCAAAAGTCCAAATGGATTGGAAAGCAACAAACAGTTTTATTTCAAAATCGCTAAGTATCTAAGCTCAACAAGAAGATAACTTTTTCCAGGCATACATTGTTTTCCCCCTTCTCACTAATTTATAATGAAATGGGGCGTACTACGGCGGATGGGGAAATATCGCTGCGCAGGATAAATGGCCCCCAGAGTGACTTACAGCGATTCTTCCTCCACCATCCTTTTTCGACCGTCCCTCCCTTCACGGAATGCTATTCATTTTCTCCTCCTCTTCCACCACCACCAACTTTCTCCCTCATTAAGCACAAGAGCAACAATAATCCGCTTGGCATTTATTCCTACTCTAAAAAAACGCTCGTCCACGTGCTATTCCATAACAGGCATCAATTATAAGATTAGACATTAATGTTAGGAGATGAAACTTTAATTCAATTATTCAAGCTATGCGAAAGTCCGATGAGATGGAATTCTGCTTGCCTTTCGAGCATAAACGATACTCTTGCCAAAATGAGAAATGAGCAATTATTTCTCAAGGAAAGAATTATGCACGTATCATTGATAACAAACCCCCGCTAATAAATTTGTATTTAAGTTTTAGATTAAATGTTTTTGTTCTAAACAACAATTTGTTAAAAGCAAAAAAACCCGCACATCCAAGTGTAGCCCATGTTGTACTTGTATTAGCAAAATATTGTTCTGAGGGATTGAATCTGTTTGGAAAATAAGGGATTTTCAATGACAACACAAATTTTAATGCGATTCATTTAAAGGTGATTTTTCTTCAGCATTTGGATCATATTGGAACAAAAGATAATTTAAATTGATGATGACGGTTACCCAAATATTTCAACTACTGCTTCGAGAATAAACATCTCAGAAATGAATAAAAATTAAAATATTCTTGATACTAAAAAAAATCAGAATATAAAAATCAATAGTAACTATTTTTACCAGTTTTTTCGTTCTCACTGTTTCGTCTTCTGCTTAATGGACTCACTTTCATCAATTTAGTCTTCTACGATGATGCTACGAGAGCAAGAACTTCTAGAAAACAATAATGAAATATATGAAACTATATTTTCAAGCACGTCAAAATGTTTTTTTAATTAACAAGATATTCTCACTTATGAAGAGTGCGAATGTTTCATATATTCTCTCTTTTTACCAGTAAATTCTAATGAAGGGCTTAATTATAAGTTAAAAATTACTATACAATTGAAACGTTTTTGCGTGTTCCGTTTTAAGTTTTTTCTTGCATAAATTGTGAAATAATCAGAAGCGTAAAACGCTAACCTTTAAATAATTGCTATTTTTGCGCAGATATTTGGTAGATGTTTTAATTATTAAATATTAATTTGATTTTTGTAATGCTTTCATTGTTATTTCACGATTTTCCCTGAGCTATTTAAGGCCAGTTCTGCATCAACAACCGGGAGGCACATAAACCATCAAAATCATTTGGACCCTCTCCCAGCATTCTCACCATAAGGTGCTCATTTTACCAAGCATTAATTTTAAATAACTAATTGAATTACAAAATACATAAATGGTCACGTTATATGTTAAATAAAAAAGTAATAGTTTTAAAAGAATTATAAAATGTTATTAGTGTAACAACCTATTAATAAATATATTTTCGGTCTTGGGGTGAAAATTTAAGAAAACTTAAAATTAATTTTATTCCAAGGAAAAATCAGTTCTATTTTACTCTTATCCTTTGTCACTGGAACCCAAAAATACGTGGGTTACATATTCAAAGTGCTTGCTAGAGCCTATTTAGTAATCCAAAACTGTGCCGGGTGGTCAAATTCCGGATATAAATTTCAATTTGAGCTATAAAAAGATAATTGCTCTTACTTTCAGTGAATACTAACATAATTTTGATAGAAAAATTAGTTGTGGCACCATTTTTTCCGTCTTTTACATCCGTGTTTTTCCATTACCATGAGTTTTCTTCACTGTTTAATCATCGTGAGAATGGTATGCAACCGTTTTTTAATCGGTATTTGGTTTGTGTTTACTTTGGGCAATTTGTTTACTCTCCACTCCTTCCCCGTGAGTGAGATCCTCAACTTCCACCTCAAACCGCGACGTCTCCATTCATGTACCTTCCCATTGTCACTTCATCACTTCGGTCGACGTGCTTAACTCCCAATTTCCTCCTACCCTCTCTCCTCAGAAGACGCGAATTTTCAAAGCATGCGTACTTAGGTCTTCCCTCGGAGTCTCCGAGGCTATTTGCTTGATTAGTCGCACTGTCGCTTTCCAGAAAACGCGGAGAGAAAACGTAGGTCGGTCGTGTCGAGCATGGGTTCAGGAACGAGAGGTATGGGGGAGACATATGAGAGGTTAGCATGGGATATCCTGGTAGGAAGAGAGGTGGTGGGAGTTAACGTGGGAGTGTCGGTGGGAGAGGAGGATAAGGAAATGGATGGGATAGAACGTTGAGCTGATTGTGGCTTTTAGAGGGAGGAATGGGGGCCCTCGCATTTGTAAAAGGCAACTCATTCCCCGTGACCATAGTTTTTAATCCCATTCAGATCTTCCCTTTTAACCCTCACCGGCGTCCCTCACACCACTTACAGGCCTTGGCCGCCGTCGCTCGGCCTCCCACGGCCATTCAAACTCTCTTCATCCTCTCACCATCTTTCGGCGCCCCGATTTCCCCCATCATTCCCCAACCACGCCTGCATCCCTATCCCTCTCTCTCTCTCACTTCATCATCCTCTTCGCTCTCCCCCGCTCCCAACACACCTCTCTTTATTTTGTTTTCCATTTCGGCTGCGAGCAACGCTAAGGGATAAAGCGGCTGACGGCCTGAAAGCAAAGCGGGTTGCCGGTGAAGGGAATGGGAAACCGCTGTGGGGACGAAAAGTGTTTGAGGCGAGGAGGAACAGAAAGTCGTCGAGGGTGTAGTATGGGTTGAGGCATGAGGGCAACGGAAAGCCTTTTTCTAAGGGCGAAGTCCAAATATGACTAGGGTTGTTTCGTTGAAAATACGAAAGAGTGGGGGAAGGTTCATTCGGTAAAGGCATTTTTTTCTTTTAATAATTTTTGAAAGGGTGAGGAAAGAATCGACATGGAGCGGGGAGAAATATGCTCAATGGAAGTGAAAGTAGTTTGTATAAGGGCGACAAAAGAAACGGCTGACAGGGAGAGGGGTTGAGTAAATGACGTTATACGAATTAAATGAAACTGATTAGAAGTCCTCGTTGGAATAGGTCGGAAGTTGTTGCAATGAATATCTTCATATTAAGACAAATTATTTGTGTCATAATTTTTTTAGCAATAGGTTTAGAAATAAAACCAATTATATTGTTTCAATTGCTCTTCGCTGAAATACGCTCAAATGAACCCATAAAAATCCTATTTACAAATATTTGTTATTATTCTAACATTGGTAAGATGTCTAAAACTGGAGACGTTTTGCTATAGTAGGATATGCTTAATCATTAATGAATGCAAAAAAGTTCATTAGGGCCACGCAAAGTACTTAAATAAGTTTATTGGTATGCAGTATACTCTTTATCACAGAAAAACATATTTGAACGATATATTTTATGGTTTTTATATAGATAAGAATTTTTCTTGGCTTCAATTTCCTTTCATCAATTTTAATTTGAGTATTGAGAGATTTTCGTTTTAATTAATAAAGACCAAATATTTTATGAGAATTTTGGACAGAAGTAATGAGAAAAGAGTTTTCATAATCAAATAAATTACATGAATTTTCATCTCTTTCCCATGAATATCTTTCCTGTGAATGTATTTAACGTGAATAATTTGCTCATCCCCACCGTGTTTAAAATAAAATATTATTTATTTATTTATTTATTTATTATCGACTTAATTGGGCGAGGTTGAGACTAAATAGTCCCTTCTTTCACCTAACCCTTACATTACATTGAAGACAATTACATACAGCCAAGCCCTGGATGGAGAAAAATCCACCCAGACGGGAATCGAACCCGTAACCTCTCAGTTGGTAGACGAGGACGTTACCCCGCCGCCACCGGGGCCGGCAAATTAGAGATGTTATTAGAGATGTCAAAATAATGATTATTAATAATAATATTACGGAATTATGAATATTCAACCGTTATGTTTTGCGAATGGATTAAGGGTTTCAACGATGTGGACATTTCACGAACGGAATGACTTGGATGGATCCTGAGCCGTAAAATGGATAGAAGAGAAACCCGAAATTTGAGGAGTAAATAAAACGATAAGAGATGGGAAGGAGCTGATGAGATTGAGGGAAGAAGAGAGCGTTAGAAAGGAAAGGATCAGCATAATATAATTATTGGGAGCACACAGGAAATGAGGAGAAGGTTCAGGGGGAAGGAAACAGAGAGCAATGGAGAGAGACAGAACATGTTGGGAGGAAGATGTTGGAGGGAGTGGGAAGAGACGGAGGTGGAGGAGGGAGGGATAAGAGTGGTAGTAGGGAGGAAAGCGTTACATAAGAGGGATGGGAGTGGAGTGCCTTTTGGGGGAGGGTAAGGGTGGGCCAGAGAGAGGGGGAGCAGCAGCAGAAAAAGGGAATTAATGGGGGATTGGTGTAGGGCGATTGTTGGCTCCTGTGGTCCGAGAACTTCTCGAACGCTAACTCTAGAGCTACGTCCCATTTCAAGGAACGATAATCAATATGTGGAATGGAAAGAGAAATGGGAGATAGAAGAAGAGAGGGAGACGAAGGAGAGGGTAAGAGATGGTTGCCCCATAAATTTTGAAAGGGTTCTTTTTACTTTTTTAAAGCCGAATACCTATTTGATTTATTGGAGAAGTTTTATGCTTTCGACTCGGATCAGTGATAATAAATTGTTACACAGTTTTTTTATATATTTATATGCCGAGGATCTGTTAAAACTTTATTATTGCGGAATTTATTAGATAGCTTTCCATTTCAGATTATTTATAATTCAACCCCTATACGATCATTAATCTTACTCATATATTTGCCTTAATCCAAGTAAAAGAAGCATAACTGAGATACGACGGCCCTACCTCTTAAACTACTGGTCTATGAAGTAAAAACCCGTTACCTTAGCTTGTGTTGCGCAATATATTTCATACAAATGCCATTTTTAAGGGATAAAGTCCTTAATAATTTCCTTGTGAACGAAATGGAACATTAAAATACACCAAAGAAAATTAATTTTGAAACAGGGAATTTGAAAATATTTCAGCTCGGATACCATTCCCGATGTTTACCGGAAATCACTCTTTACAGAAGACAATATCTCTAATATGGTAGCTTTAATTAAATATTTTTGCATTCATTTCATTGCAAAAGTTTGTCACTTCCATTTTTTATGTGACAATTATAAAGTCTCTCGTTAGTATGAAAAGAATTTCAATGTATTGTTTATCCTTTTACAAAAAGATGAGTTATTTTAATGCCAACAATTATTTGAACATTAAATCTTTTTAAATATCAAATCAAAATTTTAAATATTATTACCTTACAAAAAATCAGAACATCCAGTCAGTTATTTTAATGGGTTATTAGGCAATCACATTCTGCTTGAATGAAGACATGTATATGTTAAAGAAAGTACGAAAAACTTTCCATGCATTTGGTATGTGGCGCCTTTTTATTTTTAATGAAATTGTAAGAACAAGTAGAAGAGAGGGTGAGGGTAGGATTACGTTATCATTTTTAAATGATAACGTAATAAATCCGTGAATATATTGGACAATAAGGTCAATTTACTCATCTTTAGTCTCTCATTTCTTCATTTATGACCGAATTTACGGCAAAGGTCAGATCTTCTATTCAAAATCCTTATAAAATCAAATATTTGTATCATAAGTTAAAATTTTCAAACTGAATAAGAAATGATATTTTAACTTCCTTCTTCTCAAAATTGATAACTCTTCAATTGTTATTCATGTTAAATAATAAGTGATCAAATATTTAATCGAGTTCGTCCAGTAACATCTAGTAATGTTCATATTATAATTAACATTTGAGCCGAAATATTTACCATTAGTCCCTTAGACCATATCCATTACTCATGGTTCTAATATGAACAAAAAAGACAAAATATTAATCATCATTCAGAAAAAAAATACTATATATAAGTCAGTCCGATAAAAATATTAATATTAGTAAAATAGAATTCCCATTTTATTAAAACTCAATTCTTTCCATAGCAATCATATTGATTTGGTCAATATAACATTTGAAAAAACGAAGCATCATCAGCTTTGTTTCGGGCCCGCTGATCTTTTTTTAAATAACGGAGATCCTTATGACGTAACGATTTTCAATACTTCATCCCTATCTTGTCACTCGGGTACAGGATGAAACAATCGAACCCTCGCTCGAGGAAGAGGACATTGATCCCAGGATCTCCACCCTTGCCTCGCCCCCTCTCGGTGAATGGTCCTTCCCGCAACTAAAGCCAAACCTTTTCGCGCACCCAAACGTCCCCTCCCCTTCACTCCTTATCTCTTTTTCTCTCTCCCCGCAAACGCACGCTCCCTTCTCCAGAATCGTCTCGCCGTTATAGTCTTTTCTCCCCCTCTCCATTATCCCTCCTCACGAAACCCGCTTTCCTCACTTCTTCGGACCCGCCAAGCTCTTCCTCCATTTCAGTTCCACTTCATTACCTATCCCGTCCCGCGGCTTTAATTACGCATCGTTGAAAGGTCTCTCAAGGGGTAAAAAAGAAAAGAGTAATCGGGTGGGGACAGAGACACAGAAAGAGGAGGCACAGGAGTAAAGGGGAGGGGGTGACTGGGTGTGGAGGGAGGAAGAGACCTTGGAGACAGAATCCGAGCGCTGGTAAGCATTATGAGAGGGGAGGAGACGTAGGACGGTTTGCAGAGAAAGGAGGGTTGGAAAGTGAATAGATGCTGAAACAGGGATGCGAGGGGGAGACGGGCCTTGCGAAATGTTTGAGGATGAGGAGAGGAAAGGATGAGTTGAAGGTACGTGAACAATTTGTTTGAACTAAAAAGGGACCAGGAGAGATTAGTGGAGGAAACGTGGGAAAGGTTGTCGGGGAAAATGGAGATGGGGCACAAACTGCTGATGGACCTACCCAGGGAACCGTGAGAAATTTATAATAAGGAAACTGTTTGAAAATAAAATATAATTAAGGAAAAGGCCAAGACGGAAGATGTAGTGGTTGGCAAAAGGAAGATATAGGGCGGAAGGACAAATGAGATTAGTTAGCAGACCCGAAATAACTGAAATAAGGAAGACATCCTAAAATGTCTTCGTGGATTAAAATAATTGTAGAAATATATAGCAAAAATGGTCGCTAATCGGGTAAGCTAACAAGCGTTTTTACCTGACAGATGAAATAAGAATATGATTATGATGGAATGTAAGATTGAGAACATGAGAGATAACCATAACAAGTAGTTGGTGTGACAGGAATAAGTGGTAATTAGAGCTTTTACCTAATTACATATTAGAAATGAAAAGTTCAAGATGGGTACGCGTAGGGTAATACTACACTAAGACACTAATGTTATGCTATAACGAAACCTGGGTTGTAAAAATTTGAAAGTTTATGTGGAAAAGTAAAGTGGTTTGATTGATAAAAGTCAGTATGAAGATTTTCCACCAAGTTACGCCAGAAACTGTTTCATTTAGAGAGTGAAAGGTTAAGATAGGAGTTAAAAAAACCTTAAAGGAAGACTGCATGAGTTTGAGAAGAACAGCTGAGGAAAGGAAGATTCTGAGGAGGCTGATAAAGGGTGAGGTGGAAAAAAGAAAACAGTCATCTTCAAATCATGATATAGTCCTAAAGAGCTGAAGGTTACGCTTTGTGGACTGAACCAGGACACGTGAGAGGCAGTAAAGGAATAGCAAGCGCCTGCTTCCAGAATGAATGCCTGCCCCCTGCAGGAAACGGGGAAGGGAAGGAGGAGAGCAAGCAGAAAGGGGCATGGTCGAAGGAATATGGGAGGCGGAAGGAATGGGAGGAGAGAAGGAATAGGATTTTGAGGAATGACAGCCCCTACCCGTTCTCCTACCCTCCCTCCTCGCCCTCCTTCCACCCTCCCTCAGATTGCAATTTAACAGACATCGCTCTCGCGCTCTGCGGTTTTCTTCCCGTGATTTTCACCTCGCATTCTCTATCCCTCTCACTACCTTTTCCTTTAGCGCCCCTTGAAAATGCGACTCTGATGCGCATCATCTGTCTCCCTTGATCTCCATCTGCTTAGTTAACGCTTTCTCCACGGACTATTACGGGTGCTCTAGTTTAATCGCCTCCTTATTCTCTAAAGTGAGAGGTTACAAAAAGTTTATTTGTACACTGAGGTCTTTGAGGGCAAGAAGTTCAAAATTAAGTACGTATTTTTTACAGTCGCCTATTTTTTACTGATTCCTACGCTGTTTTCATTCTACCTTCTTTCCATTGTTTTAGAGTTTAATTTTCATGTCTTTAGAATGAATAAATAGCCTCAATGTTAATTAAATTCTGGATTAAACTTTCTTTGAAAATTAACAGGTTTTGGCAAATAACGGTTTATTACAGTAATAGCATCCCTGAATACTAACTAATTATATATCTTTATATTATTATTGATATTATTAAACGATAACGAAATAATCCATTTAACTATGGGAAAAATTAAAGAAGGACAAGCAAAATGTAAGCATTCCTTACTTCCAATAAGCGATGGTCAAATTAAAATTATTTACAAAAGAATGTGTAAACCAGTTGCTCGTGTATAACGCTCAAAAGTAAAACCACAAATGAGAGTAGACATTTAAAATTCAGAGTCATAAATAAGACTAATTGAATACACATTAAGTTACAACCCGAATATAGATTTTTAAATGTAATCGTAATGTGCTCAAGTTTCGCTCGGATGGAAATAGTAGTTAAATTATTATTTTTTATAAAATCAATAACAGATAAGTAAAATCTTCATCCACAGTGATATTTTTACAACTTTTCAAGGTAATCGTTTAAATGAACTTAAATCAATGCATGGAATGAGAATATTATTAACTGTACAATCTCTTAATATTCCTTTTGTCCACTCTCTTATTTAAATGGATAAAATATTATACAAAAATCGCGTTAGTTACATTGTATACCAATTAAAAATATATTAACTTATGAGAAAAATAATACACCTTTCAGAATAGTCATTTTACAAATAAAGCAATATCTGATTCTTCAAATATTCAATCACTAACGATGACTGAATTTTGAGTAATGTTCTCAATTTTTTTGTAAAAATCAGATTTTCAGTGTAATCATAATTCTCATTCAATATTGATTTATCATAATTAGAAGATTAATTTTAAAACTGAAGTCACAAAAATGTGGTTACAATTGGATATTCAAAACTCAATACAGAGAATTTGGAGTGATTTCTAAATAGATCGTTTTAATTAGCATTCAGGTAGAGGGCAGGACATTTAAATTAAAATGTATCCATTGCGCATAAAATAAACTTATCTTTATTTGGGTACTATAAATTTCTTCTCTCATTGCACTAGGATTGGAATATTTATTGGAAATTTTCGTGATTTTTTATTGAACTTATTTTGAGACCAATTCGTCTCAAAATAAAAGCACGTCTATTTCATTGACTATATCGAAATATTAACCTGGTTGATGATTTGGAATAAACCCACGGATAAAAAGAAAAAGGGAAAGCATGGGTATTTTTCAAAGAGAGCACAATTCCGATGAATAATGAGTCTTGTTCGTTCCGTAGGTATTCATTTTATTTTTTCCCCCCTCAAACCGAAACACCTTTCCCATCCACTTTCCGGCTCGATCAATTAAAAAGGCTCTCCTTTCACTCCCCTCGTTCCCTTTTCTTTTTCCCTTCTTCACTGCCCTCATTTGCGAAAAGCTTCCCCTCGCCACCCCCTCAATCCCACCTCCGTTCATCCCCCCTCTCCGTTTCCTCTCACGTCCCCCTTCAACCTCACCCTCTTCCTTACGCCATGTTTGCCGAAGCTTCCATTAAGGGAGGAAACATCTCCCACCCCTCTCTCACCCCAAAGCCCCCTCCCAGCCTCACCATTCCCTCCCACTCAACCATACGATACATCCATTCCCCTCGTGGCCCCTCTTCAGGCTCATTCACCTCTCCGACCCTGGCGACCACCCACCCTACAGTGCACACGAGCCAACTCTTTAGCCTCTCTCTCCACTCTCCTCCCGGAATCCTCTCCTTTCTCCATCAAATATAAACTCCACCCGCGTCCCTCTCCAATGCGGACCAAGCATTCTTCAGCCAATGGAAAAAGAAGGGGACCTGAATGCCACAGGGCCCCTCATTGGGCTCTTTCTCTCATCCCAGTAGCACGGACATTATCTTGACGGGGTTGAAGGAGAACAATGAGGGAAAATAGGATGTGCGTGAAAGAGAAGCGAGATAGGTTAGGAGAAGAAAAGATTGGTGAGGCGAGGAATAGATAGGCATATGACCACGTGGTACGGTAATTGATGGCTCGAGGAAGTAAAAGGTATGAACTAGAGAAGATAAATCGGCAGGGCCCAAGAGTAGATACCAAACAACATAAGTAGGTTAAGATAAACATTTCGAAACGGTATGTCGCTAATTATTTGAAACAAAGTATAACTACAGTAGGCGGAATTACGTTACGGTGCTTCCAGTCAAAATTGGGTATCTTCCTTCACTTCACATTCATACCAACCTTTTAGATTCGTATATTGGTTACGTTTATGATGGAAGACATTTAGATATTTTCTTTTTTCCTTCGACATTCAGTGTAAACAATAAATCTAATAAAGGAATGATATTTTGTAAGAAGATCAATTTCGAATTCAAGCATCTGGAAGAAAATGGACGTGTTATTAGTAATTGAAAAATGATCATACCAATCAATAGTACAAAATAAGTCATGAGTGTGAAGAAATGGAGGGATGCAAATGGGGTATCTAAATGAACACCTCAATCCTCAATGACTAGGATATTAGCAGCCTCATAAAAGAGGCTATTTCCTAATTAACCCAAAACCGCAATTTTAAATATTCTATATTTTATAGACTAATTTGTTAACGTTATCCCATCTATTGAAAGGAACTCCCTTGTGCTTCATTTTTTTCCTTCCTACATCTCTATGCAATGACATTTTTCACGAAATAAATTTTAAATTCACAAAGGGAAGGATTCGAGGGCTTATGTAATTAAAGGGAAAATAAATGTGACTAATATATTATATGATTTTTACCATTAGAGTTTTACTTCAGAGGATATGGGTTAGGGGGTTTAAAGGAGGTGTTGTTAATCAACCGCTGGAATAAAAGAGATGGAGGATAGAAAAAACGAAGTAGATGTGTGAGGTGGAGGGCAATCAATCACGTCGTCTCTCCTAGGTGGCCATTGCCCCCGACGTCCACTTATAGACTTTTTTGTTACCGAAACACTCCAAACAAAAGTAGTCCCCCCCATCTCACTTTTCCCTTAGATTTTCAAGCCAGATAGCAGACCTAATATTCCCGCCTTAAAGTATATGATTTTAATAGAAACTTCGCGGTAATTGACCTCAATAGAATTTTTTCAACTCACCGATAATACTTTATAATCACTGAGACAGCATTTTAGCTGTCTCAGGAAAAAACACTTCAAATCTAATTTATAATTACTGATGTTGTGACGTATGTGTGAACTGGCTCACCTTTAACCCCGTTAAATGATCATTTATCGCCACAAGCATAATAAACTTTACCAACCCATTTCATGGTGTCCATTGAGAAATGCTAAAAGATGTAATATTTGGTGAAGAGACGGTAAAAAATGAAACACTGAGGTTTTGCCCTAGCTAAATAAGGAAAATTAAAATAGCTTTTGCAGAACGATCATCTTAAATTGTTCTCCATTAATATTGGCATTTAAATATATATATCTCTATTTAATGAAGAAAATGACTCAATTTCTTTGTCCTAGAGCGAAATATAATCTTTTCATTAGTCATTCTATAAGGTTCCGTATTTGAAGTTCTTATCTTATATTTACCAAGTGAATAATAATCTGTACATAATTTGCAACATTGTGAATCAGCAGCGTGACTTAATTTCTACGGTTTCCTAATCTCTCATCCGTCTGAGGGTAATTTAAGCGTCTTTAATTTGGCAACATGCTAAGTTCTTAAACATATCAATCCTGGTCACGTGCGGGTATAGGTTTATTTTATTGATAAAGTGAAAAATAATCCATTTATACATTTTTCTGATCTAGTTGTAAGTTCAAAAGTAATAGAACTATAAGTTATGGAAGTTGGTGATGACATAGTGCTCATAATTAGTTCAAAGATTACTTTCAAAAGAGTTTATAAAATGTAGTAGTACTTCCTCAGCTATTCAGTTTTGCCAATCAAGGAATTTTAAAAATTTTACTGCCACCTTATTTAAAAATAAACTTTAATTAAAAAATTATATATTTATTTTAAATATGCAAAAGTATTTCTTTATAATTGCATTGTAAAGTTACCCTATATGAAATAGCCTACGTAATAGACTTACTTCAGTTTTAAAAATGCTGATTATATTATGCATCGTAAGTCACCTATCAACTTTTTGCAACCTTCACATTTGCAAAGTTATTGGAATCCATTTAGATTGAGATGATGGAGTGTATCTCATTATCCTTTCAAAACTTTCAAACAGCCGAGATACTGTGATGGAACATCATATGCGTTTTTATAGCAATTTAGCAATTTTTATGAGACGCTGGATTTGACAGTGTCAGTCGCTTGTCAATGGAGAGCCATTTTAATCCACTCGCTCAGTCCAGCTTCTCATAGTCAGTGATGATAAGAGCGCACTCGAAGGTGTTGGGGGAAAAATTGGTGGAAAATATTCAAGAGCAAATTGCACCACATCAGTAGGCTTCTCAGTTGGATTTAGAGATATGGCACGTCCAAAAGAAGAAAGCGTGAACATATGTTTTTTTATATTTCCTTATTGGCTTCACAATTGGTGACATCTGGTCAACCTATACGTTATAATGTCACAATAATATCTATACACGGCAAATGATGCAATGAATGAACTTCGCTGTTTTGGCTCATGTTTTATATTTAACAGTTTACTCATAAATATTATTTTCCGGTATATTACCAATTTATAATCCAAATATAACGGTACTTGACGGTATTCTTTGAAAAACCTTGTTTCACCAATGAATTCCTCTTAATGTTTAGTATGAAATCTACCCCTTCTTATATAGTAAAATAGGTGATAGTACAGCGTAGTTATGATAAAATATTTCTCGCATTTTTCTAAAAAGATGTATTTTTGTCTCAATTATCTTCACAATTTGATACGTAAACAAAACCTCTCCTAACGCAGTAGTTATTTACATTAATTTCATTTGATGCCCAGAGCATATCATCAACCTCATTTACAGTACATCATTCACAGTCACAGCATATCATCATTAACAAAATTAGACACGTAATAATGGGCAAGGCATGGAATTCTATTGTATTGCTATAATTATCATTAGGCAAAATGGCGCTTTGAGTTTCGTCATTAAAATGTATCTATTATGAGACCAGGTTTTGTCACAAAGTAGTATCATCAGGTAACAAAACGGTTTAGCATTGTAATTATATTTGTAAGTGGGAACAAAAAGTGTAATTTTACCTCATTAGATTCATAAATGGGTTCCGCCGAGTACGTAGATCATTTATCTATAACTGCTTTTATGCAAGTGTTATCGAAAGCCTAGAATAAGATATTACATTTCTAAAACCACCCTCAAACTAAGTTACTTATATCTATTAGGATCTAATAGGAATAAATAATATAGTATCAGTCATAACAAAAGTTTCTCTGTTGCCTAAACCAGGATAAGCTTAGCAGTCTGGAAAGCCGTTCTTCCGTGTGGTCCTGGAAAATAGGTGGGAAAGAGATAAAATAAGTTACTATTAACTTAATTTATCACGATTCCCGAGGTTGTATGAGATTGCTCCTTAGGGCTGAATATTTACGAAGATAAACATCAGTCAGCCTCTCTGTCGGTACAAAATTGCGTCACAAGCAGGAAGAATACATTTATCCTTAACCGCCCGATGTCGAATTTTTCTGAGGGTGGTGAGGGTGTTTTAAAAGACCAAATTTTAGAAAGTATTTAAGTATGTGTTACCTTTGATATCATTATTGAGGTCGCAAAAAAATCGATTGAACCCGGGGAAACGTATGAAGTATATACAGGTATTCTCCACTTACGCTCTCACGATTATCCCACCATTTTATCTTCAACATTTTTTTCCGCATCAAAAATGTCCCAAACAATTCCGTATAAATTGCATTTCTCCACAGTGAGGAGCGATAAGGTGTGGTGATGACATCCCCTTCTTTCTCCTCTCTCCTTTCTGGCTCTCATTCTCTCTTTCCCGCGCCCCCTTCCACTCTTTTTCTTTATCTCACGCACTTCAGATCTCTCTCTCTTTTCCTCCGCTCTTAGCCTGCACTCCACCATGCCCCCTTCCTTCAACCCAACGACTTCCATCTCTGTATTTTCCATTTTCGTCGTCAACGCTGTACCCACTTTACTTTTATTTCACTCTTTGCCGCACTTTACTCCCCCCCCCCGCTACCTCCGCCTCTCGCTCGAATCCACTTTCGATTCTTCAATCTCCCCAGCTCTATTCCTTCAACTTCTCCCCCGCCCCTCCAAACTCTCTGCAACACACACAAACTCGCTATTCGTTTTGCTCCGAGGCCTATCCCAATATTGCCTGTCTCCGAAGATACCCCACCACCACCCCCTGCCCATACTATCGTACACTTTTTTCCCATTACACATTCTCTCGCTCCTCGTCTCTCCATCTCTTTCCTTCAATCCATCTACATCCCTCCTTCCCTTACTTGACCTTCCTCATTCCGTTCCTCTCTCTACTCTCCCTCTGTTTTCCTTAGCAAGGGAGCTTGACTATCGATTGAAAACAAGTACATGGGGGTAAATACTTTTACCATCAATGCTATCACTTATTTTTGGCTCTTCATTAGTGGTTACTATCCCTCTTAACATCTTACTATTTAATCCAATTACTTGATTATTAAATATGTGCCAGCTAAGCTTTAGGGAACTTCTGTTCACAGAAAAAGGATACGACTGTTTCTCTTTTGACTCAGAAATATAATACCCCCATCTATTCCGACGACGCATGACTTTTTCTCTCACAAATCCTTCCTCTGCAACCTTTCCTCTCGGGGACCTCTTTCCCCATACTGTTTCCATCAATATCTTTCACACTCTACGATTCCCTGCCTGCCTTTTCCTCCTTACTAACTTTCCCTCCTCCTCTTGCTACTTTCCTCTCTGTATTCATTCCCTTGCAAACATCGGCGTCGTTGTTATGCAGCTACCAACCGTTTCTTTATTTTGGAAGCTCGTTCATTATTTATGCTTAGATCCATTAAAAATACGGAATTCATTACGGAATCTTTAGGAAAGGAATGCGAAGCTGAAAATTTGGTGGGTGTATCAATTTTAGAAAGCGGAAAGCATACATTTGTAATTATTAATCATGTAAGTATCATTCAGACACGGGAGAGGTATCGAGAACTCTTACATAGTACCAAATATGAAAACTGGTGAATGGTTTTTCAAGAAAAAATTACATTAAATTTTTATTCTCGCATACACAGAGACTTGAATGCTTAAGTATGGCCGATTTAGCGTATTTACAATAATAAATTTGATTTAATGTACAATTTTAAAGTCGTTTCTGCATTACTGATTAACAAAGAAATCCAAATTACTCAGTTCTTAGCTAAAAATCTTACCGAATACTTTCAAGTAAATGCCATCCAAAAGAACATATAGAACGTAAATAACGTGAGAATAAAAATACCTGAGCTACCTTTCACAAACCTGAGAATACAAATTCTAATATTAAATGGAAAAAGTTCACATATTTTGAATTAATGCCATATTTTATGATAATAATTACTTATTGATAGAAATTAATAATATGCATGTAATAAATCATGAAGTAAATTTTGATTATTAGCTCTACTTTCATAAAATACTATATATCTCATGTAATTTTAAAATATACCATAACGTAAGAAGTTCTAAGTGATGAAATCAGAGCTATATTTTATAAATTTACTCAAGCAGAAGCAGCCAAGTTTGACCTCCCACATTGGTCTTTAAACTTTAAAGAAAAACTAGGACTAAACTTTAAAGGCTTTGGTAAATTAAAAACCATCTTAGTGGGAATTAAAGCGCCTTTATAAGTAGGAGAGGGTTTTAACCTGAACCACCGAGACTGGCGTTTTCTTCAAATTTTCAAAAAAACAATTTTAACGACAAATTAATTGACATAATGGGATGGGATGAGCTCCGCCCGTCATTTTCTCCGGATCAACTTTCCTGTGCAATCTTAAGTATAGCGATTCAGTTCCTAATTTTGAAAGCATTTACCACCGTATATCTCCATTTTCGTTTTCACATTCTCTACGACTAATCCACGTTTTTCTATTCATTTTGTCCAAATGTTTTCGATCCAAACCCATTATCTTTCTCTTTTATTATTTTGGCAATTTATCTCTTTCACGCACTTTCACTACTTCAATTTATTCTCTATATTAATTTTCCCAACCCATTTTTTTAGTGACACAGTTGCCGTAGATCTAACCTCACTCGAATATTTACTTGAATAATGCTCAGAAACGAGTCTTTCTAGGCTGAACACTAACGTTCCTTTCGACCCCAGGAGTGCTGTATGTATATTTTTCCTCTCATCGCAGGACACCCATGCATTTTTAACTCCTGAGAATAAATATGCATTTGATGAAGTATGAGTTCCTTGTGAGAGAAGTCAAGACACGTAGTTTCCTTGTTCACTGTCACATGGGTAGACAAACGTCTGCATTAGTTTGCATAACCACTTCTGACTTCCTTCACAGGCTCAATGGCGAAGGCTGGTCGAGATAAGTTTTCAAAAACAGCCAACAACTACTTCCGTAGACATATCTTGATCAAATTTACCATTAATTCGTATACCCGACCCTACATGCATTTTTTGCTACCTTGCTTCAACTTTCGCTGCGTCGTATAACTCCCCACGGAAAGTGCCACTTCGAGCTTCTTCTCCTCTCCATCCCCTCTCTAAAGTCTTGTACCCTCTCCATCAGGGCACCCGCCACCTTCACGATCTAACGCTCCTCTACCCTGCACCTCGCAATTTTTCACAATAACTCGGAGCATCCTCTTCACTTGAGATCCCCTCCACCGCTCCAATTTCACTCCCACGCCACCCACCCACCAGACATCCTTCTTCACGCGCTCTCCCTCACACCTCGTCTTCCGAGCACCAGCCCTTCTACTTTCCGACACGCTCACCCCTGTTTGGTTACACACCCCCTCCCACGTGCCACCGCTACCCATCCAGTTTCCCCCATCCGGGAAACCCTCAATCTCCATCCCCTTAACCTTCTGTCTCCACTATCTTCCTCTCTCTCCCCCTAAACCGTATCCCGTAAATATACTGAAGGTATATACACACTCACTCACTCTTTCTCTCTCTCTCGGCCCGACTCCCTGCACCACCCTCCCAACTCTCGCCAACTTCCAACAGTTCTTTCCCTACACTCCCATTTCCCTCCCAGGAACTTCTACACCCACCATTCGCAAGGGAAGTGCATCAGCTCCTCTACCTACCTCTCTTTCCCTTCCCACTCTCTCTTCTTCGAAAATCACTTTGCTCAGAATAAAGTTCGCAAACCGAAGGCTCCCGTGCCTCTTGAGTAAGAAGGAGATTGAAGGGGTCGAGATAAATTTAGGAACTGAAGCTGTAAAAGAGGAAACAGCGTTTAAAGGAAGATAAATAAGGAGGTAGAACTTGATTCTAAAACCAATCACCCTCTTCTTTAGGTTAATCAATCTCCCAGAAGATTGATGGAAAAAGAGACCATGAAATAACTGAAATTTTGAAATTAAATAAATATCAGCCTGTTTTGTTAAGAGGACAAAATTATGAGGCAGATAATGAAATAGGTTAATTTAATTTTCATTCAAGACAACTTAACGAATTTTGATAAAAAATAGAAGACGGATGCTTCGAAATGCAAATCATGGAAGATTTATTGATAAATGGGGTTGGAAAAAGTAATTTAAAATTTTATCTTTAGTATAAGAGATTTTTGAACCCTTTGCACGTGATATACCTCATCCACTACAGCCACTGTTGAGAATGGTATCAGGATTTTTACATTCCAACTTCGTCAGAAAAATAGTTTTAAAATAATTGGATAGGAACTTTTACTACTTAGCATTGATGAATCAATGTCTAAGGAATACTTAAAACCATCTTTTTAGACTGATAAAAAGGGCAAAAGTTCGGGGCGGGAATATGAAAGAAAGAAACGAAGAAGAATGAACCTAGTTGGCATTGGATATAGATGAATCTTAGGGTAACTCAAAGTGGAGTTATGAAAACGGATACAAACAAGGGAAGGAGACGAGATGTAGAAGCACCCCACCAGAGTATGAGTCTATCCGTGTTCACCTAAGCTCAAAGACTTCGAATTGGATTACTCAGGTTCGGCAGAAGAGCAAATATACTATAAATAATTGTAAAATACTCCGATCACTACTGTCCTCTAACCTAAAAGAATCTAATTGTTGGCTCAAAACATTTTCATTTTTTGCATGTATAATTTGTCGAAATCCGAATATTCTTCCCGCCAACATGTGGCAGCATTAAGGGTTGATTAAGGAATTCACGTCTTTAATCTTCATTCATCAGAGAGAAAACTGTCGCTCACAATGAAGTTCTTTTATGCAATGGTTTTTCCGAATCAACTCAATCAATAAATGATTTTTAACCTCTACCACATATTATAATTGATAGAAAGGATAGTGAATATATTTTTCACAAAGTTCTCATTTAGGAGGAAAAAATGATAAATCATCCCGGTCGGTTATATTTGAATAAACATGAGTAAATTCTCAAATTCTTTTTATCACAAAGGGCTATTATTCATATAAACTTTAAATAATTGATTACACGGAAACTATCAATAATTGCGTAAACAAAAATTTTCATGAAGAAGCTTTGCAAGATGAAAACCCTTTGGTACTTACAATAAGAGGCAAATTCAATGACCGGCCGTTATGAATTATTATTTGGTATTAATTTGCATTGATTTATAAGAAATGGTCAGCTATGATTTCCTGGATTTATTATTGCTATCATGTTTCTTTTTACAATGAGTACAACAGTTATGGTCCTCAGAAATGTACAAAATAACAGAATTTATTCCGAATAGACCAAAGATATTCTAAATATTCAGGGGAAAAATCCCTCATTTCAGGGATTATAATGTTCATTTCTCACGAGTTTAAAAATGAAAACATTTTGAAAAATGCGTGAACCGCAACTCTCCTTTTAATTTAACCTACACGATGCAAACCACTAAATCTTCGGAATGGGTTATTCATTCAAATTAAATAATCAACGTTTTCGCCCGTGACAAATTCATTTCTTTTTTATGCATGAGATGTAAAGCAGGTTTCCCCGGCCATGAGGACTGTGAAGCCCGTTTCTTGCTTAAGTTCTGCCAGTTCGTCATTTCCATGCAACTCCTCCGCAGAATATTATTTATCCCTTGGCATAAGGCGTACGTTTGTACAACTGGACAGAACAACGCCAGCTCTCCACGTGGTGTAAATGAAATAATGTTGAAGCATATGTATGATCTCAAAGAGCATTTCCTTTCCAACTTGAAAAATATAAATAACGTATCTTTAGCAATACTTTGGAGCATCTAGAACATTTGAGACTCGAACACAAAACTAACAGATAGAGGAGATTATGACCGTAAAAGAAAACTGACAAAAGTACATCATTTAGCCTATCGCATTCTTTAGCACAACACATCAGCATTTGTCCATCTCAATCCCGAGAAAATGAAATGAAAGGGTAAGCAAATATTTTTTTTCCGATTGACACCAAATAGCTGTCTTAAAGTCTTACCTTGGTGCTATTTCGTATACGAGATATTTTTTTTAATCTTTAATGTTTATGTCTTCTGACATTACTAATCCTGTTGACTTTTCACAAATTAGTAGGTACATTCACTTTTGCTAAGTCACATTAGTAGCTCCTCTTGGAATGTTACTCTTCTACATTTTTGTCAAATGAAACCTTAATTATTCTCATATTTCAGTAATCTATGCAACTTTTTTCTCATAAATTGCGCACACGCTACACTGTTGCCCTTTTCATATCAGTCCACATTTCGCCCTCCGGCTATAAAAACACCTCTCAGTAAATAACATCCAACCGCCCATGAGGTATTCCAGAACACGTGCATACTACACCGGCAATGCATGTAGCCCGCTACGAAGTCGGTAGCTGGTGATTAGGTGAGCAGTTGTTCCTGCTCGCGACTCCCCTTCTCGTGTGTCTACCCGTCCCCCCTACCTACTCCCCACCACTCCTCCTGACGTCTGCTGCCGTGGCACTCACAGCAGCCCACTTACTCCTCCCCCTCCCCCTTTACCCTTCCCGCTCATCCTGCTGCCTCCGCACCACGAGCTATTCCTTTATAACCCCATCCCATCCGCAGAGGGAGGAAGACATCCCCTCTGAAGCGGCCGAACCAACAACACAGCTTTAGGAAAAAGGGATAGAGACATCGATGATCAAAATGGACAAGAGGTGACAGCACATGACACACGTCCGGAAAAAATAATGTGACAGTCCGTCGTCAGTTTTATCCCCGCTCGTTCCGGTTCCACGTCCTCCCGCATTGGCGACTAAAGGGGACATGGCCAGAAGTTATCGAGAGGAAGAATGTTGGTATTAAATATTGTTGTTGGCTTATCACTGTGGGAGGTTGAAACAGACTCAAATCAAAGATATACGAGTATTATCTTCAATCTCAAAAATAATAAGTGTGACTGGGATTAAATCCTTATATATTAAATCGTAGATTAATCTGAGGTTTAAAAAAAGAGAAATAAAATATTAAAAAATTATTAAAAGCCATTCTTAACGTATTTTTTTGTATTCTGCCAAGCATATTTTAAAACTATGAGGGGTTCTAGTTATGAAGAGTGAATATATAATAATGTACAAATAAATTAAAATGTCTGCCATATGACGTCCACGGTTTCTGGATTAACTATAATTTAGACATTTCTTATGGGTAGGTGTAATTGCTATTATTACAAAGTTTATGACGAACTACAATGCAAGCATATTATAGGCCACGTATTGACGGGTAGCATTGTTTAACACACTGAATGATGAAATATTTGAAACAATCTATTTCAAATCAATGGGAAACGAAGAAATATTCAACAGCTGATGTATCTACATTCCTATATTATAAATATTATATTACGCTTATAATCAGCCAAATCTATAAACGGAATATCTGCTTGAACAAGAATTCAATAAAAATGTATTCATCCTCATTACAAGTAGAGTACTCGTAAATAAAAGATTTCTATTCATTTTTAAATGTATATTAAATACCCGACAACACAGTAAAATTAGTGCAACGAAAATGTTGTGTCTCACGCAAATTAAAATTCTTAAATCTGAAGAACCCATTCATTGGGAATAGTGCGTCACAAACCTCATGCAGGTGAACCAAGAGTTTATTCACTGCAAGAGTTCAACGGTTCTCTTTTTTATAAATAGAACCGGCCGGAGAATGGTAACAATTTTTTTGTTCCGCTCACTATATAAGCGATAACCCACTCACTCTATCAGGATAGATGGCACCTTTCGATTGTGGTCAATACAGGTTATTGAAGAATTGATTTTCCACCCAACGATACTTGAATTCAGAAAATTTAAAATTCCTGAATTTCAACCACACCTCGAAGGGCAGTTTAGGAACCAAACTTGAAGAGGTTATGAGAATAAGCGTTAAAAAAATTTGACTTTGGACGAGATGTAATTACGCATACATTACATGTATAGGCCCTAATTACGTGTACATAATATATATTAAGGAATAAATCCGCAATCAAGTTGATAAACGTGAAAAAGATAACCAATTAAGTACGGTTTAAATATTTTCCTTAATTTAAATTAAACTTCAACAGGAAATGATCAAAAAACTCGAAAACAGGAAAGAATGAGTGCATAAGAAACCTAGATTGAGAAAAAATGTAGGGTAGTTACAAGTGTGGAATCGCGATAAGCGTGTAAATGGAGTAGTGAAAATTGCTTTCGAGGTGGAATGATATAAACATAATGAATAGAAGGATAGATTAAAGGGAAGCGGTATGAAAGATGGATTTCAAGTATTCCGGAAATGTAAAGGAGATAAACCGGAAAATGTAAGGATGCACACCGGGAGCCAGCCAGATTTTGGAGACAGAATGTATAAGACAAAGGCGAGAAGAGTTAAGCATCACATAAACGTGTAACATTGAAACCAGAGTCAAACGATGGCAAAGGGAGGATATGTAAGCAGAAGACCCGGGGAGCCCGAAGCAATAATTCCAGCCGGGGGATGCGGAGCAAGAGAGAAAATGCAGCCTACCGAAAAGGGTTTACGGGGCAGGGAAAATAAAATAACTGACGAAAAGGAAAGGAGGGGATGGAAGGAAAAGGCAGAAGGAATAGACGGAGAGGAAAGAGAGCAGAAAACACGGAGACCTCAAAGAAACGAAGCACGAGGGTAAGAGGAGTTGGAGGGAAAGGTGAAGTGTCTGGGCGAGCGAAGAACGGAACACGCAATGAATGATAACGGTGGGAGAGGATAGAAAGGAGCGGCGAAGGAGTGGAAGAGGGCGGAAACGGGGATGAGGAGAGCGAGGAAAAGAACGTCTCAAGAGGTTTGCGGCGGGTGGCGAGCAGAGAGAGGGACACGGGCAGAGAGGAAAGTTGGCGGAGGGTGGGAGGATAGGAAGGGGCGGAAAGGGAGTGGCGGGACGGGAGCATGAACTCTCCGGGGGGTGGAAAAGGAAAGAAAAGGGGGCACGCAGCCCCCAAGGGTAAGGGCCGCGGCGGAGCCGACTACGGCGAGAGGTCTGAGAGGCGAAGTGGGAGGTTAAGGGAGGAGGTGTACCCTTCACAGAAGAGAGAAAGGAGTGGGAATGGGGGGGAGGAGGAGGAGGAAGTCACCGTAAATTGAAAACACGCCGGGTGGAAGTGGGTAGGGATAGAGGGAGGAAAAGGCTTGGAGTTGGGTGTCGGCCGGGAGGGAGCGAAAAGCGCGAGGGAACCGCAGGTGGGGGGGCACACTGGAATGGGGTGGGTGCTCTGGGAACTGAATAAGAATGAAGGTGGGTGAAAATATGGGGGTGGGTGGCTTTAGAACGGTTCCTTGGTCGTGGGAGAGGATTTTGTGAGCTGGGGCTGGCTGCTGTGTGAACGGCCGAGAGGGATGGGAGCGGTTCGGACACGGGGGTAGGACGGAGACGCAGACTTGGGGAGATGGGAGGCAGCGGGTGGGAGATAGCAGATGAAGAGTGGGAAATTGCAACCAAGATTCCGAAACGGTCTCCGGGCAGAACGGGGGAGAGGAAGAGAGACGACGGGGGAGGGAGGAGGGTGAAGGGAGGAAAAGACGGGGGATTAAGGAATGGGTGAGGGGGACGAGATGGGTTAAGTGGGGGAAGAAGGACCCCATCCTGCCGGCACCACCCCCTCTTAATATGCCCCATCTTTTTCTTCTCTCCAAGCACTCCTACCGCCCCTCTCCCCGTCTCGTCATCCCTCCGTATAACCCTCGGCAAAGCGTTTTAATATGGAACGCCGGGCCCTGGCACGAGACTCGAAAGGGGCGAGCGCTGATAATGTGGCGGGTGAGACCGCATTTAAATTACGACGAACGACGTTTTTTGCGAGATCCGGCGCCCAAGGGGAGGAGGGATCGGGGTTTGAAGGGGATGCGTAGGCGGGGATGTTGATGGGGGAAGTAGGATGGAGACAAGAAAGCCAGCAGAGGGCTAGTTATTGGTGGGTGGGCGGCAGGAGAAGGCGAATTCGAAAGAAAGGAGAATGGGAAGACGAAGAATGGAGACCGAAGAAGCAGTAAGCTAGGAAACGTAATCGGTCTGATGGGTGGCACCCGAGGGGGAGACGATGGAAGGAGGGTGAGTAGCTAAAACGAAAGCGAACGCGGGGAAACGCGTGGAGGCTGGAAAGGTGTCGGGTGGAAAGGGAGGGTTAAAAAAAATGGGGAGCCTCAGTGTTTTTCATCCCTGCAGATTGATTATGCATTCTCCCCGAGCACCCGCTCCTGGTCGCGAAAGAATCCTGCTCCGAATGGATTTGGCGGGCGGTCTGACGGAGGGCCGCCACTGACGCCAACGGGGTGAGTTAAAGCGGAGGCGAGAAAAAAATGAATATCGAGCGTTTACTTTCGCGGGAGTTGCGTCGGTGGATTTTGTAAAGGGGGATGGTGGAAGAAAAATCCATTCGCACTCGAATAAATGCATTTGTCATTCAAATTGCGTCAGAACGAGAGGGAGAGTGTACTCGGGGAAGATAGTGGGAAAGTGATAGAGAGCGGAACTGATTGAAAACGTCATTTCGACTTGGGACGTGACTTCAAAAAAGTGATTGCCGGGCAACAACTATATAAACGCGGTCCTCGCAAAAATTGAGGAATGTGGAGGCAGCGAAAACGGGTATTATTTTTTCTTCACGCCGAATAATATCCATCGTTTTAGGAGGGAAATGGTATTTTTCTCCCTTGAAAAGTAGTGAATTTATTTCCGATTTCATGACGTGAGGGGACCGATTTCTGACAATATTAATGTAGGAAATTGGCTGCACCAGTCAATTCCCAAAGAAAAAAGGAAATGAAAACTAACAATGGTCATGTCTGAATAGATACTCGTGGAAGATAGTGGGAAAGTGATAGAGAGCGGAACTGATTGAAAACGTCATTTCGACATGGGACGTGACTTCAAAAAAGATTTTTCTGGGCAACAACTATGTAAGCGCGAAGTAATTAATCGGATTAAAACACTCCATTGGTACTTTTAGATTCACTCATTCTATCAATGATTAGTTTATTTTAATCCCTTAACTTTGCTTTCGATGTTAGCACAATGCTAAAGCTATCGAAATATCAGAATTAAAGGAAACCTTTCGAATGAAAAAGCAACCACTGAATAACCATACATGTCGTTATAGTCGAATCTCGCTTTAAAATCCTATCTGTGCTATTGCAAAGACTCTTCCGTGACGAGCCATTTTTGGTGAACATGAAATTTTGGAAAAAGAGGGAAGAAGATGAACCTTTTATGTTGAACAATGAAAAACCCAATCTCATGAAACTAGGTGCAAAAGGAAAGTAATTATAGCTTTATTAACTAGGAGTACTCCTTGTCAAGCCCACTTTTACGAAATTTTTTATGCCGTCAACCAAAAGTAATGCATAGAGTATTTTTACGGTTGTAATCATTCAACTAATCAGCAAGTGACATGGAAAATTGAAATTTCAAATGACCCCCAATTATATAGTATACCTACTCGCTCAGAGATGCTGCATGTAATAAAAATTACAATTTGAATGTTTTTCCCGAATGATTTGTCATCTACTAAATTAATAAGATAAACATGCTGCGGAAACTGAACAAAAGACCGTTAGGATTTATTTTGGCAAAATTTATTTCACTGTCTCTCTGCGATGATGTAGCTCATTTCGAACGTTGCTGAGGCAATTATTCCACACACCCACTTTTAAGGGTGTTCTATTCGAATAGTTTGACTATTAAATGATCATATTCACTATAAATAAAATACAATTTAATTTTAAAGGTCAGAATTTATTATAAATCGGCAAAGCACCATGGAACACCTCTTGCAGTTCATATTTCCAATTCATTGTTTCCAACAATGTGTTGTCTCTTAAGGAAATAAGGACCTTCTGAGGAAGAGAACGAAAGGCCTTCAGTATATCAATTTTGGCTAATAGATGATATTATTATGAAAATCCATACTTAAGACGTCATTTAAATCTACGACTTTCCTGCTAGCCGAAGACCGTAATGACCGCCAAGCTGACCCCTCACGTGGACATTTAACCCAAATGAAATACGATAGTAGGATGAAAAGTAATAAACACATGCTTGTATAGTGCAAACAAAACAAGATCAGGCAAAAAGTTCAATAAACTACAATTCTTAAGTTTTAAAATCATATATTTATGTTACAACATAGCCATCGTTAAGGCTAAACCATTTCTCCCAACGTGTAACAAGTTTTTTTATTCCGTCACTGAACAACTCTTCCGACTTTTCTCAGATCCAGGACTTGACAACTGCCTTCACCTCATCATCTGAAGTGTATTGAGGCTCGAAGGTCTCTTGAGTTGAGGAAAAAAATAAAAATCGCGAGGCGCAAGATCGGGGGAATAAGGCGGGTGTGGGATTGGTTCAAATTTTAGGTTTCGTAGAGCTTCTCCAGTTGCGCGCGAGGTGTATGAACGAACGCTGTCATGTTGCAAGATTTTTGGCCCCAGTCTGCCTTTAACATGACAAACTCAACGTCGGAGGTATTATAGACGGTGTATATACTGAGAATAATGTACCGTTGCCCCTCGTTCTAGAAAATCGGTCACATAAACTCGGTAAGCATCCCAAAACCCATTCAAAAGAAGTTTTTTTTGTGGATGGTTGTTTTTTGAATTTCTTCATCTGAGGAGAAGACGGATGTCGATATTCAGCGCTCTGCCTTTTCTCTTCCGGGTCGTAATGTTGGACTCATGACTCGTCCCCCGTCACAATATTCAAAAGAAAGTTGTCTCCTTCATCACGGTAGCGCTGCAAAAGTTGCTCGCAGCATTCCAATCGACACTGTTTGTTCTCGTCTGCGAGACGGCTTGGTACCCATCATGCACAGATTTTACGGTATCTCAAATGTTCAATAATGAAGCCAACACGTTCCTTGGATATTCCAATATGGTTGGCGATACGCTTTTGAGTGATTCGCCGGTCATTTTGAATCAAATCTTCGACAAATTTGCGATGTTTATTGACTGTGGCAGTGATCGGACGTCTGCTGCGTGTTTCATCAACAATTAGGACTTTTTCAGGCTCGCAACCGCAAAATTTTACTACCCATCAATTTACAGTAGACCTATTAACAGACTCGTCACCACAAACAGCCTTTAAACGACGATGAATCTCAGTAGGAGTCACTTTTTCAGCAGTTGAAAATTCGAAAACAGCACCCTGTTTAACTCTCGTTGGCATACTCGTAGTACTAAAACACGTCTCCATACTTCCGCTTCTCAAAATACACTGGATGAATGCAATGATCTTAAACCTGCACATGAAATTGAAAGGGAAGGTTACTACAACATGCCACTAGGAGTGCATGAAGGTCTCTTTGAAGGAGTCTTCTGAAGGTCATTTTCTTTGTGATCTACAAGCATGTGGGCATTAGTTTTCAGCCTACCGTCCTATATTGAGTAATGGAGTTCTATAAATATAAGCCAGATATTATGTCATATAGTATTCTCTGTTCGTAGAATTTGTTACCCATGGCAATAATCTTTTAATTATTATGTATGAACCATGCAATATATATGCTATGATGATACCATTTTTTCATCTAATTTAGTAAACTAATAACTATATTTTCAATCGATGGTTCGTTCTCTCATGACATAATTATTTCAAAATTGCATAAAATTTCCGGGTCGTGGGAAAAGTTGTCCGTCCGTTTAGGAGGGAGAATTTCCTAAGCACAAAACCGGCACACAGCCTTGCCAATTGTTTCAGTCGTTTTTTATGTTAGCATTTCAAAATGTCGCATGTATCGAGGGTCTTCATTCACGGGAAGTTTACTTAGAAGAAAACGTTTTAGAGATTGCCTGTTGTGTAATAGAGTACTATCTGAGCCCTTTTTCACTTCGGTGAACCTATGGCCAGGAAAATGAAACCGAGGTGTTTCGACTTCCATCCTCCCCCAAACTGAAAACGCCCGTTGTCACCTCCGTCGCGCTTTCTCAACACCGTGTTTAATGGGAAAAGAGTATGGACGAATCGGAAGCATTTAAAGTATGATCGCATTCATTTTCCCTAATACGGCCGGCGCCGCTGATCCTGGATCGGTCTCCTCCAACCCCCCCCCCCGGGTCATCTAGGCCGGCTCCCCCGAGATAATCCCGTTCTAGAGCTACGGGTGGAGGGGACAGCAAGTCCATCTCATCTGTGCTCCCACTTAAAGACCGCTTCTTTCCCACTCCATAACTTTTGTCTCGTTCATCTAAACCAGGCAATGAGACAAATTTTCCAATCAAACTGCCGTAAACGTAAGTACGTCGCCGTCAATCAAAGGAATCCCCTCGTCCTCCATCCATTTCTCCTCTCTTTTGCATGCCCGAGACTCATTTATCAAGCCACCTCTCTTGTAAACCACTCTCCAACCTCTCCTTCTTTCCCCTCTTTCCCTCCCACACCTCCCTTCCTTTCCCCTCTACTACTCCCGACGTGGAAAATCTTCACCGCTATCCCCCACATACCCTCTCTTCCAATTCAACCCGGTTCCTTCCTTGAAGGTGTTCCTTCACTCATCCCACGCGTGTTCTCCATCTTCTCCCTCCCAAGCACTCCACTCCTCCAAACTCCACATGAGATTGCTCAACCTCCGGCTGTCCTAGCTCCAGGGTCCCGATCCCGAAATCATCCTTACTCCTATCCTTTCATCCCTCGAATCCATTTCCTCATCTCCATCTTCCTCATCCATTCTCGATTCCGTCGTCAAAATCCAGAAAAGACTCAATCCCAGCGCGTGCGCATCAATCAAATATCACGAAAAAATATGGCGATATTCCAGAGCTTTTGAATCCGGTCAGGCCATAAGGGATTTGTACCTTTTTCGTAATAAGTGACTCCAAGTCAATCCCTATTCAATTTTCAAAATATTTTACTGGGTAAATGTAACGAACATTTCATTTTAAACTTTACCTTGAATAAGACTTTAGGAATGTGATTCCCGAAACTTTAAAGTTATAAACTAGTCGCTGCATAAACTAAAATATTTCGTAGAGATTTGAGTAACAACGTTATTTCTTGGATAAAAATACTGTGATTCCGATGAACATTCAGTTATGGAAAATTAGGGAGGAAATAACTGTAATATTAAAAAAGCATGAAGTACGCCCTACCAACCACAGTTATCAACCTGAAGTTTAATTTGATAGGTGAGGGTAGAGCTCACCTAGTGCTAAGGCCAACGTCGTGTGAAATTTACTCATCATGGTATGGGGTCAAGTTTCTTTACCTCGGACGTATATGGATTACCAGGGAGATATGGTACTCGAATGTATACAGGTCGTATATCCTCTAAAATTGAAACCAAAACACAATTACGTATCACCTTACAAGTCTATAAACATTAAGTACTCTCGTGTCTCATCAGCAGGCCCCTTTGTGCAAAATACGTTCCTTCAGTGTGCATTCACGCACATTTTTTTCCATATTCCGAGCTCCCACCTGGATTCAAATGATGCAAGCCCATTGACCCAGCACGAAACACATGAAGAACAGAACATATTCGCACCCATCACTCTCCCCCTGCCTTCTCCATTCCATTTCGTGGAAGCTACCCGGTGGCTCCGTCCACTTTCTCCCTACGACCGACCGTAAAACAAGGCACGTAAAATTCTACCAGATCACCATTCAGCCAGTTTTCCCAAACCTCCTCCCACCCACCCACTCAAGTTCATCCCCACCCCTATATCACATTATTCAGTAGCCTTCCTTCGCACCTTCTTCCTACTCTCACCCCCGGGCACGCCCATGTTCCTCACCCCCACTTCTCTACCGAGCCCCGCATTTCAGCTTCAATTTCAACATTCTGGAAAACCCCACACACCCCTCACTGACTCCTCAGCTTGAACCTTCTACCCATGGCATTATTCCTTCCTATCCCCTTCGGCGCCCCACCCTTATTCTTGCAGGCCAACTCCCTTTCATCATCACTTATCCGCATTCTTTCTCTCTCGGCGTCCCTTCCGCTCTCGCTTCCTCCTCTCCGTCCTTCCCTACCACATCTCATCACCCTTTTCACTCCTCCTATCCTCCCACTTTCGTCCTTTAGGGAGAGCGAGAGTGTTAGGGGAGGAGAGAGGTTGAATCCCGCTCACTCGCTTCGGTCCTTTCTCCCTCCTCCCATATCAACCTCCTTGCTCGACTTTCCTCGTTCCTAACTCCACCCACGCTCTACCCGGAGGGGCAACCTCTAAATTTAATTATTCTAAACGGAATGAACGGTTCTTTTTTTTTGAACTGTGGTTATATCTATTCCAATTACGGTGTTTTAAGGCTTAGAGTATATTCGTTCATGTTACAAGAATGGTTAACTTTGTAGCATACACATGTTTCGCAAGTTTGACTTTGCTTTTGATACTTAAGTATTCCAATTCATTATAGTTGAAATGACATCAATAAGAGCTTCCTCTAACAAAAAACCTTAATTGGAATTGATAAAGATAATTTTATCAAAGCGATGATTTGAGAAATGCCCATTCCTTTTTTTTCAGCAAATTATAGCATGGTTATCCTAGAGGTATGTTCGTTGGTCAGTCCGGTTAATTGGAATGTCACGAATTCGATTTCCACTCATAATTTTATAGTTTGACTGTCTTTTCTGGAACTGCTAAATAAACCCAAGTTTTGACAAAAAATTATTAACTCGTACATTAATTAGCTACCGCATTCATGGCTTGGTGGTTAAAAACCTCTTCAGAATAAATATTAAAAGACATCAATTAGTGTTTTTCCTCATCACAAATCTCAGGTGAAATATCCACAAAACGAATTTGGTGCCGTGTTATAATCCTTTATTCCATTTTTCGTATTTTCACATTTGATTATCCACTTAATCTCTTCCAATTCCCTCTCTTTTTCTCCCCACATATCTAATAGTTTACTTCTTGCCCTAAACCTAAAGGTTCATCGCCCCTTTCCTCTCTACATCACTTGTCCCATCTTCCATCCTATCCAACCTCCGTCTCTGATTCAAACGACCAGCAACCTCTCCCTTCATACCTCCTCAACACACTCCGCTCACCTCACCCGTCAACCCAGCAGCGCTCCTCGACCAACTTTCCTCCCGTCTCCCGGCCACTACACATGGTGTCTCCCCCATTCCATCCTGCTTCCCCTAGCCCTGCGAGTCATCCGCCCATCCCCTCCCCTTCAACAAGCCACGGCCTCCTATAGCCAAGCTCACTCACATATCTCCCATCCATCCATCACATTCCCTCCACCTCGAAGCCCACAACCCTTCTTTCCACAACCCTCCCTCTCTTTCCCTTTCATCCCGCAATTCACTTCCACCGACTCCCCAACGCATCACTTTATTCAACTCCACTTCACACGATCTCTCCCACTCTCTCTTATCTCCTCTCTTCTCTCACCTTATACACGGACCGCTGCCCACCCTCTCCACCTCCACAACTCACATATTCCACATCCTCTCTCTCCCTTATCCACGTTCTTTCTTAGAAGACCGTTCACTCCATTCCATCTCCTCTTCCTTACACACACTCCCCCTTCTCTGCCTCGCTTGCCTTCCTTGCAAGGTGGAACGGATGGGGGGATGGAATCCTTCTCCCTTGTCAACGACGTGAGATGAGTTGCGTGGGGATACTTTCCCAGAGTGCGCGAGAGTGTCCGCGTAGTGGCCACTACCCGCGCGAGGGACCTTTTCCATCTCCGCCGCCAACTAAGCCCGGCTGGGTGCACCCTTTCTCACCCATTCGATTCTTAAATCCCCATCCCCGAATCTTGTTCTCTCCGCCGTTAAATGACACGAAGGCCCGCTTACCTCTTTTTATGCTTCTTGTCTTTTTGAACGAATCGGCTACTGAATCCCTTCATGATTAGCGCTTTCTTTCTCTTTCTTTCCATTTGTGCCCCGCATCCCTTCCATCTCCTTCGCAACATTCTGTTTCCTTCGACCTGCCAACCCTGTCGCATCATTCTGATTCAAACTATCTGACCCACCCACCTCCTTATTTTGTCCACATTTCCTTTTTTTCTCTTCCTTTTCTGTCCGCTGCCAGCTTCCTTGCCTGTGTCCTTCTATCCGCTATTAAGTCTCTAAGTTCTTTTCCTTCCTTTGGCTTTCGCTTTTTTCTTTCGCTTTGGCTTTCCTTTCTTTTGGCTTTCGTTGCCACACCACTCTCTTGGTCTCTCGCCCATTCAATTTATCTCAATTTTGCTTCAGCTTTGCCTTTAATTTTCGTTTCGGATAAAATTAGTCAAGGAATTTCTCTGGCTTCTGTGTAGTATTCAAACCGTTCTCTAAAATGTTGAAATATTTTCTCTACAGGTCTTTGTGGGTTCAAATAGCCAGCACCTTCAAAGGTTTCGCCAGAAATTGAAACACTGTTGTTCACACTGCTGTTCTTCAGTTTGTTTGTGATAATTTCAATTTGCATACTTATCGTGTTTTACTTTCTTTCTCAGGCATGGGCTTCAAATAGTATTGATTTAATTACTGAAACAGTTCTCAGCATTTAAATGGAAATATAAAGGCAATATATTCCACTGAAAAGATCCGCCGTTCTAATACCCTCCAGGATTAAAATCAGTTAGTAAGGCGTTTTATTGGGGTAAAACTATGACATTTATAATCAATAGTTTAGATAATCATATAAATTACAAAACGCTATCCATTATTAATCCAATATATTCTATTTAGTAAACCAAAACAATTATCATCTGACCGGTTATAAAATGTTAAATAAACATGTTAAATATTGGTGTAAAAAGTGGTATTTTTAGGCATTGCTACTTACAAACAAGCATTATAGAGGGCTTTTTATAGCATCAGTAGGTATTTCATTTATGCAAACATAGATTTTTAGATCTAAGGAGTTCATGCGATGTGCCACTTAAACCTCCATACATGTATAACTCCTGCAGAAATAATTTCAATAACGCTTACATTCATTATGCTTCACTACATTCTAATTTGTTCTAATTAAATTCCTGATAACTTTCTTTCTGGTAATCTAACTTTTCATGTCCCCATCTCTTGGCCAGTTTAGGCTTCACCCCTTAATTTTCACCTTCATTCGGTTATGTCGGTACCCCAAACCGACACCTTCCGTAATCGCTCTTATCTTCCTTCACCATCTTTATCCATCGAAACATTTCACTCACGCCATACTCTCACTCGCACCAACTCGCTCTCAACCACCCTCCTCACCACCCAGCTCTCTCTCTCTCTCTAACTCTCATTCCGTTTACCCCCTTCAAATTCATTTTTCATACCCTTTGCCACACGGACCCCCTCTAGCTCATAACCCACCTAACTAATCTTTCCATCCCCCGCCTAATCTCCGGGTGCACCTCTTGGCTCCACTTTTTAGATGCCCTTCAGCCACCTCTCCCTGTTCTCCGTTATGAAGGGGCCCCTTCTCCAGCACCAATCCCATTTCTCGGCAACCGAGCACACATGCAATCCTTACGCATCCCAGAGCCCTCCGTTCTTGCGATGAATTTTCCATCGATCCCTCTCCTCTTGCTCTGGTCCCCCCTTCATTCCTCACTGCTGAGCCTTTTTTTCTTCTGTTGACTTTTATTTCCCCTATGCTTTTAAAAATCCCTTTCCATCTTTCCCTCTCTCCCCTTAACATTCACAATCGCTTGCCGCTGACTGTTCCCCTCTTTCCGCACTGCAATCATCGCACATCTACAAAGTTCCCTTTAAATATTCTGTTTATTCCTCCACCATCAAAATCCTTCTTTTTCCTCTACTTTCAAGTAATACCCGTCCCTCAGATAATGCATGTGATATAACTTTATTTTTATAGCGCACAAAACGTTTTTTGATTCAACGCAGTAAATGGGATTATGTTAAAATGAATATTAGAACGGAGTGTATGGCCAATTGAGTGATTATATTAAATAGATATTGTCTACCAGTACGGGTAACGACATTTTCAAGCTAATGTTTTAAAAACTGCTCTCTTTATTTCCCTTATAGTTTCATTTGCATTATGAAATGAAAGAAATGAATATGACAGAATTTATATATGATATTGGTATGTAGGATATGTAGACCGCTATCTGAAAGAATAATCCAATCATTCGTGGCACAAATCATGATAATAAGACTGAAACTGAAACTGAAAAAAGGTTAATTTTCAAAAAAATGCTTTTAAAAAAGCTAATTTTAAATTATTTTATAACTCTCAATTCGATTTACATTATTAAGGATGGTTTTCAACATTCTGCCACTTGCACCAGTGGTGTTTTGGAGAGGGTAATGTTAAAATGAAATTAAATAAAGCATTGTTCAGCTTAGTTTCGAAAATGTGTTCTCAACTCCGAGAGTAGGAGTTACAATTTTGAGTGTGATATTAGTGTCAACCAACATTTCCGAGAATATCATGCTAGTGTTAGTTTGTATAAGTATCTTCTTTGCGTTATTCCATGAAAATGTCGACATTTGTCTTCTTAATTAAATTCATAGTATATTTAACAAACTCATACAATTCTACCTTGAACTGACATCTTCACAGATATCCCATGATCCACCAAAATGGTATGTACTATGGATTGAAAGCACCAGGTGGAAATGGTAAGAGTTATCCCTTCAGAAGAGTAAGAGTTTTTACGGAGAGAGGGAAAAATATAAATAACTAGGTATATTAAGCTTATTTTTATGCATAATTGAAACAGTTTTAGTCAGTACTTTTACATTTAATTTTCATTTATTCAATGATCTTTATACATCCTATCTGGCTTTCAGAATCATTTTTGATACGACGTTTCAGGAACCTCCAGGTAATAGTTATGGTGACTACTCCTGGATTGATTAACTCTTACACTTTTATTTTTGGATTCGCAAGTATCATAACCTCCGTGTTAACGCATGCTTTAAGGAGTAGGTATTGATGGCTTGCCTTCAACCATCGAGCTCATCTGAGAGCTCCGGAGAGTCACTATCTCACTACTCCCCATTAATTTAAACACTCCTAATAAACTGTTAAAATTATTTCTCCTTCCTCTTTCTCACACCGGATATGCCTATTGTTACTAAATGAAAATATCTTCCCATCCCCAATGTTGATGAAAACAGCGTGGCAATGTTGTCACTTTATAAATATAAATACCTGCTTGTATTTGCACAAATATGGATGCAAAGAAACAAGAGCACACAAACACACCCTCACCAACTCCGAATATGCTCGGCTTCCGTCCCTCCAGCCACATTAATCATCATCACCATCCATGACTGCCGTTTTGTTTTCTAGCTCCAATTAGCGGTCGTTCCCTGGTCTTCCTCCAACTGCTCCCAGGACGCGCGCACATACACAGACAGAATGCGAGCAGCACGCCCTGCTCTCCTGCTCGCCGAGTCATTCGTTCTCGACGCCTTCCTGAATAATTCGAGTCCACCTTAATGATTGCGCGTGCTCTCTTACCCGAGGGAGAGAACGAAATCGCCGTAAAATACGTTCCAAAAAATATTCTTGATTTCCACCATTTCCTCAATTATTCGTTCACCTTTCCGTCATCTGCTCAAAAAATTAATTTGTTTTTGCGAGCTTTCCAAGCGCCATGAATTTCCTTCATGATGTTCCATGCCTATCATCGTCACTGAACATTCAGTTCAAAAATTCAGACCCAGGTGAAATTCAAGACTCAAATATTTCGGTGGAAGAAAACTCCGTTAAAAGATGACCGAACAATGAAGACGGAACATTAAAAGTCGAGCAGCCATCAAGGATCTCCTGAATTGGAAAGTCACATCCGTTTCCTCTCTCTTGAAATGTCTGCCCATGCAGTCTTATTATTACCGTCTGTTGGATTTTCGAGCACCGATAAGACGGGGAGATTGTGCTACTATCGATGATATCGAATTCTGGAATGGTGGAAAGAAAAAATGTAGACTATTGGAAAAGGATGGATATATAATTCTTTGCTGACGTGAGGAAATAGAAAAAACGGAAATACTGGATATTTTGAAAGATGGGATAATTGGTTGAACGCTGTTCCCCAATAAATGTTCACCAAGCAAGTGCTCCAATAACCAATCTCTGATGCGTGAATTGCATTTAGATTTCGTCCGATAGTAGAAAAAGCGTAAATAAGGGTAAATTTGTTTCTATCTTTTCACTTTTTCATCATATTTAGGCATACTTATTACACAGGAGTATGAGTAAATGATATTTTACTGAGGAAGTATATCGAGTTGCTTAACATATGATGTGATTGAGTTTGCTTTAGATCTAAATTGGTTGGGGTTTCTATTACAAATATTTGTCATGAATTTTGATAAATATAACCATAATATATCAAAAATGCTAATATGATCTAATCATGAATATGACACAAATAAAAAAATAGTGGCTAATAATAATTGCATGATTCTTTTTTGCAATTGCAGTAATAAACGATTCGTAACTAGTGGATATTATTCGATACATCACTTTACATGACGTATATACATACATTTTATATAATATATATATATATATATATATATATTATACCAATAATATTTTTATTATATATGTATATATATTATATATAATTTTTATATGTCTTATACATATTAAATATTTATATATAATATCACATAAAACACATTCTCAGCATCATTTTTAGAGCCAATCAAAATTAATTTCATAATTTTAATGAAAGAAGAAACAGCCAATCATGAATCCACGATATACTTCAATAATAGCAAATTAGGCACGAGGAATCCTCTTAAGGATTGTTAAATTTGTATTTCTACATGGAACCCATCATAGGCCAATGCTTCTTGCTGCTTTGCCTACCAACGGTTTGCGTTTAGAATATCCAAAGAATGTATTCAACTGTCTATAACTGGACGTCTTTGCCAGTAAAATCAGAGTAAGTTAGTGTTTATCTGATAAACCAAGATGTTATGCCACAAAATAAATTCAAATCGGCAGGAACTACAGAAACACTAACTTATAAAACAGAGTAACTGCTAGTATCTCAAAATAATAGATTGCGAATTATAATATTCACTGCGCATTATAACTAAAATTGATAAATGCATAATTAAATGTAATACTGTATAATCATTTTAAATATAAAACTAGTTATCACAAAACCGTATATCTGAAATAATACCGGCCCATTCCTGTTCAAACACTTCGAACCAGAGGTCATCTGGGCTGAAAAAAGAGGAAGTAGATGCTTTTAGAACGATAGCAAAGGGAAGACTGGAAAGATGCTGTTGAAGAGGAGAGGGCTACACTAACATGAGGGATGATGGAATTAACTCCGAAAAATTGAAAAGTGGGGGTATCCTTTGTACAGCAGCTGCTTTTGTTGAACCAGTGTTTCGGGAAAAGAGTAAACCCCCCTGCATGACAGTTGATTTACGCGAAAAGAACGGACTGCGGGAAATATCGCATCGCGCGCTTGGCGAGGATAAGCGAGGATTGCAGATGGGGGATGGGAACACCGCGTCACGGGATGTGGGGAGTGATGAGAGAGAGGGAGAGGAGGGCCGAGCGGTGGGTGGTCGTAAAAGGAGGAGAACAACGGAGGGGGAGGCGGGGCCGGAGGCCAGGCAGGGGTTGAGGGGAATGGGGAGGGCGGGAAGAGTTTTGGGGAGGCCAGGAGTCCGCGCGAATCCCACCGGAGGACCTTTCGGACATGCACCGCAAATGAAAATTTGTCCTCTCGGAATAAGTTGGGCGAAACTACTTGGCGAGTCATTTGCCTTCGCCGACGAGAGAGTGTGGGGGAGATGGAAGGGGGGGAGGGGGAGACGCGGAGGCGAGAAGGAATGCGAGCGGCGACGGGGAGAGGACGGAAGGTTAGGGGCGAGGAAGAATTGGGTTGAAGTGGTGGTAGCTAGTGGAGTCCGGGTTGCCATGGGAATAGTGAAGGAGAGATATCATGGGTTGAGTTGTGAGGGGCGTGTGGAGCGTTTTAGCGGTCCTGGGGGGTGAGATGTGAAAAACGGATGTTGGCGAGAGAGAGTGGAGATGAAGCTGCCTGGTAAGTCAAAAGGGGTCCCTCTAATGCCCCCATGGGGTGGGAGGACGCTGAAAATAGACCCTGTGTGTGCCCGTGCGGTCACTAGGGGCTTAAAAGTCTTAGCTCTGTCCTTCGTTCTTCCGCTCCCTTAACAGATCTCCCCCTATTCCAACCACCTACCTACACCTCCTGCTGCTCTCTTAACCTATCTTAACACCCCACAAAACACGCTTCGCTTGCCTCCTTTCTTTTCAATATCTCCATCATCAACTCCACTCACCACCACCCTCCCCCATTCTTTCGCACTTCTACCTCAACGCATCTGTCAATTCATTCTTTTTCTCACCCCAAATTCTTCCCCTTTGTTCTCCAAAATGTAACGTCTGCGATATAAACCCCCCTATACAGGCAGCAGACTCTATCGTCACGTTTTTGTTTGAATGTCGTACGCATTCAGATAATGCAAAGGAATTTTTTTTGAGTGCGCACATTCCTGGGACGATTTTTGGAAGGCAAAATTTTTCGTCCTTACCAAAAGAGAGCAGTGTAGTTTGAAATACATTTTATCGATAATTCAGCAGCACAGTCTCCTCGCTTGCAATTGCCCGAGAAAATTTATCTTGCCCGAGGCAAAATATTTGATTCCCCAGAGTCAGCACGTAAAACTTCCAGGATTTCGATACGAACGCAGCGTAACGAAACTGTATGAAGCTTGAAGCGACGAATGTCGCTTGGATGCATGCCGGAACTGCTCCTTTCGCATAGAAGGCAATCCTTTGGGGAAACCTTACCCACCTTGTTCATTTTCACTTTACACGATCCTATTTCGGGAATCCACGTACTTCGGAAGGTGAGAAGGGAGTGGATATCTCTCGGCGATCATTCCCTTGCTTGCGAGAACCCAAATTTTCCCCACGCCTTCCCTTCACATTTGCCGATCTATTACCCACTCCCCACAGCCGCCCCCTTCTGTCCCTCTCCATTCCCCTCAGCAACATCCTCCGATTCCTTCCACACTCCCCCTCTGGTTCTCCCTTCCTCTCTCCTCCCCACTATCGCCTCCTATTCCCCCTCTATGGTCCGCACGTTTACCCCTCCTCACTATCTCTCCCGAACCCTCACTACACTTCAACTCCCGAAGCGTCGTCCTGTCCTCCGGGGTTTTCAACCTCATCCTCCGTTCGCTCAACTTTGCTTAAACTCCCGATTCCCCTACTCTCACCTCTCCCGTTCCCTCCAGACCCTTCTACTCACTTGTCCTCTTCCCATTCCCTTGATCTGGCTTCCACATCCCCCCAATCTCCCCTCCTTCACTCTACATCGGCCCGCTTATCTGTCTCCGAAATCATCTTCGACCTTTACACACGTGGAGCAGGCAGCATCTCACCCTGCTGCGCGCCACCCTACCGCTACGAGCGCACTTTCTCCCACCTCTCTTCTCTCCTCTCCCTCTATCTCCTCTCCGGTATATTCTTCTCCCTCCTCAGTTTTCCCTCTCTGCCAATCGCCATCCAACTCATCCGGGGCCCTCTTCCTTTTAGACCCACCGGTGACAGAATTCCCGCCTTATGCCCCGCAGCTCAACCGATATTTACTTGAAAGTGCCCGAGCAGATTTTCGAGGAAAAAATACACCGTAAATTCTGCTGAAAAAGCGAAGTCATGGTTTCATCCACCGCATTTTACTCTCTCACCTCTGGTCTTCCACATGCCAGCTGACCTTCTGGGTGGTGTTCTTGAATGCGAAATTGTGAAATAATTTATTTTCCTTGAAACCTTTTTTTTCATGAATTAGGCGCTGAAACTTAAAATGCGTGAAATATTTCAAAAGTGAACAGGTTTTATCAAAAAACAATTTAAATGGAGACGAAACGCTTTATCATTCACTCATTTGAAAGGAATTATATCAGCATGATATTACTGATGCCGTCTCAGTCATTTGAATAGAATGAAGCTATAAGTACGTACTTATCGAGCCTTTGATGTTGCGTTTAATTAATAGGTTCTGTTACTCCGTCTATTGCGGTATCATACTTTAAAAAAAATGGCAGTGAGTGTGTAGTGAAATATTGATATAATCTATAAGAAAATAATAACTGAAACTCTTTCTCAACCCTATTAAACATTTCACCGTTTTTACACAGCCTTTTCCAAATAGCCTCATCAATTTATACCTTCCAATTATATTCTCTAATTATCAGGTAATGCTGATATATAATAGAGTTTTTAAATCACATAATTTTTTCATCATTATTTGAAACCAAAAAGAGGTAACACAACAATAGGCGTAGAGGAAAGAGATAATTTTGGCAAATTTGAATTTTATGAATATTAGTTTGCTTTGTTTAATATAAAAGATTCAAAAAGACGCGTAGCTATTGTTCTATAAATTGATGCAATGAATGGTTGAGGCCTTAACTTTGAAGAATTCCATGTTTAACTTAAGAAATTATTTATATGTACTTCAAGTCACACTTAAAAATTCCATTTTGTATCTCACCAAAACGAGCAGGTGAATGCATTAGCGAATCTAAAACTACCACGGGTATAATAGTTTCCCCTCCTAATCACCAAGCCCGTGCTTTTTTATGATACAAATTATCCGGTTGATTTATCCTTCAACAGGTTTTATTATTCTGAAAATTTACTTCATACCAATAGAATAGTCCAATGAATATAATTTAACCAAACTTGAAGTATAGCAAACAATCACATCGTCAAATAAGCAGTTAAGTGTCAATTGTTCTAAATGAAAGCGTGAGAAAAGGTAATAGGAAAGTCAAGGAGCACCATAACCCGATTCTTGAAGAATAATCAATACATGAGATGATAGCTTTCTTCATATTTTACAAAGCTTTTCCCAAAATCCTTAAATACCTCTGCTTGAGAAGCTGTTATCTCGACTCCAGCATACAACCCAAACTCCTCCATTTCTATTTTTTCTGCTGTCTCACGATCGCCATTGGACTCCCTTTTTCCATTAATTTCCACCATCGATCTTGCTCGCACCCCTGCCATCATTCTTCTCGTTCCCTTCCTCTTTTTTAAGCACGCCGGAAGTAGTTATTTAATGTATAACGTTATCCGATCTCGCCGCAACCGTGCAACTTTTCGCTACTGCGCATCAAAAATTAATTTTCCTTCGGTCGTTTAAATTAATAGGATCCCTTCATCGAGAATTTTTTGCACCGGTGATCCCTGATGGGACCGGTCCATGTTGCGGTCGAGAGTTGAAATATGTAGGCAAACGATCAAATCGATTTCTCCTGGCAAATATAACGTACAGTGAAATTGAATTTGCATCTCTTTCACTGACCACGGAAAGGGTAATTGCTGAAATCTCTTCCTTTATATTTAAAAATCCTTCCTTTGAGGATACATTCAAGGCAAAGCAATCACCTAAATGAAATAGGTTCCATAGAATGTAGGGATCAAAGAAGAATCCAAACCCATGACGGACGGTATCTAAATGGGTCCTAATTTACAGACGCATTGAAAATTGAAATGGCGCACACTCATTTTATCTTGAAATCATTCCAATACTTATTTTGGTACAATGTTACATCTACATAATACCCCGCAAACCGCCGAAAGATTGTGGGGTAGGGGTTGATAGGTCACCACCCGTAAAAGGGTACAAAAACACATACGAATTCAACACATCCATGCAAACCAATACTCACAGTGGCGTATACATTCATGCAAGAATCCTTTCAACTTACACGCATGCAAATACATATTCTATCAACTGACAAACAATTGCACCTTAGAATGCAGTAAACATTTATCCAATAACGTGCAAGCTAGAATTTGAAAAGTAACAAGGCGAAATTCCACTAACACATGGACGTGCAGCATACAACGGTCTCCTCCCCAAGGACACAGGTAGGGAATGTGACTCAACGCTGTATGAAACATGATGCTCTCCTTACACTGAGAGACGAGAGATGGAACGGGAAACTTAAAAACAGACAAAGCATAGTAAGCAATACTATAAAGAGCGCTTCATTATTTGATGGCATTCTAATGCGGTCATGTGGGAAGGGTTTTGACAACAAAACACAAGAGTTAAGTGAAAGTACATGCAATTGATTAGAAGTAATTATTCCCTAATCGCTAAGTATGGCAAGTGGAATTTTTGCTATCTATAATCCTAAAGTTGTTATCCCATATTGTCCGTGGGAAGAAGGAGTCCTTGAGTCTGTTGGTTCTGGCATCTATTTCCCGAATTTTATATACATGATCCAAGCGACCAATGTACGTTGGAGTGCGAATAATTTACGAGACCTCGGTGCCGAACCATGCGGATCTAAATTTATTTAGCAAGTTCAAGCTATCATTGAATCGTCTTTCTTCTAATGATTCCTACTCCAACTCCACAAGCATTTCAGTGGCGATGGTTGGTTAATCGTAAGAGTTTTTAACGAAACGGAAATGCACTGTTAAATAAAAACGTATTTCCGTCAAAATTTAATCAATTTGAAAATGCTCAACTCGAGAGCCTTATAATTTTATAATACCAAGTAGTTTAGGGAATACAATTTACCCATATTAGCATGTGTCTTGATGTAAATCTCTATGTCAAAGCTCGCCTGAGTCCAAACTGTTGTTTAATCTGCAACAATATACTTTGCTAACGAGTTTTGCTGGCGTTCGCTTTTGAGGACCTTACAGTCGCAAGTTTATTATCCATATCATTAAATAGTGCATGTCACTATATACGGTCAACATAATCGGTATCCTTTAAATTTTTCAGGGATTACAGAATGCTATTCGTCTCGAATTCTATTAACGTGAGAGGTTTTGGAAAACATAAAAAGCAGCTTTGGAGTTCAGAAGCTAAACTATGGCAACCCACATCCTAATGATTAGGGTGCTCACTGGAAAACCAGACTATACCGAGTTCCAGTGGTACTTCGTACTATGATGATATTTTGTTAGGCAATTACTCTTCTGGAGACTTGTCAGCCTTGGGAAATGGCTCTCATCACCTAATTGATTATTTTCATTTCTATCACAATTCGAAACGAATATACACATTTAGTAGGTGGGTAAGATAAATAGTTTTGCGACGGCTAAGACCGTGCTACACCATAATTATACAAGTCTAATAAGATATAAGAAGATAAAAAATTTTGAAATGTGCTTGAAACTGCACACGTAAATGTTTGGATCAAGTACTAATTGGATGACATGTACAATGTTGTCCTATTCTCACTCCTAATTATGACGTCTCCTGTATTTATAACTGCGTTTTTAATGCTTATTTTCGATGTAAGGTGGAATCTTTCTCTCTTATCATTCCCAAAAAGGCCAATGTTTCGTGTCAAAAAGCTATAAAAGCAAACCCTTGCACTTAAGAGAGTCCTTATCAGCCATCATATTTCTAGAGAATCATTTTCAATTCTCTACTTTTTTTATTGGTTCTGAGTAAATGGTGAGAATATTTTTTTAAATTTCATTTATTTTAATGTATACAGTTATTTAATATAATAATTATTTTCGCATCATCCAAAAAATCCTTTCCTTAATATATAATTTCATGCTAAAAAATTAATGATGCGGAGATACATTTTTTAGGGTCAAACATAAGTTAGTGCTATCATAATAATTTATTTCTAAATGCACCCCATATTTTAAGCCCATTTTAATGCAATCAAAGAATGTAAATGAATAAAATTTCCGCTGTTCCTCGGTTAAAATAAATTTGTCAGACAATAGTTATCTCTTTTGCTTGGTTCCTTGGGGTTGTATCTCTTTTTTATGAAAAACTCCAGGACATCTGAATAGTTAAAAATGCGAAGAATTTGGTTTTGTCTTTTTCAATACCTACAGCTGTATGACAGTTAACAAATACAGGGCTAAATTCATTTTAGAATCACGCCTTAACGTCAACTTTCATCGTAATTATAAGGTTTTCTATGGAATACGAATCAATTTAAAAAATATGTCCTTAATCAGTGTTCACTCATTTATATAATATACTAATGTTATTAAATGGCATTAAGTTTTTCACTATTTTCAATTCAAATATTTTCATAGAAGGAAAAATCAAACGCTTTTAAGAAATATTATATTGCAGTTCACTTTCTTTATGACATATCTGATCATGAATCTGATGACGGATGAGAGATGAAGAGATATATTTAAAATTAAAACCAACCGTCAAAAACAACAAGGTGATGTTTGTAGCGTGCCCAATATTAATGTGGTCATCAGATTTGTGAACTTGATTTATGTCTGTAGTCCGCCAATCCATCACCCCTGTGCTAATGAACTCTCCCCATCAAGTCCGCCTAAATAAGTCCAGCCTAATATTTATGCAATTCAATTAATTACAAGCGATACACTCATTCTTTATTATCTAAACCCATGCATGGAATGAGATATTTAGTAATTCCTCGCGAGGAACGCGGGCCCCTGTATATTCCCATTACCGTCCGGATCACCGCGCCCCCTCAACTTTCTTCGCTTCGTTCCCAATCCCGCCTTCTCTTGCCATTAAACCAACTTCACTAACACTATGCGTCTTCCGAATCTCAGCAGCTTTCGGTATCTTAGTTATGACCTGAGACACGAAGTGGAAGAACCGCTATCACACGCCCACACGCAGAGAACGAGCGGACCAACAGATGCCAAAATACCGTACCCTTACAGTCTCTTTAACTCCCTCGTTCCCAATCCCATCCATCTCACACTTGATTCCCTTCTCTCTTTTATCTCCCTCCTGCTCTCCCCCTATCCTTCTCCCAACAAAATCTCCTCCTTCAACACACATTGCTTTCCTCACACGTGCTCACACACGGCCACAGCCCACATGACCCAGTCGTCCGGCCGAATTTCTCCCCATTTTCCCTCTCCCACTCCGCCCCACCCGACCTCCCACGCACCTCCGGCCTTTCGCCCGCCCGCCCGCCGCTTCACCCTCTCCGTCTTTCGGTTTTCACGCCGGGGTCGTGTTTCGCCGGGGCCCGCCGCAAAGTAGCCGTCCTCGCCGGCATCACGGTTGAGCCGGGCGGATCGATAGAGGGGCGGAAAGTGAAGAGGGCGGGAGAGATTGGGGATATAAGCGGGACGAGAACAGGAGGAGGTTGGAAGAGGAGTGGGCGAGAGCGAAAATGTGGATAGCGAATGATTGCATCGTTGGTGGGTGGTTGGATGTATCGACGGCCGAAGGGGAGGCGGAGGAAGGATGTTAAGTCATGAGGGAGATGGATTGAGGAAGGAGCAGGGATACAAGGAATGCCTGAGTGTGGTTGAAAGAGAATCGAAATCCATCGGCCATGGTACATAAGAGGGATGGACAGTGAACGGAGGGAGAGCTTGATCTCTTGTGCTATGTCTCGAAGAACTGTGTAGAAAGATATTTTGTCAGAGTCAAACGATCTGATGAATGCGGTTGAAAAAACGACTTGTCCCATTGTAGTAGTTCTTGATCGTTGCCTATCAAATTATGACGAGTCAATATTTCAAAAAGTTGTCAAGTTATTTTTGTTTTCAACGATTATATGTCTCATAAATATGGAATTTTAATTCTGAACAGCCTTGAACTTGAGCTCCATACTTACATTCAGTGAGCATCCAATAATTGTCTAATTAAAGCAACGGATAATCTTTCCAATCCTTTACCTTTTGATAAAACTATCTTTGAAAGGTTAAATGGTAACTTTTTTGGGAAATTTGGCAATGTGTAGCCAAATAACATCAGCGTAACTTCAGAGATCACGCCAAATTGCTATCTGTGGCCAGTAAAGTTGAAGCAATTGCAGTTGTTGTTGGGGAGGTAAAGTCAGAAATTTCCTCAAGGGCTCCTCGGAGAGTAATAAGGTTATAAAACGCTGCAGTTTTACGAGCAGTTCTTTGCCCATGATGAAAAATAGTTGTGCTATTTCTTCCTTCCGATTCTTTTGCCAATTACAGTTTAGCAATGGGGCAAGTTGAAGCGTGCACTTAGCATCGTTGTATTCTGGCCTTATAAATAAGCTTGAGAAATTGAACCAGTAATCTTACAAACACGATCACTTCTACGAAGCAAGGTCCGCATCGTTTGAAGAACTTGCAAATACACATATATAACTTTTTTTAAATACAAAATTAAACATAAATGTAAATTCCATTATATAGAATCTTGAACTCAAAACACGGTTCCCAATTTTCGTACATTAATAGAGTTTCATCCACATAAGTTTCAGTTCGATTCAACCGTGAATAAAAATAGCAACTATATTATCATTATATCTAAGATCATATGTTTCTGTCTATTAAACGACTGAGATTTATATTATTATTTATATATTTATATGATTATATATATATATATTTTTATATATGATTAAATAAATGGATTTCCCACACATTGGATAATTAATGTAGCACTTTCAAATTAGATGTATCCATCTTTCACTTTGACAAACGTATGTGTTCGAAGAGAAAATCGATTACATATAGTATTGCTAGAGTACTTAGATATTGACTGCGTGGTTCCAAATTGAAATACGTATGTTTGAACTTAACTCCTTTACCAAAGTAATGTTTTCGATTATAGATTTTTCATTACAACCGTTGGCAACCTATACAGTTGAAATCCTCCATAATTGAAAGTGGAAGAAGGGACTATTTAGTCTCAACCTCGCCCAATTAAGTCGATAATAAATAAATAAATAAATAAATAATTATCGCTTGATTTCACGAAAATCCACCACCAGACGCCTTTGAGACGGCTTGCATTGTATGGAATGAGATTAGCCTTAAAAACCTCACAAGTAAGTCATTTAAACGTGAACTCAACCTTGTTCTCACTAGTTTAATCATTTGGTTGACTTCAGAATTTGTGCAATCATTAAAGTGAAACATTACTTATCATATTATGTCAGCATTGATCGTGACTTCTTTTCTAAGTCAATATATAGTTATCTTTAAATTATCTTAAATTTTTCAATTGCACGTGTAACCTGAAAAAAGATTATAACTGGTTAAATAAGCATTCCGTATAAATAATTAGCTATTTAAATTTGATCAATAACATTTAGAGTTATTTTGACCGTTCAGCCTATCTCTAAACTTCAAGAAATTCTGATTCGATAATGTCATTTACCTTTGCATGAGCAAATTATTACAGTATGTCTACCTTAACTCGTTTTGCGTTTGAAATAAAAATATATATGTGTCCTGTTGTTTCTCCCTCTCTACTACGTACCTCCACCTGGTTCGCTACTCTTAAGTGGTTGAAAGTGAAGTGAAGTGGTTGACACTACATTGCTTGGGTTTCATGTCTAGACGAATTTCTGAAAAGAGAGATGGAGGAGGACGTGGTGCGTCCTGGCATCTTGAGAGACTAGGCTCGGTCAGCTTCCATCAAAGACCTTGGCACCTACTAATGCAAAGGTGAAGAGTTTGAGGCAGTGAGAGGAGCCAGAGGAGAGTAGGAAGCGTCTAGGGGTAGCCGTTAGAGATCTAAGGGAGAACAGGGTAGTAAGAAAGGAGAAGAGGTGGAGGGGTGTGCGTTGTAAGGGAGGTTCCCCGCGGGCAAGGGAAGGGCAGCGGCGGCGCGAGGCGAGGAAGAGGGCGGGGGAGAGGGAATAAGGGTACATACTTGCCTCCGACACACACAAAGGGATGGAAAGAGGAGAAGGGTGGAGATCGACTTGGCGATATGACCCTTGACTAAGAAGAAGGGGAGAGGGGAGGAGTGAGGGGTTGAGGGTGATAATGGGAGGATGGGTGGCAGGTTTTGAGAGGACATGGGGGGGGGGCGGGAAAACTGGGTGGAGGAGAGACAGTACGGAGGACGAGGGGTGGAGGTTAAGAATTGAAGAGAATGAAGGAGAAGCGCCCAAGAAAGAGATGGCACGGCTGGAGACACGGGGTACAGAGCTTAAGACGCGGAGAGAAGACCAGGGGAGGAAGGTGAAGTTGGAGAGAGAGCTAGAGAGTGCTGTATAATGAAAGTCGAGAGGGAGGGATGAGGGGGGACGAGAGAGCGGGAGGGAGGAAAGAGAGAGGGGAGAATATAGAAGGGGAACGTGAGGAGAAGAATGGAGACGGAGTGAGTGACTCTCGAGCTCGATGAGGTAGGGAGTGGTACGGAAGAAGGGAGGTGCGAGGGAAGAAGAGGAAGAACAAAAAGCATCAGTGGTGCAAAGCCAGAAGAAACTGAGCGACAGGAAAAGAAAAAGGATTCCTTTCTTTTTTTAATTATAATGGCACTTATTTTTAGATGTCTCCCCCTCTTCCCTCCAGCCCCCTCCCCCCCGAAGGAGCGATGTCAGCCGCAAGTTTCTGCGTTCGTTCGCACAATGCATTCGTCTGCCGGCGGTACCTCACTCTCTCCCTCTTTTCTTCCCATCCTTTCAACCCCCTCTCCTCCTAACTTCTTGTCAAGCCGACATGATCATTAGCACGGAATGAATAGGGGGAAGCGATCGGTGCCTATCTCCTCGGCTCGAAAGTGTCAATTAAAGTGTATCCGCATGCCGACTTGGGGCGCACGGATATTGACCCTATTTAGCTTGAATAACCTGAATATGCACTCCAGATATGCACTTTACGGCAACCGAGCCGATACATTGAAGGAAGAGCGGCGACCAGTGTACGAAAAATGGAAAGTGTAGCTGCTGATGAGTTTCTTGTACACAACAACATAGCCTCTAGGACAATTCTCTTCGATGGACTTTTATCCGCTGTATCGGTTGTGGATCTAATATCAATTAAACTCTTTAAAAAGGCAGCTTTCAGCTTGCACAGTGGACGAAGCATGAATTTCATTCCCCCTTTCTGTAATCAATAGAGAGAGGCAAATATTGATGACGTGGCCGAGACCGCCGTGTTATGGTGCCCTTTGATGGAACTGTAGTTAAAAGTTGAGTGCAGCATTTCTTCGGTGTAGAGGAAATGGGAGAGTTGGGGACAAAATGGTCGACGGTGGCGAGTGATGGTGACTTTTACTGGGTGAGAGATGTGGAAGACGGGAAATGGCAAGACCTGGTTAATGCGAAGAAGCGAAAGAGAAGGAGATGAAAGTTGAGAGAGGCAGGAAAGCGAATGGGAAGTGATGGAGAGGAGCTCCGTAGACAGTGTTTGAGGTGTAAGTTAAACCAAAGATTCCGAAAATCGGAGATAAATAAAAAGAACCCAAGTAAACATAATAGTGTGATTAGAGAAAATACGTCTCGATAATTCAAAAAATGGGTTGTCTGACGAACTGTTCTTCTCACAAATGATCCAAAACAAAGTTATTACTTTTACAAAAGTGGTTTAGTAAATAAATTCTTTGTAAAACGAAGTAATGCTTTCACTGTGCACTTAACGGTGAAACTCGATGAATGATACAATCAATTGATTATATTTTATATGATTTTAAATTTACAGTTCGAATAATCCATCAAAACTGTTTTAATGCTGTTCTAACTTAGGTCAAAGAATCTTGAAGAATAAAATTTCACGTAGTTTATTCAAAAATGGGAGAAAAGTATCCAAAGCCTTAGGCATGTAGATAAGAACACGAGAGAATTAGAGGAGAATGTGAGAAAGAATAGGGAGAGAAACTCGGAGAAAGGAACGATCAAGAGGTTAGAAAGTTCAGACGAAGGCCATGGCAAAGTCTCCAGTGACTTTACCTGTGAGTTTTTAGGAACTTTCAGCAAGGAATCTCTAGGCAACCTGAGAGTAAGGTTCCCCCTAAAGGCTTTTGAGAAAGTTTACGGGAGTGTGGGGTAGTTAAAACCTACTCGAGGGAATAAGGGTCATGCATAGATTCCTTAGCCTTTTAATAAAATTTTGAGTCCACCTAAGCCCTTCCTTATCCACCATTTCAAATTTCTAAATACCTTTCAAGAAGTCAAACCAATGCATGCATTATTGATATAAAATTCCCATTCATCATTATATAAAGCTTCAATGCAAGACATTGTCTTATTCTTAGTCAATTAATTTACGTGAGATCAGAACTATAAACCTAATCATTCTTCTAGATAAAATTGAAAAACAGATGTTTCCGGGATTGTAATCTCCCATTACTTCGCATTTCTACTAGCAATTATTTATGCGGAGAAATACACGAAAACTCAATCAAAAAACGGAAAAAATATATTGAAGCGTATTAAAAAAGTGTAGCCAAATTAATGCACCTAAAATAAAAACAGTAGTATTTCAATAACTTGTTAAGGTAAGGATATATTTCCGTAGTGACATATTATTATTAAAACGAAAAATATTACTGAAATGCTTGTGGAGTTGGAGTAGGAATCATTAGAAGAAAGACGATTCAATGATAGCTTGAACTTGCTAAATAAATTTAGATCCGCATGGTTCGGCACCGAGGTCTCGTAAATTATTCGCACTCCAACGTACATTGGTCGCTTGGATCATATAAATAATATTCGGGAAATAGATACCAGAACCAACAGACTCAAGGACTCCTTCTTCCCACGGACAATATAAGATAGAAAATTTTGGATTATGGATAGCAAAAATTCCACTTGCCATACTCAGCGTCTAGGGAATAATTACTTCTACTCAATTGCATTTACTTTCACTAACCTCGTGTGTTTTCTTGTCAAAGCCCTTCTCACATGACCGCATTAGAATGCCATCAAATAATGAAGCGCTCTTTATTGTATTGCTTACTATGCTTTGTCTGTTTTTAAGTTTCCCGTTCCACCTCTCGTCTCTCAGTGTAAGGAGAGCATCATGTTTCATACAGCGTTGAGTCACATTCCCTACCTGTGTCCTTGGGGAGGAGACCGTTGTATGCTGCACGTCCATGTGTTAGTGGAATTTCGCCTTGTTACTTTTCAAATTCTAGCTTGCACGTTATTGGATAAATGTTTACTGCATTCTAAGGTGCAATTGTTTGTCAGTTGATAGAATATGTATTTGCATGCGTGTAAGTTGAAAGGATTCTTGCATGAATGTATACGCCACTGTGAGTATTGGTTTGCATGGATGTGTTAATTATGCGGTTTTGTGTGTGTGTGCGGCATGTGGTTTTGTTCTCTTATACGGGTGGTTACCTAACACCTCCTACCTCACCCTCTTTCGGTGGATTGGGGATATTATGTAGATTTAAATGTAGAAGCCTCTTTAGAAATATTAAAAAAAATAATATAAATCAGTCGGAACAAATTTAAACATTGCAAAGACATCAGGTATATTTGTAGGTGCATGTGTGTGTTAGTTGGTCGTTTGTGTGTTTGCAAGTGTGTGGATCGTATGGTTTTTTGCGTTAATGTATACCATACTGTGTTTCTGGATTGTATAAATTTGTGGCCTAAGCGTATAGAGACAAGTGAGGTAATACGTGGGGACCCGTGCATTGTATTCCATTGAAAACAAAACAAGTAATTTATCTATATAAGATGATGTTGATGACTGATTATAATACAAAATATTTAATCATTTATCTCATTCATATTTTCTGATTATAGTTTGATTACATGATAACTTGATAATTTAAATGTTGAACGGAACACAAATTAAAAATACTTTTTTTTAATTAACGATATTAATTTGTAATTGATACTGAACGTTTTATTTTGTGAGTCAGGTGACTAGGGTCTGATAAACGGATAGAAAAGTTGAAACATATTTATCATTTAGAAGTAAATGAAGCCAATATGATATATTTAAAGCTTGGCCAATGTCACCTAAGTCTAAATATAAATAGAGTAGTCCATATAATAAGACCAAGCAAAAGTGCATCACAAAGAAAAATTTGAAAACCTATTTTTGCTGTCCTCAGTGTTTGTACATGGAAAATAGTTTTATCAAAATATTTGGTTATTAGTTTTGTGAATATTAATAAGCATAAATTTATAGTCATCTAGATTTTGTAAGATGTAACGCTATGTATCGTAAATGGAATTGTGTTGCAATTTTATTATTTCATTTTCGATTAATTTTCTATGATTAAAGAAGAAAAAATTATATTTCTTTAGAAATTAAAAAAAAGAGTGTGTATGACATGAAGTACTGTAATTTCTCAATTTCAAGTCTTTCTAAACGTTCATATTATATTGAATCCCTATAGAAGTAAACTCAAACATTTTTATAAGTTCTGTAATAAGTTATCTGCAGGCTATTTCTCATTAATTTTGAAAGCATAAAAACTCCTTGCTACGAAAGAATATGTACATAATATCCCGCGAGCGAGCAAAGGCGTGTGGCGGGGGTTGTTAGGTCAGATGAATATCATTCGCTGATCTAAATATTTTCTGCCGTGGAAATTTGTAGTGGCTCTCAAAAGAAAAATGCAGCCTCTTGAAACCTGGCTCAAGGAATACGTAACCTATGACAATGATAAGTCTGAAAATGGTCGTTTTACCATAAATAACACATTCACGACACCATGTCCATTTGCTATAACTTTTGGCTGATTATAATCCTTAGGTTATAGCCGGTAACTCCTGTTTTGAACAAGCTTTTTGGAATAATTGAAACAATAATGAACTTTCTGACGGCCAGTTTAACAGAAAGTATTTTTCTGCCACGCATCAGCTATTGCGAGAAGTAAAAAGTAATTTGTTCTGCTTGGGTTTCAGGTACATTTTATCTTACTGGTCCACGAATTTTACAATTAACACTCAATGTCATTTTCATAAAATATTTTTAGTTCCCACAGTATACCTTTATTTCCCATCTGGTAATATGTTTGACACAGTATTTTGTTTGAACCCAAAATATTGATGCTTACAGATAAATGTATTTCCTCCTTCATAAACATTTAATATTACCAATAAAATCTTTTATATCGCAGGATTTGAATTTTTAAACTATGATTTAATATCTCTATCCTATTACAGGATTTCTGTGGCTGTTGATAGAATTTGACAGTTACAGAAACGGTGTCGTTTTACTTAAATCATCCCCTTGTTCAGTATTTATGTATGCAAAATAATTTATCAAGTGGGTATTTAGGGTTAACCAGAACTCTTTGCAAGGTTTATGCAAGATAATTAAGATTAACTTCAGATTTCAACAAATTATTTCTGAGCGAGTAAATTTGGCCTCCATTACGCCCTCCATTTTTTTCAATCGGGGTAGCTTGCAGTTCTCAACTGGAAATTGAATTGAGATGTTAAATACACTGTCGTCAACCTTAGTAGGCAGCCTAGAACTCGATTTTCAAGTAAGGTCAGACTGGTATCCCAGACTCAACTAAAACCATGTTGACAAATAATTCTCAGCGTCTCTGGAATGGAATGAAAAACAAAGAGAATAAATAGGAGTGATTTCTAGGAAACAAGAAATGGAGCCGATACATTCTGCGAAGTGACGTTCTGAGTTCATTTCACGGGTCCGCCGAGTGGCAAAAATCCTTCGGATGAAGGGCGAAGGGAGAGAGGGATAGAGAAATAGGGAGTGGAACAAAAGGTTTCTAGCTCTCGACAAATTAAGGTACGAACTTTAAAAGGAGGAGAAGGAGAGAAGGATGAGAAAGAGCCGAAAACCCTTCAGAGCTGGGGATATTGATGGAGGCGGTGCGGTGGTGTGAATGCCATACGCCGCCTTTTACTAGATAAAATGAGAGTGTGGAGCGGAGGCGGAAGAGGCGGGCACAACAGCGGGATGAGAAGCGAAGAAGAGAGAGGAAGGGGGGCGTGCCGGAGGGTTGTTCTAGGGGACTTGGGGCGCGATGGTAGTGGGGAAAAGCTAAAATTATAGCTTTCCCCGAGAACAGGAGTTCCAAAGGATCTGCCTGAGGGTTCTCTCTCGTTCTCGCGACCAATCCCACCCTCTTGAAGCATCACACTTCTTCCAGCCGCGCGGAGTGGTGAGGACGAGGTTAGAGGGAGGATCGGCTGGCCTCTCCACCCCAGGAACGTGATAACCCACCCCCTCCTACCACACCCGAGCGGCGCAGAACCTTGTCAACGGGAGCAGATTTATGGGACAACCCGGCGTCAGACGACATCGCGCCGATCTCTTCGCCCGACTCCAAAGGAAACTGCCGACCTACCCTGCGCCACATCCCCCGCTTCCACTTCCCCACCCCCCCTGCATGCCGTTCTGTTAACCGCATATCCCCCTCCTTATCCCCTCACATCGCTCCATTCATTCACCGAGCCCATTCCACCTTCACCACTCAGTCATCCATCCCCCCAACCTGCGGTACCCATTTCTAAACCGTCTCACCCTACGCATCGTGTCGGTAATACGCGGGAACACCTCGTCGTGCGTCGCACAAAAGGGGAGGAAATACGTTGCGGTGGAAAACACGGCATTAAGAGAGAGGCGGTACGGGGAGGGGTGTGTGGCAGGTGGGGAATGAAGGGGATGGATGGAGGAGAGACGGAGGAGGGGTTGGGATATGGTGCGAAAATTTCGAGACGATGCCTCGGGGAGTGCGTCGAAGGGTGTTGCAAGTGGGATGGGAAGATGGGAGGGCAGGGGAGTCTGAGGTACGGAGATTGGAGACTGGGATGGATGTGAGGGCAGGCAAGGGGTGCCGAGGGTATGGAGCACACCGGCTGAGTCGCGTGGGAAAAGTCGGGGAGGGAAGCGTGAAACGAGAGTCTGCACCATACGTGCAATGCAAACGAAAGGGTCCATTGCGGAGTGAATCAGTACTTTCTCCCCCTTCACGAGTCTGGATTGAATTTACATAGTGTTAGAGTATATCCGCGTAATTGGTGCGAAAATTCATTAATTCAGTTCAGTCGTTTGACGGATTGTGTACCCCTGAGGGTTACAAAAGATAGGAGAAAATCAGAAACTAATGAGAATATTGCATGCAATAAAAATGAAAGCAATGGAATCCTACGGTTTGGGCACATTTTAAAATAAAAGTTTTCACTTTAATATTTTTTGTAAAGAAAACAGAATGATAAAAGAAAAACCACAATCCCTTATCGTAATTCCTTAATTAGCTTTCCATTCGCTCCTAAATAAACTACCATACTGTGATATCTAACTTGTGATTCATAATATTTGTTTATTAAACTACAGAGAGGTTGTACAGTGATAACAATTGATTCACTGTAATGTTTAACTCCAAGAATAAAAAAGAAGAAAAATATACAGGCTCTCGATGTTAGGTAGGTGGTTAGAGCGCTGACCTCAGCACCCGGGTTCGAATCCAGTTTACAACTTTTGACACTCTCAACTTCTGTGCTGTGTGATTTTTCAAGTATCTGATCTTCTTCGGAAATCACAGGCGGCGAAAGGAAAGGAGCTGGCCTCCCTGTAATGACGCCTAAATTTCACACATTCCTGGACGTAGGGCTGAGTGAGGTCAATCCTTAGCCATCAAATCACACTTGGTGTTGATACTGCGATCAGTTTTCTTGATGTTTGAGGACAAAGAGAAATCTTATCAGCGTTTACAATGAATCCGGGAGCATGAACTTTGAAAAATAACGAAAGGATACAAATAAGAGGAATAGTATTTCTTATTAGATGAAATCGGAAACGATTCCTGTTGCAATGGTGAGGGAACTATCGCGTTCGGTCATCCTTAAACTTCCGACTCCCATCTTCACACTGAGGAGGCAAAGGAGGATGAGAGAACGCGACATGCGGCAATGAGGGGTGGGAAGCCTGTTTTGAGCTGCACACAACGTCCGCAGGAAACAGAGAGACTGAGAACGGGAAGGGGGAGATGTAAAATGAGAGAGAGAAGGGTCCTTCTCTTGTTCACCTTCCTCCCTCTTTTCCATTGCTTAAACTTGCAGTTTTTCTCCACATCTCTCCTTCCTCGCCATCCTCACCCGCGTCCCTGCCCCTAGCGCCATCCCCGCCCGAACAGTGACGCATTCACCTTTAGAAGTTCCGTCACGTATCATTGACATTTATGGGCTTCAACAGGCCAAATACTCCGGCCCTCCTAACCTTGCGGTAGCCGAGTTCCTGATGCTCCAAATTCGCACGCACGCGACCCCGTGCCGCTGCTTTTATCAAAGGCGCGAGAGCTCTCAATTATTTTTTCATTCCATTAAAACGCGGGCGTCTGCTTTCCTTCTACTAACTCTTTCCCCTCGTCCCCTACCCGTCCTCTCCCTTCACCGAAAGAGCCTCGATACCTCAATCGAGTCGACGCAGCGTGCACACATACTAGCGAGCACGCTCCGTCGCATATGTCTCGCCGTTCCCCTCCCTCCCCCCCGCCGCGCTCCATGTGAGGCCCCCACGTCTCACGAGTTTGCATTCGGACCAGGGTCTCCCTCAGGGGATTCGACCCCACTTCCTCGAGAAACTTGGGAGAACTTTCATTCTTTCCGCCCTGATAATTAAAGCCAATTGATCATCCTGAGATATTCTGTAGTCTCACCGCTCCCCCACCTCCTTTCTCTCTTTACCTTCACACCCTCTATTCCCTAGAGAGCAGACCTGGTCCCCCATGACTAATTTTCTCTCAACGACGCAATCCTGATTGTAGCCGATCCGTCGTGAAGTGGAGAAAGGCTTGGGTGAAGGAGAGTTCTGGTTGGAGGGAGAAAGGCGCACCGGAGTCCCTCCCCATACCACCGCTGAGCGTGTGACGGAAGATATAGTGTTGCGGAAGGGAATTATTGTCACCATGTCTACAAGCACGACTGTCCCTACACCTTCTCTTTCGTGTTGTACAATTTCTTGAGTCCCTGCCACACAGCCTCCTAGTTTTCGAGAACCCATTTCTAGTCCTGTCGCACTCACCATTATATACTCGAAAAATTACCATCGAAAAATTTCTAACGTTTCTAATTCGAATGTATTTCCAAAGTGGCGTGCAAGATTTTCCCAAGAAAAGGTAGTGGCGATGGTATTTCATGTTGAGGTGTTTTATTGGTCGAATCCATTTTGCTCCACAAGAAACCAAGGCCATGCTATCGGAGACACGACTCTCCACGGTGCGGTCATTCCATTCCAAAATAGCAAACACATATGTATATTAATCGCGTTACCCAACCAACTGGTGGGATGACATGTTTATTTAAAGTGAAGACCACCGAAGTTTAATACCACGTCGCAGAGGTAACTTTCCTTCAAAATAATATTCTCTAAAACGGAGTCTCTAAATGGGTATGATTAAATATAAGACGTACACTGTTGATTTTAATCCAATTTCATAAATATTTACCTTATTAGATGATTTTACTAATACCTTTATGGCATGAGCACATTTGTACATGAGCACGTTTAAGGCTTATTTCTTATAATTATCATTGCAATGACCTTACCAGTTACAGTATCAGAATTACTTGAATTATAAAAATTATTAGGTAAAATTAACGCAGGAATATTAAGCATAATTCGTACCGATATTTTTACATCGATTACTCCAATGTGTGCTTACTAATATTACATTTAGACTTTTTACCACTTGCTGTTCTACTACCTCCAGGCACAGGCACTTTAAGGGGATGTCAAGGAGTTATCTAGATAAATTGACGAAACACTCCATGCTTGGATATGTTAACTCGAGGCGATGCGAGCGCTGCCTTTAATATGCGTAAACTATCTTAAGTCAATCACAGTAAACAAAATATCTGTATCCATACTACAGAATTAATTTCTGTACCCTTAAATCTTGAGCAGCGGAATTAAAGGCTTCGAAGTTGAAATTTTGAGGAATTAAAGATTTTTCTCAGGCACATGACTAAATCGTGCCGGTTGCAGTTTGTTATTTGGGTAAAAAAGTCTGATGAGACCATTTTCAGCACAAATTTGGAACGAGATTCACTGTATTGTCTTAATTAAAACGAGATCACTCGAAGAAGCTTGATTAAATAAAGTGAGGATTACGGAATTTTAATATTCCTTGGCCCTTTCAATAATTTGATACCTCCCGGAAAATCAGGCATTACATTATTAAAGCCTTTCTCTCTCTTCTCCTCCACTTTCGGCTTTGCTGCCGCTCCCCTTTCTAACGTCCTACGTTGCTCGCTCTCTCCTTTCAGCCGATAACGCTTTCCCTCCTCTCTCACCTCCGCTCTACTCTTCCCTTTCCCAAACATTATTACTCTTCCTCGCTCCATCGACCACTATTACACTCTCCTCACGCTCTTCCTAAATTCCTTACAACTTTTCCAACCCTTCGACCATTTTCTTCCCCCATTTCCTTCTGCTCAAAAATTGCTCTCTCTTCCTTGAACCCTTTGCTTTTTTACCAGACTTCCTACACTACGGTTCATCCGTTCCTTTTTCCATCATCTGCTTATTGTTTAGGACTTTTCCTTCACCATTATTATCTCCCATATTCCTGTATCCGTGATACAACGTGTGTTAAATCTTAATATTTTTATCCCACATTAATTATTCTTTCATAGCACGGTACTTGACGTTTATATATGTTGATCGTACACTGAATGAAGGAATGGCATACATTGCATTTGTTTTAATTCCTTCTTAAAGCGTTTATTAATGTGGCTCATGATGGTTTTAAGATTATATTCGTTTAGGAATAAAATCCATACTTTATTTTATTTACTCATGCATAAGACTCAGTTCATATGATGATTGAAGTTTGTACTATAAAAAAGAAGATATATTTCAAATGAAATCTAAGTATAAATTTTTTCACCCTTATTCTAAGAACATTTTCTCTGGTCTGCATGCATAAGTTATCACGTAATATCTTATCCATTATTTCTTCGATCATCGGAAAATATAATGACAAAGCTAACGTTATATACAAGTTCAGTTCAATGCGAGGAGTAACTGGAGCCTTAAAAACATTTTAGCGGAAGAACTTCCTCATCACTTCTACGCTTCTTCGTGAATCCAGTGGCTGCTATACACCGCATTCCTCCCGGCACTCCCCTTCCCCGCACCCGTTGTCTTGTCGGCCCCCACCTCCCTCGCTCAACGACTACACCATTCCATGCCGCTGCGTTTTTTTTAAACTCGGGACTTCCCAATCTCGAGTTCTTATTTGCAGTCTGCACCTATCCGCCCCGCACCCCTTTCCATTCAATCTTCACCCTCCCACTCTGCCCTAATTCGCCCTCTCCGTCTCCAGCCTCGCCTCTTTTCCGATATCTCCTCCTCCCACCATCCCTCTCTCCAAACCTCCCCCTCTTCCGACGGCGGGTTATCTTGAGGTTAGTGTGGAGATATGTCTTTCCAGTAGATGCACGAAGGCGACGACGGAAATTAGTGAACCGTCGGAAAAAATAGGAACCTAAAATGGCTATGCTCTAATGTTCCGCACTCAAAAGTGCCCCAGAGGCAGGAAACGCTAGAAAATCTTTTCTTCGGAAGGAAAGGAAAGCAAATTAATGCTTTGTGACTTCTCACGAGTGTTCCATGTATCCTAGGAAGTTCATTCTTTACTGTACTAAATTAAGGCAACCGTTTACACTGAATTGCCCGTACTCTAACAACGGTGATAGAAATCGCTTGCAAATATTTTGCGCGGAATTATACCACATTTATAAGTAAATTTCCCTTGCCTCTTTTCAAACTTCTGTTTTCCTACTCTTTACTGACCTGGTCTTTCCTGCTTTATTTTTCTGTTACTAAAACCATGGCATCTTTTTTCTTTCCCGTTGGCCGAAATTAGCCGTTCTTTCAGCACCTCCCTCTCGCGTTCTTTCAATCCTTTTCCTTCCACTGTACACCCCGTCTTCTTCCTTCGCCCTCTTTGGCTATTTTTTTCCGTTCTTCCCATTCCACGAAACTCATAAGTGAGCAAACCCCCCTACTCTCTAAGTAAACACCATGGCCTGCCCTATTTTCCCTTGCCGAGCGCGTCCGCACAAATGAAATTACTCAACCGCACCGCAAGGTGCATGGTATTTGGGACCTATCTTTCTTTCTGCTCCCCCAAAAACTCCCACTCCTCCCTCTCACTCACCCTCCCTACCCACGTTCTTTTCCCCTTCCCTCGCCCTTCCATTTGCCATTTCGCGCCCCACTCCGACCGGCGAAGCCTCCTCCCCCCCCGCATCAATGCCTATCGCCTCTGGGTTCGCCCTCCGCATCCTACATTCTCTCCGTCTTTTCAACCCCCTTCCTCCCCAAGCAAGGCTCACCCCTCCTTCCCTTACTTACTCCGTTAAGTTTCGCCCACTGCTCCTTCCCCATCTCTCCTTCACCATTTCACGTACCACCCAATTCCCTCGGTCGCACTCCTTCGTGCAACCCAGCCCCACCCTCTCTCTCTCCATTATATGGCGCTCCCCGAGAAAGTCGCCGATGAAGTTTGTCTCAGTTCTGGAAGAGTGGTAGCGAGCAAGCGAGGAAGTAGAATGGGCGAGAGGGTGAAGGGAGGTGGCTCGTCAAGGCTCCTGTGTTCAACCATTTTTTATATTTTCTTTTTCTTCCACTGCAATTTAACTCCAAATAATTTTTGGGGCGGAATTTCGAATGAATAAGAAGAAACAAATGGTATGCAGTCTAGTCATCAGAGATTCTGCGTGTTAGTTGATGCGGTGAGTCAACCGCGAGATTTCTTAGATCACGCTCGTCGAATTGTTCTTGGAAGAATTCCGTATCTTGGCATAGCATTCGAAAAAGTAAACTACATTTTCAGAGCATTTTGGATAGTGAAGTTGTAGCGTGAAAGGTTTTCTCAGAAATTCAGTGTGCATAGTTCAAACAGGGGAAAACAGTGCATATTCGATAAAGTAATTTTACCAATAATACCGAATTCCAATTCTTTTGAAAAGCTTTTGTATTCCGTGTGAAATATTTCAAAGCTAAAGTTTAGGCAAGACATTAAAGTAATGTTACTCTCTCGGTTTACTCACTCCCGTTCATGTTGTTCTAATCTTTGCCACGACATTTACTCATTCACACTTTTTAAATGGATGGATGTTGTAAAATACAGTCGAATAACTAATTTTTCAGTCTTGAAAATACACTGAAAAAATAAATTTTGAATAAAATTATAGTGATGATGAATTTTTAATATAAGATGATAACTAAGACTAACTAAGACTAACTAAGATATAGATTAGTTTGCTAGGTGGGGAGTCACAAAATGTTTATTTGATAGTTGTGTCCATCCAAAAAAACCTACCTTAACCGGTAGATTACCTAATTATTAACTAAGACTGTAATGCACTGTTAAATCATGCTTGCCAGCAAATCCACTCCGTGTAAAAGACTCATCCATTCCTCCAGTAGGCACTGAACTCAGATTCGTCTAGCTGGCTCGCCCAACAAAGAACATGAGCGGTCAATGCCTATGGAATATTTTAATTTAACAATTTATTTTAAAATCATCTATAATGATAATTAATTATTTCATTCGTTATATCTAATCATAAAGGTGACCTATTTTATTACTTATACCCTGGTTTATAATTTAAGATTTTAACTCACTGCTAATTACCATTTAATTATAATCTCCGTGAATATATTTAAAACCAGGTACAGAGACATTCATGAATCAATTTCTTCTTTTGAATAAAACTGCACCTAATAATTCCCAATTTTAATTGATTCTCTAATCCCCTTGAAACGAATCCGGATACACGCGCACTGTTGCCGTGTAAATTTAAGTAAGTAAATTTATGGGCAGACCGCAAGTCACTTGGTTATCAGATATCGACTGAAATGGCGATGTCGAACCCCAAACCTGTTTATTCATGGTAAGGCGCCCCTATGAACATACCCGTTCCCTTTCAAATTGCGATACCATTGCCTCTATTTGAAGATAACAAATTCCCCGCCACGCGTCCCACGCCCTCCCCTAGTCTACTTGCGGAAGCTGGGAAAGGTTAGAAACAGGCCCCCCCTCCACGCCCCTCCAACCACATTTCCTCGCTGCACTCGCCATACGGCATGCATGAAATGTTTCAACGCGACGTGAAATTTGATTACGGATACCTGCAAGATATTTCTCCAGGAGAACCCCAAAAAGGAGAGTGTGAGAAAGGCCGAGGGGTGGCGCACGGGATTTAGCGGGGGTGAGGAGGAAGGGGAGTAAGTAATTAATGCAACGGAAGGATTACTGCACTGCGATGGGGTAGAGGCGAGGGGATGGGGAGTTATGGAAAGAGGGAAAGAAGGTTGAGGAAAATGGCAAAGAGGCAGACTTAGGGTTTTCAGCGAGGAATGGGCAGCGCGGAGCAGCTCATTTATCGTACAGCGGTGTGGATGAGCAGAAATGGGAAAGAGAAAGCAAATTAACGCTTTTTACTAGCTTAGAGCGAGGTAGAGAGGGAGAGAGAAAGAGAGTTCATTTACGGCCTCTGCAGCAGTCCCATCTTACAAGAAATTAAGATGCATGGCTTCATGTCCCTTGCAGGAGGATTCCGAAATGAGAAAATAGGCAGTAATGCACTCGTTGTATATTGTTATTTTGAAACCATTATCAACTCTTCGTGCTTTGAATAAGCGAGGAAAAAGCAAAGGTGTTAATTGTACCAAGGTAGAGAAGATAAACGAGTGAAAAATCTTGTCAAATAGGAACCTGGTTAATTGTGGAAAATTAAATTATAGCTACATTCCAAAGAAATAATTTTCAAGGGGGGCTTTGTGATGATGACAAGAACTGTGATAAAATCACAGAAATCAGGAAAGCCTTAGTTTTTTCGAAGCATAAATATGTTCTAAAGGAATATTGTAATAGAACAAATCTTTTCATATTGTGAACATCAGACTTCATAAAACTCTGTAAAAACTGCTTCCTGTAAGAGGTATATCATTCATTTAAGCTAACTAATACATCAATTGGAGTTAACGAGTCAATTAATAATTCAATGCTTTAGATAAAATTTATTCATATATAAATTATGTCTAGAATATACATTCGCAAATGTATCTAGAGGCGTTAAAGCTTACGCAGATCCTTTCACCAATCAGTCATTTTCATTTATTTATACAGAATATCTTTCTTGGATGTTTTAATCTTAAATAAAATTATTGAACTAAATTAAATGCATATATTCAAAATATAGAACTTTTTAATACAAAATACCGTCGAATTTTAAGACAGTACTGTTTGTTGTCATTCATTTTATCTGCTTATGCAATTTTTGCTCATTTCCTTGATTAGATCGCCCAAAAAAGCTTATTTTAAGTGTGCTGAATTACAGCTATAGACTTTTCTAATTTTTTTTAGTTGACAACAAAAAATAAAAACCAGGTTTAAAATCGTAAAAATGCACTCACAAGTAGGAAGAAGGAAAAATACGGGCAGAAAAAACCGTATTTTCCCAATTGCTATTCAAGGCAAGTGTTTAATTTGCTCATAAGCTGCGCAGTAGGGTCCCTGGTATGCATATTTATTTGAGCCGTTTTATTGGTATCTATTGATGGAAAAATTAACCAATCTGAATTCCTTTATCCGTTAATCTCAAAACGTGATTATCCGTAATGAAATTTTGCGAGTCATTACAGAAAACAAAGTCATTACAGAAACTCGTTTTAAAATGTTTATTATATAAAACAGTTTCTCAGCAAGAAACAAATATATTTCATAGTAAAACCCTTAAATTACGTACCTGACAGATATGTTATTTCAATGATGATTTAACAAAAGGAGATCTTTAAAAAATTTCAGGTGAGTAATTTTCACAAGCACATTATATGATGAAAGAATTTTATGAAATAAATATTAATCGTCAACATTGAATAATCTGAGCACAGGGGTGAGATCCGTTCTATTCCTAACTATTAGTAAGAAAAATCTCATCTTCAGATCATCCACTGCGCAAAATTGAATATATCAATTTACGGCAGAAAATTTTGTAACCAAACGGCTACAACCCGAGAAAAACTGATTGTACCCGTGCCCAACTTTTCCCCTGGAATGCATCATTTCCATTCAAATTGTCTCAATGCCCTCCCATCTTCTTCCCGCAGGGGCCTATCCGTGATATCCCCGAAGGTGGCGGTGCCGGGGAAACCCACCGCTGTGCTCGTGACGATACATAAAGGGTCTCCGCCGCACGGTGGGTCCTCATCCGACAACACCACCTCCCCCACGCCCCCTGGCCCCTGGGCGCAGATCAGCACTCCGGTCAACGTAACAGTGCGCCTTTTACAACTGACTGCGGCCAATGCAGCACACCCACGGACGCATAAGGGACAACAGCAGCAACACCAAGTGCTGGCGGAGGTCACGAAAAAGATGTACGGTAAGTGAAAGATCCAAAGATTTCGTTACGCTTATTTTCGGACCAAGAAAACGTTTTCCCTAAAAGAAAGAGCATTGCCTAAACCTTGAGAAACTGTCAATGAATTATTGACGCATCAACTATTGCTAAAAACAACAGTGTAAGTTTATTATTGATATAAATTAAAGCATTACAGTAGCAGTTAAATGTTCCTAGTTTTACTGGCAACCAGCATTTCATAAAAATGTTTAATGGTTTTTAACTTTACCACTTAAACATCACGTCTATGGAGCACCAAATCCGGATTTTATCATATGATTCCATGGTCTAGATATCACTCTATCATGTTGCCATCAGGCACAATACGCCAGCAAAAATATAATTTGATTAAGAATTGAATTGATTTCAAATGTTTGAAATCTTTCTTACAATTCAATATCGATATTTACAACCATCATTAGATATCCTCTTCTAAATTAATATGCAGCTTTAGCTTCTTATGATTATTACTATTATTCTTAACTTCTTTCAATCGGCAAGTTTATAAAAATTAAATTAAAGTTTGAGGTACTACAAACTTAAATTCTAAATTTCATGAGTAAAAAAATATTTTGCAACGCTGTTTATGCATTTGCAGAAATTATTGAAACTATTTCCATGATTTTAAATGTGCATTCCCAAAATATTATCATTGAGTTCTAAAAATCTTTGAAAAAGATATGCTTTGAAAAAGATCTCTTAATTCAAATACATACTTACAAAAACGACCGAAAAATATTACTTTTGTTAATTCTTACAAACTGCGGGCAGGTTCTAATTTACCAACCACCGCTATATGTGCTATTGAGATTCAGTCGTGATAATTATGCCATCAAATCCACTCCTTCTGTTTGAAATTTCCGATCCGATTTCCGTGCCGATTAATGGCACGCGATTCAACGTGTAGTTTTTAATCTCATGTAACTCATTCAGCAATGCTTCAGCCTAAAGATACGCGGTTTTCCGCCTAGCAAATAAAAAAATGGTTTATTTCGATTACGATCCAAATACGAGGTCCTGGATTCCTCAATGGCTAAGAAGATTGTTTCGCCTGGAGTAGTATGCATTTCAATCCGCACCGCGATGTGCCCTCCCATCACATCGTTTAATTCAATAGATTGCACTGTTTATACAATTCAATTAATACACCTGTGTAGTCATTTTACTGGCATCTTAAAAGATTGGTTTATCACTAGATAGCTGTATTTAATTAGGCACAAACAAGCTTAGTAACAAAGGTAATAATTGATGGTTTTTTTGTTCGTCTCAATGCAAAAATCTCTAATGTCTTCAAAAGCATTAAAACATATTATATTAAAAGTATATTAACATTTTTCGATATTTTAATATTTCCTTTCCAGAATCAACATACTTTCATTTTTCACATAAAAACGGGCAATTCTGCCGAATATCAAATATATGTTACTATCCATACGATATTACTATGCGCCCGTTCTCACCTCAATTTACTAGTAGATTTTGTATTGAAACTTTTGGTATTTCATTTCTTTGTATTGAATCTCATGACAAATCCGTTAGATGTCCTACCAATCAGGCAAGAGTATCTACCAAAAGGTTGATTTGATAGGTAAGGGTGAATCTCATCAAATGCCAAGCCCAATGTTACGTGAAATTGACTATCCAGGATAGACGGGCCAGCTCCGTTTTCTGTACCACCTGTATTTTCCCAGGAAGATGTAGTGCCCGAAAAATCTCAGCCTGGGTGAGATCATCAGAAGTTGACTTGAACCCAGGCCTTCCAGTCAGTGAACTACCAGCTGAACGACCACGCCCCATCATATGATAAAAAATACGTAAACCTTAATTTTGCATATTTCTATTTATGTACAATATATTCAATGCATCCATTTATTATCTGGTTTGCCTGAATATAAGAAACAATAAAAATTCATACGTTTACGCACTCGTCATTATAATTTCATAGTTTCACGAATAACCAACAGCCAAACCTTTTGGATAGCCTAATACACCCACGAAAGATGTAATTTTTTCCTTGTATTTTGTCTTGTCAGTGTAGCAACCGCACCATTGACACGGCCGTTACATCATTCCCCACAAATACGACCTAATCCATACATACGAGATTGACGTGATAGAAACCAGGTTGCATTAAGAAGACTTAAGAAGATGCAAGTATTATGTACTCTAAGCTAAATACTCCCAGACCATTAAGTTGGTTGCTTGCTCACTTATTCTACACTATTCGGTTCCATGAAAGGAGCCTCGGGCGAAAAAAAATAAAAGGGAGAAAATCAGTGGAGAGGTATTAACGCGAAGAGAAGTGAGGATTGGATGGATTTCGAGACGTGGAGGTGGGAGAAGTCTTCGCCGAATTCGCAGCCTTCCACACTCGTCGAAAGATCCGTTGATAGCGAACCCAAAGTCCTCCCCCTGGTAAGAGTGCGTGACGACCGGGAATTAACAGCACGGGAGAGCAAGTGGGCGGGTGAGCGAAGAGGGGGTGAGATTGCAAGAGAGGGAATGGATTAAAGAACGGTGGAACGAGGATGAAAGGTGACAACGAGGAGGGTTGGAAGGGAGAAACCGAGTAGGGGGTTAGGGAAGAGCAGAAACCAGACGGCGAGAGATAAAGAGAAGGGGTACGCGGCTCATACGCCTCAAATGGAGATTTAAGGAGGGACTTAGTGGAGGTAAGGAAGAGCGAGGGAGTGAGAGATAGCGAAAGCTTTGGGAAAAAGATGCGTCGTAGGTTCGAGAGGATCAGCACGCTATACGAGATAGCACGGGGAGAGAGAATACCGCGAGCGGAGGAGGGAACAAATGTGGCTGAGATGTGGAGTACGTCGTTGGGTAAAAAATGTACGGTTGTGTACTGGATTGAGATAGGTTCAATGGGTCATTTATGTCGCATTCTTCCTCGAACTTTAAGTTTTACCCAGCACAAAATAGGTCACTTTTTGCTCATTCTCCACACATTTGAAATAGCTCTCCCTCATAACACGTGAAGTTAATTTGGGAAACGTTTTTTGTCAAAGTAACAATAAAAACGTTGCATATAAATACAGCTAAGCGAAATGATAAGCTCCGAAAGAGAGTAATTGTTATTTTTTCTGGAGATAGGTTCCCATACCTAGTCCAGAGCTTGTATTGCAACATTTCCATTTGATCCTCAGCGATATCGGTGCAAATTAAGGGAAATACAAAACCTTGTCCTGATTGTAAGATATATAGCTTAAGAGAGTTGGAATAACGTTTTATCAGTTAACCTAGGAAAGATGTACGAATTTCCGTTCATTATTTTGGTTGTAAGTTTTCCACCAAGGATAAATTGACACCATTCTTTCTACCTTAAGTTTCATAAAAAGTGGATCGACCTAAGAATATCAATCAAAATTCGGAAATAATATGGAAGACTATTAAGTTTACTACTAACCTCTCAATGTTTCCCCAAATTGGATTGTATCATTTGACTTAGAAAACTACGGAAATATGCTCGCAATTTTCACACGTGGATTTTTAAATCAGAAATGTGTACACTCATCCATACTCTCAAATGTCTAGATAATCATCCATATATTCCTCCCGAACCCGAGGATTCTGTTTACGTACGCTGAGAAGGCTGGACACTCACATTTATTTCACGTAGTGAGTAGCAGTACAATAATCAATTTACCTTCTTTAATACAGAAGGCTAGCGTAAACAAAACCTTATGTAAAAACTAATTTTTACTGAATCCACACCAATAAATTATTAGTTTTATTTTCATCCATTTTTGTACGCAAAAATTTAATTTTTTTATGATTTATGTAACAAAACACCTAAGAAAACCGGAGACCCGTAATTTTTACTACATGTTTACTATGCAGTACCTTTTGGCAGTATTTTCGTACTCTATGCAAAACATCGCGAGCGACCAAAATAGGTAATTACGATGGAATACATATGAACATTCCAAGTAGAATGAGAGCTAATTACTCTCATCAAATCTTAGTTTTACGTTAAGTAATTTCCTATGAATTCAAGTGAATAGAGAGATCGTTGAAAATGTAGGTCAACCTCCAGTATATCCTGTGGATTGAGCAAGACGCTATTATTCATCCACGATACTTAATTCTTAAATATGATTATATAATCTTTGATCCAAATTGTAAGCAGTACAGTCGCGAGGATTTTATTTATTTTAGACGATAGTAATTTTATAAATGAAACTGATCTCGATTATTGTAATCATTACAACAGCCTAGATTGGGTGCTAGTGAATTTTAATACCTTAGTCCAAAGGTCGGTGGAGATCTAATTTTCTGTATTTGAGTCGTGAGAGCCGATACGCGGACTGATATCAAACCTTTGAATTTCATTAGGAGGCTTTTCACTCATTAGGCCATCCAAACGTAGCACAAACCAGTAATGATGGCACGCGGGAGACAGGAGAATATGCTGCAATAGAAGTAGCGATAAAGGAGGAATAAGGCGGAATTCTGGAATTCGTCGGAGCAATGCGAAGCGGGTGAAGGTTTCGTCGAAGGAATGCAACGGTGGTGTAGATCCACGTCGGGAAATAACGATTATAGGGCAAGAGAGAGAGAGAGAGATGTGGTGATGTTGGGGAGCAAAGGTATCCATGTTTTTTGAATGGGGGTGGAAAGAAGGACAGGAATCCTAGTTGTTGCCGCGGGATGAAGGGACGCAAGCCTGACGAGGTCGATGTCGGAGGAAAGCGTCAGGGGGAAGGGGGAGAAGGAACATTGGCGAAAAAGGTCGGAGGGGATGGGATAGGGGCAGAGGAGGGCAAGGGTGCGGCGAGTGGGAAAGGGATCCCCCTTTCCCTGCCTATTTTGTTGGTCCTCTCACCCTCTTCTCGCCCCCTCGCCCACCCGCCATACCCTTCTCGGTTGGTGGGAAAGTCGTGCGGGAACGATGTCGGCGCGGTGGCAGGAGGAGAGAAAGGTATAATGCGGCGGGGAGGGCGTAAATAGGGTTGGGCATGGAAACCACACCGTGACGCACTTCCGCTTTCCCGCAAGATAAACAAGCCGCCGGGCGTGGTGGCGGCGTTAAAGGGAGAGAGGGTCGTGTTAGCGTGTTGGTGTGTGTGTGTGTGGGGGGAGGAGGGTGGGAGGGAGGCGAATATAGGGAGAGAGGGGGATGGGATGTTTACGGGAGTGCGATGTTGGGTGGGTGGGCGGGGGGTTGTGAGTACGGGAGCGGTATCACGAAAGGTAGCGAGGTAGCGTGGAGTGTGAGTGCAGGTGTGCGTACGTAAGTGTGTGTACGAGAAAGAGAGAGAGAGAGGTGGGAGGACTCCGTAGTTTGTGTTGTGGCCAGTGTGTGCATGCTTATAAAAGGTCTCCCCTTTGCCCCCATGCACACCCTTGCGCGAAAGTATTCAGGTTGTAAAGGTGCGGAGTCGGGAAATATGGTCTGCTCAACCCTGGACGAGTCCCCGGATGGGAGGAGGAATATGTGCGGACGGAAGGAGGAACCTCGACGTACATTGACTGCGCTTAAAGGAAACATAAAAAGAACTCGGGGGGGAGGAGTAAACTGGACGAAAGGGCCTAGAAAAAGAGAGGGAGAAGGAGGGGAGGGAAGGGATGGTCCCAGGGTGGGCATGAGAAGGAGCTTCGAACTCTGAGCGCAGGGCATGTCGGATTGTGGATGAAACAGCGCAAGGGGTGAGTTGGCATAGGGCTGCTTTCAATGCTTGCCTCCGAAAATTCTTTTTTGCCCGCCCGAAATAAATTTGCTAATAATGTACGAGTAGACATGAAAGATAATAAATAAATTTTGACAAAATCTAATAATTTTGTTTGCAGCATATGAAAATTAAATAATTATATTCAACAAATGAATTTCAATTAAAACAAATTTCATATTTTGCTATGACTTTGGCGTGATAACAAAATACACTTTAGATGCACAAAATTTTAAAATATATCAGTTCACTGCTAAAAAATGAGCAGTATTAATGCAACTTCTTAGAAATTTACACACTATAACCAAAAGAATAAAATGCATTAATCTTTCTTGTTCTTTTTATTATCTTCATCTCCTTAAATGTTATAGGAAACGTCAACTGTTCCATAAAACTAGTTAGTCAGGGAACAATGACAGATCCATTCTCATGATATAAAAGGGTTCAAATATATGTTATAGTCAAAAAGCGTTGAACACATTCTTTTCACCAATTTTTTCTGCCAGTCTCTTCATAAAGCTCAATGAGCATTTGAAACTTGGTGCAAAGGCATATTTGGCGATTTGCAAATTATTTTGTAAGTCAAATGAACTGCTATGTGCCGCAATGTGATAACAGTGATGATACCATGATTGCAACTATGCTAGCATAATCCATGGAAATTATAGCCATATAGAGGGCAAAAGTTGGTCTATGTTGCAAAAAAGAAGTGCGGGATAGGCGAGAAGGGAGGGGGTGCGGAGTGGCATCATTGCAAGGGATGGGATGGTGGTTAGCAAGAGAAATGGATGGAAGAAAGTTTGGGTGAATGCAGAAAAAGAGAGTGATGGATGGGAAAAGCAGTGGCAGTGAGAGTGGGTGAAGGAGGTTAATGAGTTGGGCAAAGTGCGGTAAGAAGCAGCCGAACATCAAGAGAAACAGAGAGCAGGGGAAACGAACGGAAGGTAAATTAGGGTGAAATATTGCGACGGAACTTATGTGTTGTTGGTGATACAACTAATCATGAAATATAATGTATATTTAGTGAGGAAGGAATGAAAAGTTTTGGACGAACTGCCCATTAGGACCCTAATAGTATTTACCCTAATGAAAATTTTCAAATCCTCTATCGAGTCAGTCATGGAATCGCATAAAAAATACTATTTTTTTAACTTTTCAACCCCGTTCTTTGTTAAAAATACTGGTTTGCTTCTTATAAAAAAATTAACTTTTGTCACTTTATCACCAAAATAATTGCTCTTCAAGTTTTTTACACATCAGGCAGGTAATAATATTCACATTCTAACTTTTGGTAAGCTCAACATTATATAGTTTTAGGACCACACGTACCTATGATGATCACTGAAGGATCACTGACCACGAGTATTGGAGAAGATACATCAACTTTCACTCTTTTGATCCCTCAAATAAATCGAGGTAGTCTAATAAATCAAACCCAATACAATTTTTTGTTAGATATTCTGCGTATTTACGATATTTCTTACTCCAAAAGGGTATATTAAGCCAGATTCGAACGCAATTATTCTATGAATCCGTAATTGCTATTCATTTTTATTTGATGAATATTGTTCTGTTTTACTCAAATTAATTTGCTTCAGTTTTAGAAATACAATACCAACTTCTAAGTGTCTTACATCTAGGTCGTTTAATAAAGCAAATATATCGTATGGCAACAAATGTTCCGGCTGCATTTCGTACTCATTAATTAAGCGAAGCATATATTAATTACGGCAGTGAATTCATTAACATGGTCTAATTGGACAAAATTGTGGCGAGGGTACTGTCAAACAGTTTAAGTAACCACGTTAAAACACACGCAAACCAAAACGAACCGTGCAAGAAATCACCAATGATATCTGTATATCGAAGTATGATTTATACGCAAAAGCTGCGCAATTTCGTCAATCACATGCTTCGAGAACCCGCCCCATTTTTCTTCAGAAATTTTGGGGAGGATAAAAATTGAATTCACTTCAAACAAAGATATCGTGATCATAACATCGCTTGGGGATTCACTAAATCTACCATGCTGGAACTTTTGATGATTTTTTAAGTGCAGGGTATGGTAATGGAGATAATCAACTGTTGAAATAATAATTAGACGCTCATCGATCTTTCATGAAATTGATGTGATGAGAGTTGAGGGCTGTGTGCTCTAGGATCTCATGAATTGGTGCATTACAGAATTGCCGTATTGCGATATATTGGATATATTACAGAATTGTATTAGCGATTGAGCAATAGATTCTCTGTATATTACTTCTTAATTGCCATCGCAATGTACTAATACATCACTGTTAGAAAGTCTTCGTAAAAGAGGGTCGAGTTTTCATCCTGACAGGAAAATATTATAGACTGAATAAAAGTTAGGTGTGTCTTTTACTGAAACCAGAAAGTAAGGGCACTATAAAACGCTCGAAAAAGTAATGAGTGAGAACATGAGTATGGGTCTGTAGAATAACGATGGGAGTATTTCAAATTAGGGAAATCAAAAGCCACGAAATAAACAAACATTATAGGTAGGAAAAGAAATCCATAAATTGCCGACTGTATGATAGGAAAAATAGAAGAGAGAAATAAATGAAATGATGTAAATAATGAATTAAGTATAAGGAAGCACAATGGTATTAATAACAAACAGAGACGAGAAACTAATGGGAGAAAGAAGCGCGGGGGAAGAAATAATGCAAGGACATGGAGATCACAGCAATGATGCGCGCTCTAAAGGAAAGTAAAATATGTGCCAGTAAGTAAAAAGGTAAAATCAGTGCACACTATTAAAGCTTCGGTGGAAAAATTATTAATAGACCCATAAATATTTGTAGGGATGTAAAAATACATAGAAGAGCTTTATTTTTAAGATATTAGATTAAGGGGTTTACATAGAAAAAGAATATGGTGATATGACAACTTAGTTCCAGTCATACTTGACTGTGATATAGAAAAGTCACTTTTGGAAATGGAATTAAAAAATATTAAAGAGGTGGCCAAATCACAACGTAAATACTTAAGGGTTCAAGAAAACTTTTCATGAACTTACGTGAAATATTTTTGGGATAGGAAATTGGCCGGAAGACATCATCTGCTCAATACAAAATGTTGTAAGTATTTGTACCCAAATATAAAGGAAAAGCATTCGTATGCTGGAACTATAAGGGAAAAAGTTTCATTTGGAGCACAGCTTCAGGATTGTAGACAAAAAAATGAAGAGCGTGGTAACTAATTTCTGAGGGATAGACAAATAGACATACATAGAGCTTCAAGAAGGGGAGAGGTAAGAGTGACAACATAGTGGTAATGGGATCCCTAATAGAAATATAGAGTACGATCAGAATGATTGTTTCTTTCATTTTTTATTCCAGGTAGGCGGCCGATAGCGTACATTGGTTTTCATTAATTAAAAATACAGGAGAAAAAAGAGTATATTTGAGGATTGGCGACATCCCTGACCTGTACGTGTCTTAGACTACTCAGGTGCGTCCGGCGCGGCGGTTAGACAGTTGAAATGGCTGTGTTGGGAACGGAAATTAGACAAGGTTGTTAATTTTCATTTGTGCTTTTCAATGTACAAGATGAGGAAATAGAAAAACTAGCATGGGATAAACAGGAATAAAGGTTGGTGATGAATTCGTAAAAAAACAGATATTTGGATGATCAATATATTTAGCCGGTCAACCGAGTCAGATCAACAGTTAGCCAGTCAATCAAGGGCTTTTAAGCACTACTGAATGCGTTAGATACTGCTGAATGCCATAAAATAGTTATTGGGATGAGAATCAATTTAAGAAGTGTATGAGGTGTTCGAGAAAAATTGAAGTTACAAGGGCTAAAATAGGAGAGCAACAACCAGAGTACGTGAAAGTAGGATTAGGAAGAGGAGTGGGACAGATGTGTCACCTATCAACCGCAACTGTCAACATATACGATCGTACGTGGAGGAAATGTTAAAGAAGCATTTGAAGAGCTGGAGGTTGTAATGAAAGTGAGAGAGAGTTCATCAAATTAGAGTAACCGATCAAGGCTAAGCTTTAGCTAGCCAGTCGGTAAAAGATATACTATCACTTATGAAGGCATTAGATAATCAATATGATACACATTTGAGACTTATTTTATTTTTGGTGACATTGATTATCAACCCATTTTTATAACAAACACTTAAAAGTTTAAAAAATAAAGGCTATGATTAGGTTTAAAGGAACGGCTAAATTAAACGCTAAAATAGAAGAACAAAAACTAGAGCAATTGGAAGATATAAGCCATTTTGAAAATGTTTAGGATTAGGATGTTCAGAGAGGTCGGGAGCTAAGAAATGAATATAAGAAAAAGCTTTTACTAAGAAAACGGAGTTGAAGAGAATGACATTGAGGAAGCATGATAGAAAGTATTAGCTAAAACTTTGATAGAGACCGTAGTTTCTTTACGCTGAGGAAACTTGGCTGCTGAGTTAGATTATATGAGTAGATTGGAGCAGGAATTGGATAGATATAGATTAAGTTGTGGCCGTGGAAGATCGAAAAAAGCGAAAGAGCAAAAATAAATGAGGAAAAAGGGTTTTTGGGAGGAATCCAAAGGAGGCAAAAAAATTATAGACCATCTTTATTCGTGGTGGAATGTTAAAGAAGTGATAACGTTAAGAAAAGAGGAAGGCCAAGGAAAAAAATAGAAAAAATAGTTTAAAATGATGCACTTAGGAGTAAAATATCTTTCTAATTTCAATTGTAATCAACGTTTACATAAAATTGTTTAAATCATATTTAATTATACGTTAACCGTAATTAATAGTTAATAGCATAACATTTCAAGTATTAATTTGAAATAATCATTCACAAATCCAATTTAATGAAACATAAATACTATAGCATGTAAAAGAAAGGTTACTGGAATATCGTGTTTTGAATTAGAGAGTTTGGAATGGCATATAGCCACAGCCCGTTAAATGAAGTAAAATGAGAACCTTGTTTCATTAAAAGAAACATTTACCTAGTCCAAATGCTATTGACATACGGAAAGAACTTAATGGTAAAGTACGTGACATGGTGTTCTTGAAACCTTTTTAAAAAAAAAGCTTGTCGATAAATTTTCCCGAGTTTTTTTCCGTCTGAGTCACAAATTATAAATGGCATCACCGTGCTAAAAACCAAAATGTCCTGATCGGGAGGTCAGTTACTACAGGTAGGAATTTTATTCTCTCTCTCTCTCTCTCGTAAAGAACATAATTTCTTCTGCTTTGGCCTGCCGGGTGTTACGAAAATAAAAGGTAAAACGTTGCGCTCCGTCTCCGCTCTCTCCGACTATAATTTCACCTTCGCCGGTACTCGTAGCCGAAGCCACTGTCAATGATGCAACACGTTCGCCTCTCGCTAGCGCACAATCTTCGCTCCGCACGCGGCGGAGGGCGAAAGGAAAACACGCGAGAGGAATTCGCCGGATGTTTGGTGTATGGTAGACGGGGCGCGTAGGTTGGAAATGGGCGGAGGAGAGTGGGAGGATGAATGAAAAAGAGTGGGGTGGGAGGTGGGATGGGACTCGCGAGCGCACGTTTACGGCCCCGCGTCCCTCGTTTTAAAAATTTCATATTCATCTCCTTTCATCCCGCATCTATTTATTTCCCTCCGCTTTTATTTTCTCCCTCTCCGCCCACCCCTCGCCGTCCCATCCACCTTCTCTCCCTCACTCTCTGTCCCTTTACCCGCTCTCCTCCGGCTACATTCCCCGCAATCTCCATCTCTTTATCTACCGACGGAAAAGGACGGTGAAGGGAGCTTAGGTCTTACGTTTTTTCCATTTTTTTTTCTCTCGGCACGTGGGAGGAGGGTTGTGTTTCAGTTACTCTTCGTTCACGCGCTCGCCTCCGATGCGGTTTGGCGTATTCATGCAAACTGATGCGGATTCATTAAAAAAAGCACATATACGCCCACACCCCTAGGTCTGGGGGCTTCTTTCTCTCTCCCCCTCTCTCTTGCACCAATGATACACCTGGATTCTTTCCATTGCATTCATGCTATTTATGATACCAGGCTTGCAACATTCCCCATTTTTCAAGCGTGAAATTATTCACGTGAGACTCGTAAACTCTTTCCTCTTACGCCTTGACTATGCATGTCTTTGAGAATAGTTTAGCAGGTTTAAATGTATCATCTATTATTACATGCCCAGGTAAGGATAGGAAATAAAACAAATCAATGCTTGGCCGCGACAGTTAAATAGGTAGTAAACAGATTTCCGTCAGCCTGAAGATTGCAAATCACCATCAATAAGCGAGAAAAGATGTTTCGCTTGTCTTATATCAGATATTTGGGTAAATTGAGCGATATAACCTAAGTTTTTAGTAATTATATCGAATAACTGGTAATTTGCAAAAAACTAGCAATAAGATGAATAATATTGAGTAAGGCCTTTCGTAGATGTTGATGTACGTGTATTTAACTTACTCAAATCAGCATAGAGAATCCTATGGAATATTTAACCAATTGGATTTTACTTTAGCATTCAAAAATTTGAAAATTAGAGAATCCCACTTTTATCCACGGGCCGTTCTAGTTGTCTGTGCACGCATTAGTATTTGTGAATATATTTACAAATTTAATAATAATACTCATAAATATTATTTCATAAATAATAAATTTAATTATCTCTATGAAAGGAAATCCAAGTAAATTGTGTTATTTCATGTTTTGTAGTTATATTTTCTCACATAATTAAGAAAATTTTACCCTTTGTATTTGTTCATAAAGAAATAGCTGTCACAGCAAATGCGTTGTTAGAAGTATTTATGAGTGAAATTTTATTCATTTTTAGTTAATAATTCTATTATTGTTCGCATATACTGTGTTCCGAATGGAAACTGTTATTTAATGTCTTTTGATGGAATGCGTGGAAGGTTATCGATAGAGGGATCAGCATGAAGTACCACCAATTTCGTTTTGCCTTTAGAAATAATATTTCGGAGCGTATTGCAGGACCTTCCTTGCTGACACAATCACATGCTCCAAATATGTACGCCTGGGAATCACCTGGCAGCAGTCCGTACTAGGGAATCCCCCGTGAATGCCCCATGTCCGTTACTCCCCTCCCCGATCCCTCAAACTCATGCTACCGCATTGCCTCCCACTCCCTCCCTGGATGTTCAATCACGTCATCCCCGCCTCTATATCCGCTTTGACACCCCCAGTGAGTAATCGCTAGTTCATGAGTTTTCAATTTTTCGCCGTATCAGTCGAAGGGCATTCATCATCCTCTTCGTAGACAGAGTTCTGGTTAACGAACTCCTGAACTGTAGACCGCCACGAGATGTCTCAAGGGAGAAGAGAGAGAGAGAGAGAGATGAGGATGGAAATTTCCCTCGCGGAAGGTCTTTTAATGAATCGAATAGACTGTCAAATATCCCATTTAAAACACACGGATCC